>JAPVLO010000328.1:1200000-1515000 GCA_027257055.1 Cephalopachus bancanus
AGACTGTCGAGTTTGTTTGCCTAGAGGTATTCATAATAGTCTCAGATGATCTTTTGAATTTCCATTGTATCAGTTGTAATGTCTCCATTTTCATTTCTGATTGAGCTAATTTGAATCTTCTCTCTTCATTTCTTAATTAATTGAGCTTATGGTCTATTAATTTTGTTTATCTTTTTAAAGAACCAATTTTTTATTTCATTGATCCTTTGTATTTTTTTGAATTTTAATTTTATTCAGACCTGCTTTGGTTTTCATTATTTCTTTTCTTCTGCTAGTTTTGAGTTTGGTTTGTTCCTTGAGGTATGACATTAGTTGTTGATATGCAGTCTTTCAGTCTTATAACGTAGGTCTTAAGCACAACAAATTTTCCTCTGAGCACAGCTTTGACTATGTCCAAGAAGTTTTGATAGCTTGTATTATTGTTGTCAATCATTTTGAGGAATTTTTAAATTACTGTCTTGAGGTTTCATTGCTGACCCAAGGGTCATTACGGAGCAGATTTTTTAGCTTCCATGTTTTTATTTGATTTGGGGAGTTCTTCTTGGGGTTAATTTCTAGTTTTATTCTACTGTGTTCTGAGAATGTGCTTGATATGATTTGGATTTTTTTGAATTTATGGAGACTTGATTTGTGGCCTATCATATGGTCTATTCTGGAAAATGTTTCATGTGCCAATGAGAAAAATATATATTCTGTATTTTGGGGTTATGTGTCTGTTAGTTCCATTGTTTGGGTCCAATATTTCTTTGTTGACTTTCTGCCTAGGTGATCGGTCTATTGCTGTCAGTGGATGGAGTGTTGAAGTCTCTCATTGTTACTGCATTGCTATATCTTTTTTGTTGTTGTTTAGATCTAGTAGAGTTTATTTTATAACGCTGGTATCTCTGGTATTAGATGTATGTATATTTAAAATTGTTATGTCTTCCTGTTGGATTGAGCCCTTTATCATTATATAATAACCATCTTTTGTCTTTTTTACAGTTGTTAATTATAAAGTCTGTTTTATCTGATATGAAAATGGTTATTCCTGCTTTTTTTTGGTTTCTATTCTCATGGAATATTTTTTCCAATCCCTTTATCTTGAGTCTATAGGAATCTTTATGTGTAAAGTGGGTCTCTTGGAGGCAGCAGATATTTAGGTTGTGTTTTTTAAATCCATTTTGCCAGTGTATATATCTTTTTGGTGGGACATTGAGACCATTTACATCCAGAGTTAGTGATATGTAAGGTACTACTCCATTCATCATATTGGCTGTTATCTGATTGCTTTATTTATTTATTTTTTTCTCTGTTATGTTGGTATTTCATAAGGTCTGTGAGTTTTATGATTTCCAGCATTTTTCTAGTGTATTTCGACCATTTGTTTCAGTATTTAGAACTTCTTTGAGTATTTCTTGTAGAGCCTGTCTAGTGGTGACAAATTCCTTCAACATTTGCGTGTCTGGGAAAGACTTCATTTCTCCTTCATTTATGAATTAGTTTTGTGGAATACAGAATCCTTGGCTGACTGCTATCCTGTTTGAGGAGATTGAGGATGGGGTCCCAGTCCCTTCTGGTTTGTCGGGTTTCTTCTGAGAAGCCTGCTGTTCGTGGGATCATCACCTTTGTAAGTTATTCGGTGCTTTGTCTCACTTCTCTTAAAATTCTTTCCTTCACATTAACTTTGCATAGTTGGATGATTATGTGCCTTGGAGATGACCTTTTTGGAATGAATCTTCTGAGGGTTCTTTGGGCTTCTTGCATCTGGATGTTTAAATCTCTGGCAAGGCCAGGGAAGTTTTCCTCCATTATTTCCTCAAATCGGTTTTCCAAACCTGCTGCTTTCCCTTCTTCCTCAGGAACACACCTGTGATGGAGTCTCTCATTGTTACTGCATTGCTATATCTTTTTTGTTGTTGTTTAGATCTAGTAGAGTTTATTTTATAACGCTGGTATCTCTGGTATTAGATGTATGTATATTTAAAATTGTTATGTCTTCCTGTTGGATTGAGCCCTTTATCATTATATAATAACCATCTTTTGTCTTTTTTACAGTTGTTAATTATAAAGTCTGTTTTATCTGATATGAAAATGGTTATTCCTGCTTATTTTTGGTTTCTGTTCTCATGGAATATTTTTTCCAATCCCTGTTCTGTTCTCTTGATTCTTTTTTCTTTACTTTGGGTTGATTTGAAAGCCTTTGTCTTTAAGTTCTGAGATCCTTCCTTCTGGTTGTTTAGTCTACTTTTAAAACTTTCCACTACATTGTGTACTTCCCTAAATGACTCTTTCATTTTCAGAATTTCAGGTTGCTTAATTCTTTTTTTAAAAAAAAGCAGGATTTATTAAGAGGACAGAAAAGCTCCCACAGTGGGAGGGGACCCGAGGGGGTTGCCTGGTTGTTTTATTTCTAAGGTGTCTATCTCTTTGGAGAATTTTTTATTTATACCCTGAATGGTTTTTTAAAAATTTCTTTATGTTGGTTTTCAAATTTCCCCTGATCTTACTGAGTAGTTTTATAATCAACCTTTTGAATTCTATGTCTGGAAATTCAAAAATTTCATTTTGGTTAGGGTCCATTGGTCTTTTGAGATTGGAGGAACTGTTTTTTCATAATTCATACCAGAATTATTTTTCTGATTCCTTCTCATTTGGGTAGACTATTCTTATTTGAGGTAGGCAGGAGCTGACATAGGCACTGTAGGGTTCCCTTTGTTATATATAGCCTTGATGTGGTGAGTTTCTCAATTGCCTGCTGTGGCAGTCCTGTGCTGGGTACCTACACTGACTTACAGCATCCTGAGTGGCTGGAGTGACTTGGAAAGTAGTGTTAGCTAGTGTCTGAATCAGACCTTCCCCGAAGTTGAGCTATTATATTGGATGTGGTGGGCTGTGCTGTTGACCTCTGGCAAGGAGGTGATGCGTCTGTGAGAAAGCCAGCAGCAATGGTAGCTGTGGGTTTTCTCCTTGGCCTGTGTAGGGTGTGTGGAGCTCAACCACCCACGTATGTGTACTCGCGACCATCCGGTGGGGATTAGGAGGGATTCCCCAGCCGCTGGGGTAACGCTGTTGTGCAGGGTCAGCGTTTACAGGGGGAGTGAAAGGTTGCTATGGCAATGAGTCCCACTCAGCTCTTCTACCTTATCTGCAGGCAGTCTGCATTCCAAATGTCAAAGTGCAGCCCACCTTGGGGCCTCAGGAGTTCTCACAGCAGCCCACCCCAGCCAGGAACTATCTGAGGCTGCGGAGTTTGCCTTTGGGGCCCACCCTCCCAGGCCAGCTAGAACGCAGCCACCGGCAAGGGTGAGTTCCTGGGATGTGGTGGAGACCCACAAGGCTCTGGGGGCCCTCCAGGTTCACAGCAGGAGCACAGAACTCCTGATTCCCCTCACTCCCCTTCCTCACTGCATCCAGAGGCTGCTGGTCATCCCTGTCATGATCCAGAGGAGTGTCTGTTTAGTTCCAGTGCAGGTCATTGGATTTTTCTTGTCTTTGCACTAGGTGGTCATTACCACTTCTTGGACGAGTCGTGGGGCTTGCCGCTGGTCCTGTTCCTCTCTGGGTGCTGAGAAGACTCTATCTTGGTTTACTTCATAGGAGAAACACACTCTAGCTGCCTCACACTGACCATCTTATTCCCTTCCTCTTGGCATTGTTAAATGGTTGCTCTGGGGATTACTATAAACATCATTACACAGTCTACTTAACCAAATATTGTACGATTCATGCAAAACATAGAAACTCTTGGAACTGTAAGGTCCATTTACCACCTTCGCTCTTATCCTTTAGGCTGCGGTTTTCATATGTATTACATCTACACACATTATAAACCCCACAAGACAATGTTATTGTTGCCTTAAATACATATGTGTTTTTAAGAAATTAAAAGAAAACGTTCTCTAATATTTGCTCAGATATCTTCCACTGAGTCTTGGTGAGTGAAGATTGATGAGAAGACAGGATACACACTTGTTCCGTTCTTCACTCCATCTCTGGTTAGTTCTGTCCCTTTGGCAAATCTTCCAACCACTTGACCTCAGTTGCTCCCTTCTATATCGGTCAGTGCCATAGCTCTTACATCCTACAGGCTCAACCAGACACACACACACACCTCCTCAAATCCAGGATCTTGAGTTCTTGAATTGTTCCCGTGGATTTTAGACACTGAAACAGTGCCCAGAGGACACAGCTGTTTTTCCCAGGCAACTTTCAAAATAGTCGCGATATAGACATGATGGTTTAGTTGCTGTGCTGTAGTCCTTGATGTGGCCACTAACAAAGCTCTCAGCTGTGTTTCTAGAACTCTCCACTGGCAGTTTTGTGGGTTGGTGAACACTCCCCTAAGCTTGTACTGCACTGCCTTCTCATCGGAAGTAGCCCTTCCCTGCAGTGTCACCAGGAGTAGTTTTGTCTCTGGAGAGAGGCTGAGGGCCCAAGGGCATGAATGCTACTGGGGGAACCTCTGGTGATAAGGCTCTCCAAACAGCCCCAGGCAGGGAGTGTCGGGTCAGACAGGTCGGCCAGTCTAAGCGATCCCACAGAAACTGTTACCTGGACCAGACCAGAACCTTAACAAAAAGTGCTGAAATTCCTGCTCTCAGACATGAATTTCAGATGCGTTTTTCTGACACATCTTCAGCATAATAGTACCAGACTCTGCCAAACTGAAAGCTAGAAGAGAGGAAATACACATCTCTTTGTTTAAAGTGAGAATGTGTCTCGTGGCTATATTTGCTGGCACCTGTGCCTGTCTTTTTGTCGGCCGCCCCAGAAAATTAAATCTCCCCGTAATGTCCTCTTGCGGGTGGGCTGTCATCACAAAACACCGCTTGCAGCCAGTTACCAACTGGATGGGAAAGCGACAACAGCATCTGGCTAGTAATGGCACTCCTGCTTGGACTCGAGTAGCATCTTTTATTGTTTTTAGAAGGAAAAAAATATCTGCCCATGTCACATGAGATTGATGCACTTTTTAAAAAATTATAAATCCTGCTTGATTCATCCATTTTGTTGTCCCTTTTCAGGGCACAGAAGTACTGTTTAGAACTCCCCTCCTGCCTTCGTTTCTAATGGTCCATTTCCAGACCAAATCAGGTGAATGGTCTTATTTCCTTTATAGCCCTCAGACCAGACAGCCTAGGACTAGGAATGACTGCAGGTTCCAGAGAACCAGGGGCTTGAATGTATGATTCAAGGCTATTTAGTGTCAAATTTGAGAATGCCCTAAACTTAACTTTTAGCCCCTCGGCCCCCAACCTTTTGGGACATGCTGTCTTTGGGCACTTCTAAATCAGCTCAGAGAGCTGAAGCTTTATCTCTTTTATCCTTGGTCACATTCCCAGTGCCTAGAACATTGCCTAACACTAGTATATGCTCAACAAACACTTACTGAATGAATAATTTTGTTGGGACAGCACTTGTTTTTGTTCCCTATTAGACAGTAGATCCCCTGAGGGCAGGCACTGGGACCTAACCATCTTTTTACCTCACAGACCCAACAAATATTTCTTGGGTTGAATTAGAAGATGAGTTTTCAATGAGAGATGCTCCTTTTTTCCTGTGGGTAATTGTTCACGAAATGTAAACAAAGGTTCTAGTGAACAGCAGTTGATAAAACCGCTTTACATTCCTTTCATTATTACTGATGTTTTCTTTGTGCTGTCCCACCTCTGTATTAGCTCTTGGGGGACCTGATTTACTAAGCACAGGGGCTGAGGGCCAGTTCTATCTTACGCTGATCAGACAGCAAATGAAGCCCTGGTGTCATCAAGGAGTTTAATGACGCTGCTGAGCGCTGTTTATCGCAGGGGTGGGAAAACGTGTACTTCCCTCATTCTTGTGGCAAAATCTAGCAGGCATATGCATTTACACAAGAAGATGCCATCAGTCCTCGACAATCATTTAAGAACAAGAACCTTCAGCACAATGGGATTTCTTTCTGAAACTGTGTGTGCATAAGTGTGTCTCTGTTTCTGAGCAGCAAGGGGACACAGGCTGGAGGAATGATGGCATGCAAGCAGGGAACACAGCGCACTGCCCGTGTGTCAACTGCCCAGCTGAGTATGCCTCATGTACTCAGCACAGCTTCAGAGGAAAGGGAACTAAAACCAGCCCTGAAACGGCAAGCCATAGAAACATCACCGAGTCCAGAGTCTCAGCAAACAGAATGCATTCATGGGAGACGAGGTAGAGGGAGCCGGTGTTATCTGGGCCCCACAGTGGGCTAAGCCAATGGTTCTCCGAGTGTAGCCACTAGACCTGCAGCCTCAGCTTCACCTGGAAGCTTGTTAGAAATACAGATGCTCTAGCCGGGCATGGTGGCTCATGCCTGTAGTTCTTGCTGCTTGGAAGGCTGAGGTGGAAAGATCGCCTGAGTCCAGCAGGTCGAGGCTGCGGTGGCTGTGAGCATGCCACTGCACTCCAGTCTGGGTGACAGAGTGAAACTCTGACTCAAAAAAAAAGAAAGAAAGAAAGAGAGAGAGAGAGAGAAAGAAAGAAAGAAAGAAAGAAATGCAGAGTCTCAGCAACTCCCCCAGCAACCTGCTGAAACAGAAATGAAATTATGGGAACAGAGTCCAGCACTATGTTTTCACAAGCCCTCCAGGTGATTCCAGCATAAAGACCAGCTTAATAGCCACTGGACTCCACATGTTGCACACATTATCACATTTCATCCTCTTAGATCCTAGAAGATAAATGTGACAGTTAACTTTAGTATCACCTGAACTGTGTTAAAGGATGCCCAGGTAGTCAGGAAAACATTATTTCTGGTTGTGGCCGTGATGGTGTTTCCAGAAGAGACTGGCATTTAAATCAGTGGACTGAGTAAGGAAGGTCCAGTGTGGGCAGGCACCGTCCAATTGTCTGAGGGCCTGAATAGAACAAAAAGGCAGAGGAAGGGTGAATTTGCTTTCTCTTCTTGAGCTGGGACTTCCATCTTCTGGAAATGTAGATTCTGATTCCATAAGTCTGGAGAGAGAGTCAGCAGATTTCACATGCTCCACGTGTCGCCATGCCACTGGCACACTGGCCACACCTTGACTAGGAAGTCTTCATGTCACAGTCTGGACCAGACCCCGAGCCTGGACTTCGCCTGGGAACTCTCAGAGATCCCCACTCAGACCCACTGAGTCAGCAACTCTTGGGATGGGGACCTAGACTCTGTTTTAAGCCCTGCAGGTGATTCTGATTCATGCTGAAGCTGGAAAGCCACAGATATATCATATTTCCGTTAGAAAACTCAGTATTTACCAGGTTATAAAGTAAAGTGGTTCTTACGCTGTAGATATTTGAAAGCCATTAGAGGGAAATTGGACAACAGGGGAAAGAAAACAAACAACAGCATTTAAGCCTGAAAAGTATCTTGCATTAGTATTTTTCCATGAGATAAGAATGCAGAAATGATCCTCACTGAGCTAAGCAATGAGAGAGAGAGTACTTCTCTGTAGAAGTTGACTTTTGAGCCAATGGGCACCCACACTGGGAAGCAAAAGTTTTGACCAAGGCACACCAGTGGTATCTGAACATGCAGATCTGGCATTGCATGGGAACGTGATGCTTAAAACTTTTCCAAGAAAATATCCAATGGCAGGAGAAGAGAAATCTGTGCTTGTCTAGCATACAGAACAGGATCTTGGGGGGGAAAATTCCCAGCTTGGAACTTTTTAAAAAATCTTGTGTAATCTTAAAAATTCATATGTGCTTTTATCTGTATCAAACCCGTGCATGTTGCTTTATATAAATAACATTTTAAATTGCTATTAAGATAAAAGGGAAGAGATGCTATTGTACTGAGTCTATTAGACACACATTTGCGGAAGTGCAGAGATCTGACACCAGTGTCAGGACCAGTATCCAGGCAATTTCTCTTCTCTGTCTTGGTGCTGCAGTGTTTTGAGAAGTCATACTCACAGTTCATGAAAACAAATGGCAACAGCTTGTCGGGTCATGTTAAAAGCTGTGGAAAGTTAGTTATTGAGTACTGGGACCTAGAATGTTGTCTGAGATGTTTTGTTCAGGTGTTTGGGGCTGCTTGGATGGGAACTATGAGAAGTGTGTCTTCAAATGGTTTTTGAAAATAGCATGAACAGAGAAGATCTTTGATCTATGCCTCAGATCCTTTTACTTTTCAGGAAAATACGCACCAAAGTATTTTTAGTGAAGAAAGAAGATCAAAGACATGCTGCACTGTACTCCTTGAACTGTCATTTTCATTACATGGAAATGAAGGGAGGGTCTCAAGTGACTCAGCTCTTGTGATCAAATCTCTTCATCCAACGTTCAGGCTTCACCTCATCAAAGAAGTCTTGTCAGATACACAAAAGCGTTCGGGTTTGTCGTGAAGCTGTGGATCAAGAATGTTCCATCTTTAAAAAAGACTGCCTAATGAGTCAGCTTTGTAAGCTACACTGATTAAGTGAATACTGCTTAGTTTATCTTAGCCAGGTTTTTTTTTTTTTTTTTTTTTTTTTGAGTTGGAGTCTCACTCTGTCGCCCAGACTGGAGTGCAGTGGCCGCTTCCGGCCACCGCAACCTCGACCTGCTGGGCTCCGGCGATCCTTCCGCCTCAGCCTTCCAAGTAGCTGGAATTACAGGCATGCACTACCACGCCCGGCTGATTTTTTGATTTATTGTAGAGATGAGGTCTCGCTGCCCAGGCGGGTCTCGAACCCGCGGGCTCAGGCAATCCACTCACCTCAGCCTCCCAAAGGCGCGGGATTACAGGCTGAGCCACTGAGCCCGGCTCTTAGCCAGGTTTTTACCACTTTTTATAACAATCATGGAAGGGGGAGGTGAGTGATACAAAAACAACAAAATAATATCTGAATTTGAAAACTTTCATCAAAATGTCCTTCTATCAAAGCTAACATTCTTCTAACAAATCAAATATTTTTAAATCACTTCCCATTTCATTGCAAACGTATGTACAGATATGAGTCGTCATTTTGTTAAACGACTTCTATCCTTTTGACCATTCCATTGACTACAGTGAGCAACCTAACAAAGACTATCTCAGAGGTGGAGGGAGCCGAGGCAGGGTCGAGGGTGCGTTCAGGTGTTGGCCTGGATTTCTCGCCATCACAGCAACTCTTTACCTATCAGAGTTAGCACTAACTGAGCACAGGAGTGTAGTTTTTAGTCAATGCTGTATTTGCTTTAAAAAATAAAAAAGCCCTCACGTTTCATGGAAATATCTATCAGTATTTTACTATAAAATACTTTGCAAACTAATGCCTTTAGAGCATATGTATTAAGTGAAAGCAACAGACACCACCAATATGATAGCCGAATCATCAACAGCAATGCTTCAACACAGCTATATGGTTGAGAACCTGGCCAGTCTGTCACTTGTGGGTTCTTTTACTATTTATTAGCTTCTGTGTGCCAGGTGCTATGTTAGCACTGGTTACTCAAAAGGTACCGAATTAGACATAACCCCTGCCTGCATGGAACTTACAGTTTTGATGCTGAGTGTGGCATGGCGCAAACTCGTGAGTTCTTTGACTCAACCCCGAAAAAATTTTTCAGAGTGGTACCCAAGCAAGGTTTTAAAACAAAGTTAATTAGTGAGAAGAAGAGAAGGAAAAGAGGGTAGGCGGAAGTTTCATACCCAGAAAGACCTGGCATGGGCAAGTCTCTCTCGAAAAAAGAAAGACTACACTTTTGCTCTTAACGAAAAAGCTAGATATATTTTCACAATTGATGGGATAAATAGGGTGGGGCACAGGTAACCACCACTCAGGAGAGATTGACATCTCTCTGCTTCTGATGGGAGGAATAGGAGGAGGGGTGGTCTTATTCCAATACATATATTCTGCCTTTGCAAGAGACCTACCAGGCTTTTCCAATTCACAAGTTCATGAGTTAAAAGGTGGTCTTATGCTCATTTCCATGGCTTTGGTCAGTTAAAGGGAGACATTCAGCCTTCCACCTTCAACAAGGAACCTGAAAAATTTTTAGTGATTCTTACGCTAAACTGTGAACTGAAAGGTTGGGCTGTTCTGTTCTTATAGCTGATGGGATTTTCTTTTGATTGGCGGGGGGGGGGGCGGCTAGTGAGTTTACATTTCAGCCTGGCCTGTAGTGATAATATGATAAGATAAATGTCTGAATGCTTCCTAAAACCTGCCCACAAAAAATTTATCTGTGCCTAATCTGTACTAGCTACCCTGCCTCCGTTTGGTATGGGAACAGGCATTATTCAAATAAATACAAAGTAATGAACTGTGATAACTACAATACAAAAAAAGTCCACTGAGAGCAAGGGACTGAGCTGGGCAGAAAATATCCAGGAAGGCTTCCCTGTGGAAATCAAATTTGAGCTAAGATCTTGAGGACAGATAGGCAAAGGAAAGAGGGTGGATGGGAAACTTCCTGAGCAGAGGAGTTGCACATGCAAAGACCCTGAGGTAGCAATGGGCATGAAAGGAGGAGAGGGATGGAAAGGAGCCCCGTGTGGCTTGCCAGCTGAGAGCTAAGGGCAGGGGCAGGATACCCTGGAGAGCTGGAAGGGTCAGGGTCAGGCCAGGCATCAGAGCCTGGCAGCCAGCTTGACGCCAAGACCGATGGGAAGAGGGCATGCAAAGGAGGAGAATGGCAGGATGAAATAAAGTTTTGCAAGCTTACACTGACCAGCGAGTTGGGCATAGGCTGAGTTCAGGTGAGAGCTGATGGTTCCTGCACTCTGGCAGTGGAGAGATGCCCATGGTCGCACAGACATTTAGAAAGCAGAGTTGACAGGACTGGATGAGGCCCTGGACGTGGGGAGGAGAGAGAAGGACATAGCAAGGATGACCCCCAGGATGACCCCCAGGCTTGCATACTGGGATTCTTCTGTGACTTCTGATGCCTTTGACTGTCAGTCAGTAATGAGGGAAGCAGACTCAGACCTTTCTACCAAATGCGAGTCACCTTCCCAGGGTGATTCTGAAATGAATGTTGAAGGAGGTATTCAGGATTATTTGCTTATTTGTTTGTTACTGTTCTGATCCTGGTCTTGACTCATTTTAATCGCTAAAATGTCTCATTTTTGTGTGGGTTTTTTGGTTTTCTGTTGTAACGGTTGATTGAAACACATATTATGAGGAATGTTTTCTTATTGTTCTTTCTTAGGGTTTTTCTCCCATAAGAGATCTTGAGATTTAAGTTCATTTGCAATTCCACAATTCACAAGATCAATCAAATTAATAAAAATTAATGTCTTACATAGTTGCCTCAGTAAATCTTGCACTGCTTAGATTGGCAGCTGCTGTCTACAGTTCCCATAATGCATTGGTGCAGCAGCTCCTGCCCCGGCTTGTGGAAGGGAGCCCCAGGGACTGTGACATGACACTTACTTCACTCAGTTCCAGGGTATTCTCAATTTTGTCCGTTTTGTTTATTTTCACAGATTTTGAAACTATAATTCAGACTCTAAATTTCATCCATATACTCAGTTAAACATATACTTTTTCTAACACTTTATTATGAAAAATTTTAAATATGTAGAAGAGTTGGAAAAATTGTAAGTGAAGACATTGTAAGTGAAGTGCCCACCACCTAGGTTCTATAATTGGCATTTTGCTTGACCATATATACATCTTTGTCTCCCTCTAGTTATCCATCAGTCCATCTATTTTTTTGATAGATTTCCAACTACCAAAGGTTGCAGACATCAGTATGTTTCACCTCTTGTCACTTCAGCATGCATATTACAGTAAGTCCCCTGTTAAATATGAATGAGTTCTGTTCAGAGAATGTGTTTGCAAGTCCAATTTGTCTGTCACAAAGTTAGCCTAGGTACCCAACTAACACAATTGGCTATATAGTACTGCCCTGTACTAAGTTTATAATACTTTTCACACAAATAATACAAAGAAAACAAACACAAAAATAAAACATTTTCAATCTGACAGTACAGCACCTTGCATACAAGTGACAATGTACTGCAGACACATGAACTAGCTTATGTGGACATGTGAATGCATGTTTGCATCCTTAAAAGTTTGCAACTTGAAAGTTTGTATGTAGGGGACTTACTGTATTAACTATTGGTTTCCATTTTTTCTTTTTAAGGTAGAACTGACATCCAGTAAAATGTACACATCTTAAGCATAGATTTACTTGAGTTTCGACTAATGCATACAGTCCCATAACCCCAAGATACTGTAACTCTACTGAGATATCAAACCTCACCACCCCAGATGTCTTCCAGGTCCTTTGTAATTTGTCCCTTCCTTCCCCCCATCCTGCTCACCCCAGAAGTATCCACTTTTCCTAATTCTTTCAACTGTGAATTAGAGCTTCATGCAGTGTGTGCTCTTGTGTGTTTGGCTTCTTTCATTCATCTTGTTTTTGAGATTCATCTGCGCTACATGTATCATTAATTTTTTTTACTATGAGATCTTTTGCATCAGTGTATCACAGTCCTTCTCCTGTTGATGGACTCCAGGGTTGGTTTCAGGTTTTGGCTGCTTTGGACATGTGTGGATGAGTCTTCTTGTGAATATATTTTTGTTTACCTTGGGTGAATATCTAGGAGTGGAACTGTTGGGTCAAAGAGTAGTTGTGTGGTTAATTTTTTAAAAAGTTGACAGGCCGTTTTACAAAGTGGTTGATAATTCTGTTTCTCTCCAACAATGCTTGAGAGTTTCAGTTGTTCTACATCCATGACAAATTTCTGTTTTAGTTTTAGACATTCTGGTGGGTGTGTAGAGAGAAGGTTATTTTACCTGATTATTCTTTAAGAGACAAATGACCCTGAAATCACATATTTCAGAATTCTTAGTGCTTTTTGGAACCAAGCATGACCAGATGTTTGTAAACAAACATTTAATACAAGGCAAAGCTTGTGGCAGCTTATAATATTTTAAGTAATTAAAGGTTTGAAATTATTTTTCCCCTAAAACAAGCTATACACCTCCAAGGACATGCTGAGAAATCCTGGCTTTGAGCACTGGCGAGAGCCCGACAAGCCAAGGGCAGCAGTATTCACATTGCGGAAACTGCAGCACTGATGCCTCCAGGTTCCCAGGAACACAGAACACCACACAACAGAGAGACTGGCGGGCACAGGACACGGAATAACCGTTTCTTCTCTTTGTGTTAGTAGCACG
Organism: Cephalopachus bancanus; assembly: GCA_027257055.1. NCBI lineage: Eukaryota > Metazoa > Chordata > Mammalia > Primates > Tarsiidae > Cephalopachus > Cephalopachus bancanus. The sequence continues at coordinate 1,213,074 of JAPVLO010000328.1, forward strand.
TGACAAAACCCTTTGAGATCAGAAATTCGCCCAGCAAGGTGGCTCAAGCCTGTCATCTCAGCACTTTGGGAGGCCGAGATGAGGTGATTGCCTGAGCCCATGGGCTTGAGAACAGCCTAGGCAACTTGGCGAGACCTCATCTCTACAATAAATCAAAAAATTAACTGGGCATGGTAGCACATGCCTTGGAAGGCTGAGGCAGAAGGATTGCCTGAGCCCACCAGGTCGATACTGGGGGTGACTGTGAGCACGCCACTGCACTCCAGCCTTGGTGATAGAGTGAGACTCCAACTCAAAGAAAAAAGGAAATTCACAACATCTTCCCCAAAATTTCAAGGAAAACCGGGGTGCTTCCTTAGTTTAACAGGCCTGGGCCTGGGACAGCTCTTCTGGGGCCTCCTGTGGAGAGCAGTGTGACCAAGAGCGCATGGCTTGAAAGCCAGAAGGACTGTGGTTTGAAATCGGCTCTGCACACACACAGTGTGGCTTGGACAAGTCACTCACTTGTTTCAACCTTAGCTTCCCTGTCTGTCAAAAGGATGACAATACTTCCACTCATGCAAGGCTGATGTGAGGACTCAACTGCAAGATGTAAAGCTACTAGCACAAGGGAAACATGCACGAGGTGGCTTCTGCCTTGGGGTAAAGCCCACCCCTGCTGCCCATCATGGAAAGCACCGAACACAGAGCCACTCATCTGTCTGGTTTCCCAGGGAGCGCAACTGAATATTATGGGAAAAATAATTGTAGTGGACTCCTTCCGACTGTGTTTAAATGGCTGATGAACTTAGACCTCCAGAAGAAAATTCGAGCTCTAAGAGAACTGTCATCCAGATGAATCTTCGGTTGTAAAATGATGGACAAGGCATGCAGATCACCAGTCTGAAGGCTCCAATAAAAACCCAGCATGGCCAGGGTGTGACAGGAGACAGGTCTGCAGACGCTACTCTGGGGACAGAGCAACATGAAGTAAACCATCAGATAGGGTCCTGGCAGCAGATGCCGACGCAGCCCTGGAGAATCCTTTCTCGTAAAGTGAGGGGTCTCTCAAGCTGTGTTGCACGGAGAGAGTCTGTCAGAGGTCGGCGAGCCCATCTGGGGCGTGTGTAGCCCGGAAGGTGTCAAGTGCAGCATCACATGTGGGGAAGGACCGACCAGAGCCACCACAGCAGGTGGTGGCCTGCTGTGCCTGCTCCTCCCTGTCCCTGGTGGCTGGGGCACAGTTCCATCTCCAGGGTACCACTGGACTGTGTGCCTGCTGGACCGTGTGCTTACTTGGCTCCATCCTAGAGAGAACACAAAGCCCACACTGACGTCACATAAGCTCCACGGGTCAGGCAGCTGGCCCCTGGGGACTGGCGGTAGATGAGAAAAGGGATTTTTCAAAACTAATGTGGGGAGCCATGTGACTCTCCTTCCAAAGGAAAGGTGCATTTTGGTTCAGAGAAAAAAGCCAAGCATTTAAAAATCACTTGTGTTTGTGCTAAAGCTAATTGAGAAAACAATTTGCAAGTCGGAGATTTTCTTCATTTGGTTTAGTATAAAAAATTCACACCCAACTCAGTAAGTAGCTTCATAGCAAATGGTCTTGATCCCTGAAGGAAAACATACAACAGTTGTTCACAGGAGAAAGAAAAATATTCCATAATTATGGGATATATGAGTCACAGCCCTTAGCCACATTGTGGCCGAGATATCACACAGGTTGGTCATGTAATTGTTTCTATAATTATGCCGAATGGACTGAATAGAAGAGTTCATAGAAAACCCTATTTTAACACTTCGGTTTTACATGATTGTTTTTCAATGGTTCCATCAAGCTGGAACCTGCTGCAGGCATCTGATAGAAATGGGATCTCTGGCTGTTACAGTTGATGTTGCTCAGCCATGCCAGTTTTCCCTCCCAGGCAGTCCTACACGCTCACCTGTCTTGTCTTTCCAGTTGACTGTTCATTGAGGGGTTGCAAAGGTGTGATGGTCTGAGCACCTGGGAGTACAGGGACTTAGCAATGAAGCCACATGATTTTAAGTGTGTTAGGAATAGATATGACAGTGTTGTGGTCAGTTAGAAGCACAAAAATGAGAACCAAAGGAAGCATACTTCTCATTTCTAGTGTGAATGACTTCATTTTGTCATTTGGCTGACATTTCTTTGGAGACTAGCACTAAATCATTAGCACACAAAAAAATTGATAAGGTGAAAGAACTAGGTGCAAGATTGCCTGAAAGTTCAGATCTCATTGTAAAAAAAAACCATTTTATGAGTTGACTCTGTCTATAACCAAGGAGCATTTGAAGAGGTTTGTAGGAAGGTTTTTAAAACTCCTAGGATCAAATTCAGCTTACTTTGAAATTACGGGAAAGTTGTATAACATAACTGAAACATAAGCAGGTTATATATTAGCCTTATACAAATTTAAATTTGGCTATAGCTTTTGCCTTTCTGCATTTCTGTAGACTATCAAAATGAGAATGGCTGAGTAGAGATTTAGAGGTCCTAGAAAGCATGTCTCTTTGGTGCCTCCCTGCTCCCAGGCACAGCCATTCGACAAGTGTCTGAAGTACTGGAACCTTTGTAGTGTCCTCACTGGTGTGTGTCTTTCATCTGCTCATATTATCTGTGCAGCTTCTTGCATTCTGGAAGTCTTCAGAGCTTTTTGCCTGAACTGTTTGATGAGAAATATAGCAAATGGCATATTTTAAATATTTCTCTTGTTTTGCCAAACTTTTGAACAACTTTAGATTCACAAGATTCATCGTGATTCGGGAGACAATTCTCAGACAGGTGAGAATCCTTCTATTTAACTCTAATACCCTTAGGAAGCATTTGTGGGTTCCAGTCTATACACTTCTCTGAAGAAGTCTAAACCAACACTCATCACCCCAGAACGTGGATCGCTAAACTCCAAGTGCTCATATCGGAAGGTAGGAGAACCAAAAGAAAGGCAGGAGTTCCTTGCATCTTCCTCCATGGCAACCTTATCTCCCAGTGCCTTCCCGTCTTGGTTTTCTTTTCTTGGCTTACCTAGCCGAGGAATGTTCTACCATGTAGCATAGATAAACCAAAGTAGAGAGTGGCCCAGAAGTCTAAGGGAGATACTGGCTGAATATGACACAGATGAGAATATGGTGGTTTTCCAACCATATCCAGTCTTCCTTTTCTTTGTAGTGACTGGTGATGACACAATTAGAAAATGTGTCATCACATTTTGTGGTAGGCAGGAGCACTAGGTCCCTATTGGAGCCCCACATACTCTCATCTCATACCTTGGGCAAGATTCTGTTTGACCCTTGGCTTCCTTCATAAAACAAGGGACTGGATGAACCCCTGGTGAACCTCTACGTGTGAAAGATCTGGAATTCTCTGACGATTAGAGGAAAACATCAGTCTGCTACCGAAAATGGAAGGTTTTTGTTCCTACAAGAATTGCAACATTCTCTGTCCTGTTGGTGGCTTTCCCAGCCACAAACGCATGGAGTCAGGCCCTGGGCCAACTAAGTAATCTTTCTCTTGATTCTGGAATTGGTCCTATTGAGCCTACTCAGAAAGCCCATCTCATTGTTAATGAGGATTAAAGAAAATGTCTATAATATCTAGATAGTATGTTATGTGACAGGTAACTACTTGGTATCTTCCTTCCCCTTTTCTGAAAACTTTCTAGGCATAAAACAACCTGTGATAAGATAATGACACATCACATACCAGCACACTTTCTTTCTCTCTCACTCACTCACTCACTCACTCATGTTTTAGCTAATTTATTTTAACACTTGGAGTTGAGGGTATTATTTTAACTAACTTGTGAGCTTCTGGGTGCCCGAACTGCATTTTCATGTCCAGCATGGCCTTGCACATCATAGACACTCAGTAAGGACTCACTGAGTTTGAGAAGTTGAAGCCACACCATCTTGGAAAGCCATTTCCACAATTTGTTAGCTTTTTGACCTTGGGCTACCTACATAATCTCTCCAAACTTAAATTTCTTACAAATAAATGGGAATAGCATTATGTGGCTTTTAGAATTGAGAATTGTTGTAATTATTAAATGAGATAATTATTCTATTTAAAGTATATAGCACAATGCCTGGTACATAGTAGTTGCTCAGTAAGTAGTAGCTATTTATTTTTTGATTGGGGACAAATACCAATTTTTGCCACTGAGTACAGCTATTTAAATCTCTTCTATCCTCCTTTTCTCTGGTTTAAGTTTTTAATCTATCCTACAAGCATCTGTTAAGAGATGACCAGTGAAATCTTCTATTTACATGGCCTTTATTTATCCTTTAGTGAAGAATAATATTTTCACTATTTCCACACTTTTAATCTTTTCTCTTGCTATAGATTCCCTTAGGCTTTTTTTTTTTTTTTTGAGTAGGAGTCTCTGTCCCCAGGCTGGAGTGCAATGGCACACTCAGGGCCACCGCAGCCTCGACCTGCTGGGCTCAGGTGATCCTTCCACCTCACCCTTTCAGGTAGCTGGATCTACAGGCATGCACCACCATGCCCAGCTAATTTTTTTTGATTTATTGTAGAGATGAAGTCTAGCCAAGTGGCCCAGGCTGGTCTCAAACCCATGGGCTCAGATAACCCTCTCACCTCTGCCTCCCAAAGTGCTGGGATTATAGGCATGAGCCACCACCCCCAGCCTTAATTTTAACTGAGATAAAATCAGGATGAATACGCACCATCCATCTTTGAATAATTTCTAATAAATGACTTGGAATTCAACCAGCCAGCCTGGGCCACAGTCTTGAAGCTAACTGTTCTCTTTTTAGTTTTGTTTAGAAATTACATTTTGAGGAATTATTGGTTGTTTATTCTTGAATTCAATCTTAAGATAGATTTAATTTATTTGGTAAGTGAATAAAAGCTAGGAATGTACATGATTGTTACATCCCTGAATATACTTAAAAACATCTGGCAGGTGATCACTGGTCACTTCTCAGGATTTGAAAAATTCCATATGATCCCAAAGATATCTTTTTTAAAACTAATGTCTATTGATGTCTTTATAGAGAAACTCATATCTAAGGATAGGAAAATTATTAAGGTACTATTTGAAAGATAAAAAGTAGGCAGAAAGATAGTGAATACTCTAAGTCAGACCACTTAAGACAAGGCTCTCTGGTCGTCGTGTTCCAATTAACTTTATAAAAGTTCCATTTTTTGCTTCATGTGGTATATATATAATTCTAGTTTGGTTACCAATTTTACCATTTTTTTAGTTGAATCAGATTTTTTAGGACACTAAAGTAAATAGTTAAAAAGGCAATTTAGAAAAGTGTTTCTTATTAAGAAGTAAAAACAGCAAGTAGTAGCACACTATAACATGATCACATTTGTATCTAAAAAGGTATATATGCAAATAAATGATGTGATTAATAATAATAGCCAACATGTACTGCCTGTGTACTATGTGGCACTGTTCTAAGTGCTATACATGGACTTACTCATTTACAAAAACCTATGAATGTTATAATTACCCCCACTTTACAGACGTGGATACTGAGACAGAGAAGTGAAGTGGCATTTGTGAGGTTACATAGCTACTAGATGGCACGGTAGAGATTTGAATGTTGGCAATTTGGCTCTTGAAGCTGGTTCTCTTGACGACCAAGCCATCTTGCACCTGGTGTCTCTAGGCAATTCTTGAAGAATCATGAGTGCATCTTTTTTCCTTCTTGGAATATGATCATGTGTTGCTATCTGAGAAATGCATTCTTCCTACTGGAGCTTGGGTCAATTTCTCTACTTGCTCATGGGTTGCGCCCACAAGAAGAAAATGCCCTGAAAACATGTTCTGAAGCCAGCACCATGGCCTCGGCACTTGGTAGACCTCAGCTTTCACTGGTGGCTTGTACTTTTTAGTTGGTTCTTATATTGACATGACAGCACATTTTCGTTGTGGAGTTCAAAGTCTGCAAAGACTTATGCAACCATTTTAAAAATACTTTTCCTCTTTTAGAAAATAGGAACCAAGAGTGAGAGTTTAGTAGCTAGAAATTGTTGGGAATATAAAACTGCTTTTTCTCCTCTTCCCTTCCTGTGATCGGCAGTTGGCATCCTTAAGAGAACCTAGAAGACTATCTAGAGGTCTGACTTTTCAGAGGTGCCCCAAATTGCTCCAAGTTAGTTTATCAAATAACTCAAAGTCTTTGTGGATTTCACTAGTATTATATTTCCTCAAATATTCCCACAAGAGCTTTCCCCACCCAGTTGAACACATTGTCCTTCAAGTTGAGATGAACACCCCCCAAAAAATGTCTTCTAAGTTTTAATGTTAATTTTCAAAATGATATTTTATTCATGGAACTAAATTACTCTTGATAGTAAGCCTTATTACCATGACATAAAGTGGCGCCATCAGAAAAAGGCATCATTTAACTACTAATATGACTGAAAATTTTGTCTTGATTACTTGAAAAGAAAGTGGCTTACTATTTTTTAAAGTTATTTTATAGTACATAAAAAGTAGCCTTGTTTTCTTTAGAGAATAATGGGAAAAGTATCTGAACTTCATCTGTGAATATGCTGATAATTAACCAGCCTCCATTTCTGATCTGAAATCCTTAGAGCCTCATTCATTCAGATACAGGAACAGGAGGAAAGAGTCCATTGACGTGAGGTCAATATCATCTCGAGGCAGTGATGGTAAGAAGGTTTGCAGATTTCTTTGATCTTTTTAAAATGTAGAATATGACAGAGGAATATGTTCAAAAACTTCATCCGCATATACTCCAAGGACCAAAATTTCAATTATACTGACTTTTAGTAAGCTGAACATTTGGGGGTTTTGGAATTCTTTCATGCTTTCTACAGTCTTTGTCTTTTCTTTGGAGTGACTCCAGGCTTATTCCCTGATTGCCTGAAGTGTGTGGGACCACAGAACCACACAAGCAACTCAGAGTCCCAGTAGCTCAACAAGGTCACTTGTGGGTGCAAGAGGCAGAGAGGGGGCCAGGGCCCCAGCTTCCCAACTCTCGACACAAACCCCACTTTCAGTGTACCTGCTACACGCACTTGCTTCCCCCTAAAATGTCCCAGAGATACTGTGAGGCAAAATTTAGCAAAACGTTTCTGACCTGCAAAGCCGGATTTAGCAAAACGTTTTCTGAGTTCAGTCTGCCAGGCCTAAGTAACCGATTGGCTTTGCAGGACGATGGAAAAGTCAAAGATGATTCTGGAATTTCATTCCTAGGTGCCTGGGAAACTATAAGTCATATTTACAGAAATAGGGAAGTCTCCAGTTGTGGCTAGGTTGGGGACTAAGGAGAAGTCAAAGAGTTTTATTTTGGTGGAGAAGCCTAGAGATCTAAAATGCCAGCCTTGTACTCGAGGCTAGAGATGTGGATTTAGGAGTCCTGGTGGTGACTGATGGCGCCACGAGCAAAAGGACATCTCTACGGGGTACACGGGCACAGGTGCGTGTGTGTGTGTGCATGTGTGTGCAGCAAGCGAACAGAGGGTCTGAGCCCAAGCACACCCTCAGTGAGATGGGAGGCAGAGGAAACAGGGCCAGGGCAGGGGACAGAAGAGCCAGTGTGAGCCATGTGAGTCCAGTGTCACATAAACTGAGAGCATTGGGAAAGGAGGTGGCCAGTGGTGTTACATGCTACAGAGACCAGAGCTTGAGAGCCGAGAACAGACTATAGATGCCACTTACTCACGTGGTTCATGTTTGGTAAACGGTAAGAGACCCTAGGGGTGTGACAATGGTTAGAGCCTGATAGAAAGGAGAGATTAGGGTTAACTAAGGGAGTCAATAGAAGGACAAATGAAGGACTCCTCAGTCCTTTAGGTCCCAGAGGAAGTCTGGCCATGAAAGTGGCCGGAATAGCAAGGACCAAAGAAGCTGGAGACAAGATGGAGAATTCAACCCCTGTGGGGGTTGGAGACCAAGTATATAGAGAGAGTGTGACTGAAATACTTTGAGATGGATTGAGGGTATAGACAGAACATTTTAGACGGAGGGGAGAAAGGATGTGGAAATTGAAACTGGATTTGCTCCATTTTTGAATAATTTGAAGGGGACTGTCATCTCTCCACCTGAGTGCAGCGAAGGTTACAAGTATGGAAGAGTCTGGGAAGGTTGATGCCATGGCAGCAGGAGAGACCCCCAAGACAGCTGAGCAGCAGGCAGGCTCTGGTGCTGGCTGGGTTAAGTCACCCCACCTCTGGGATGGGGACTCTGCCCCTCCTGCCTGCTCAGAGGGCGTGGTGGAAGGTCTGATGGGAACAGGGCTTCTGAAGTATAGCTTCTGCCTTCTGAATTCTAATCCCAGTGTCAGCATTACCTACTCCAAAAAATACAAATTTTTTTAAATCTTCAAGAGGTGGGGTACAATTCAGGATTAGATACACAAACGGTCCTTGCACAGGTAAAATTCGGGCCTCCCTTTGATCCCGACTTGGCCTGGTTCGAGATCAGGGACCCTTATTGATGAAGGGTACCCCTACCAATTCCAAAAAAATACATTTAGAAAAATGAAATTTTGTATAGGTTAGAACTAGAACCACCATGGCTTTCTGGAGTTAAGAACCTAAAGGTGCAGTAGGGGCAGTGATCGGTTCTAACTCCCACCGTGAATTAAGGATTACCGTGAGCCACCCCTTCTCCCTCACTGTATGGTTCTCTGGCTACACAGCCAGTGGCTTAGGACTGAGGGATGGAACTGCCCACGATGGGCTTGAGTGACTTATGGGAAGGTAAATCCTGGGGGATCCTGAGGCTGTGGGACGAGGCCTCGGGATCCCATTAGCCTTCCCTGAAATCCACCTTGAGGATCAAAGTTCCAGGCCAGACCACCTTTCCAGACACAGGCAGGCCTTTTCAGAATGAGATGAGGTAAATGCGTTGCCCTTGGGAGGTGGGGTGGGCAGTCCTGTGAGACTCAGGCCATGTCCATGAAGGGCTTCTTCACTGCACTCTGCTGAGCTGAACTGCCAGAACCACATGTGGCTTTCTCATTCTCTCCAGCCCCGAGCCTGCAGAACCGCCGCTACCCGTCCATGGCAAGGATCCACTCCATGACCATTGAAGCTCCCATCACGAAGGTGAGTGCAGCGCTGCCGCCCACTGCAGACTGGGCTACTGAGCCCCCAGCCGCTGACATTGAGCACACATTCTGCTGACACCGTGGAGCTCCGTGAAATAAGCAGACAAGCAAACACACATATAAAACAGGTGCTTCGTCATAAGTTACGCTCAGTGCTATGAAGGAAAGCAACAGGGTGGTCAGGGACGGGCTCAGTGGAGGACTTGTGTTCAAAGCAGACTTGGAACATGTGATGTTAGGAGAGGAGGGGAGACAAGAGGATTCCAGATAGCAGGGACGGCAAGGGGAAGCACACTGAGGTGGGTAAAGGAAGTGGGACATTTGAGGAGCTGAAAGAAAGCCAGGTGGCTAGAGTCTGGTGAGCAGAGGAGAGATGGTGCCGTGGGTCATTCAGGGTGCAGCTCACTCTGGTCAGTTGGGCCGTAATGAGGGGCTTGTGTCTCAGTTTATCGGCAGTGGAAACCACTGAAGCGTTTAAGTGGGGCTGGCGGGATCGGGTGTTTATTGAAAGAAACACCAGCTGCTACGCAGAGAATGGACCAGGGTGGCAAAAGTACAAGAGAAGAAGCCAATGAGGGGGCGTTTCTAGCATTCCAGGTGAGAGATGGTGGTGGCTGGGCTGGAACTGTAGCCATTGAGGAGGAGGGAAACGAATAGATCAAGAACTACCTAAGGGGAGAACCAGCAGGACTTGGTGATGGGTTATATTTTAGGGTAGGGAGCATAGTGTGGGAAGGGACACATCAGACAGGGCATCCCAGGTCTTTGGCTTGGGCAGGGGTGAGTAAACATGCTTATTGTGCATTGTAGACACCAGAGGAGGGGACCTGCTTTTGTCTCTGATTTTCTGCTGTGTTTGCTTATGTGCTTGTTACGGGGAGAGGAGAGCAAGGCTGGAGTTTGGTGTCTGACACATAGATCTGTCGGGGAGGCAACTGGATGTGCAAGGCTGGAGGTCAAGGGAAGCGAGGGCTAGGGGACAACCTGGAGGGTCCTCAGCTGTGGATCACATGTGTCCACAGTCAGGGAAACATCATTTCTGGAAGGACTGTAGAGTGAGAGAGAGAAGCCCAGGGTCAATCTCTGTGGAAGAGAGTGAGAGGAGAAGGGTCAGAAGGAGCTGGGGGATACCCAGTCACTGAGGAAGGAGGACCCCAGGGCCATGGGCGAGAGCCTACTTCCTGAGAAGGGGCGGAGCCGGGGAAGTGCTGCTTGTTTGAGACCAGAAGATGTGCCACCATCTGATGTCTTTTGGATTCTGGGCATATACAGAGGGTGTCAAAAAATGTATATACATTTTAAGAAAGGAAAAAACCATTAAAATTGTAGTACTGTCCTGCCTGTCACATGATGATGTTAGCATTCATTTAATTAACGCCATCTTTTGAGTGAATGTCCTGCTACACATTGCTACCATTATTCAATCCAACTTCAAAAAGTAATACATAGGCAACATGTCTTAAAATGTATATACATTTTTTTGGCACCCATGGTATATCACTGTTGGGAAGTAGAATCCTAATATCCTCAAATGTATTCATTCTCTCTTTCTTCACTTCCCTAGGTCATAAACATAATCAATGCAGCCCAAGAGAACAGCCCCGTCACAGTAGCAGAAGCCCTGGACAGAGTTCTGGAGATTTTACGGACCACAGAACTGTACTCCCCTCAGTTGGGTACCAAAGATGAAGATCCTCACACCAGTGATCTGGTCGGAGGCCTGATGACTGTGAGTGCCGAGGCAAAACCAGAAAAGCAAGAGAGATGTTAAGTGTGCTCTAGAGTACGGCTGCCTCATAAACTCTTCCTGTAGTTGCAGAAATGCCTGTTGTGTAGATGAACATCAGCATAACCAGAGCAACTGCATCCGGATTTACGTGTGGGTTATTTAGGTGATTCTTGCGCTTACCTTTCCGTGAGGTTGACTGACCATAGTGATGGAGACAGTCCTTCAGGATTCATGCTATCGTGAGAGTAAGCAGGCACCTGATGGAGGGCTCAATTCGCAAGATAGGGGTTATGCAGACCCTTGTTTATTTCTTCTTCCCCTTTGCTGGCCCAGTATTGGGCAGAGGGTCATGGCTATGTTTCCTTGGACCTCAGACTCTTTATCTATGCAATAAAACAGTTTGTACTTAGACTTTAGCAGTTTCCAAAACCTCAGCTATAGAATATTTTCTCTTAATAAAAGTGTATATGGAAGTTCCATTTATAAAGGCTGGGCTCATGCCTGTAATCCCAGTGCTTTGGGAGATCAAGGTGAAAATACTGCTTGAACCCAGGAGTTTGAGACCAGCCTGGGCAACATAGCAAGACTCTGTCTCTACAAAAATATTAAAAATTAGCCTGGTATGTTGGTGTGCCTGTAGCCCCAGCTTCTCCAGGAGGCTAAGGCAGGAGGATTGCTTGAGCCCACGAGTTCAAGGCTGCAGTGAACTATGATCATGTCATTGCACTCCAGCCTGGGTGACAGAATGAGACCTTGTTTCTAAAGAAAAGAAAAAGAAAAAGAAAGTAAATTAAACTCTTGGCCTAAAGATGCAAGGTGTGACTTCAGAGGAGCCCTTCATTAATGAATACTGCTTTATAACTTAGCATGGTCATGTTTTAAATAGAAAATACAGTTGCGAAAAAATTCCTTGAGATGCTAGTCAAAAATTAGCTCGGTCTTTTAAAGACTACTTTAGAAGGTCATCCCCAAAATGTGGCCTATGTCTTTGATATCTCAAAATGTAAGTCTGAAAACACAAGAATAACACAACCACCCTGAAGGTGAGTGGGGGCCCTTCAAAGCAGGGCCGCCTCTGTGATTTCACTTACCAAAGGGTGCCGAAGATGAAGATCCTCACACCAGTGATCTGGGCGGAGGCCTGATGACTGTGAGTGCCGAGGCAAAACCAGAAAAGCAAGAGAGACGTTGAGCGTGCTCTAGAGTACGGCTGCCTCGTAGATGGCTTCAAAATGCTGGGAGAGGAGAACGGCATGGGCACAGCCTTGGGCGTGAGTCCTGACTGTGGGCACACCCACTTGACGCCTGGCTTCCCACCTCCGGGGACCAACGGCCACAGAAGGGAGTGGAGCCTCTATCTTAACAGCTGTTCTAGTTTAATCTTGAGCTCTGCTTTACTATGAAGTTCCAGATTTCTGGTTCTTCAGGATTTACATCTCTCACTAATGACGGAAGTGAGAGAATGATGGGATAGAAAGCATGCGTCTGTCATCTAACAGTATCTTTCTTTCTTCCAGGATGGCTTGAGGAGGCTGTCAGGAAATGAGTATGTGTTTACTAAGAGTAAGTTTTCGCCCGTCCACTTGTCACTGCAGCTTGTTCTAGCCCATGCCAGCCAGGCGTGGGGACTCTTGTTCTTGAAGGGCCTTGGTGTTAATTCCAGCTGGTCTTGTTTGTGTTTAAGCATCTCTGTGGTCTACATGGGAAACTGTGTCTCCTAATTAAAATCGCTGCTCTGAGCATTGTTAGGGTAAGAATTGCAAATCTCTGTACATTTCAACAGACAGTTAAACTGAGTTCATTTTCTGTTTGGGGGTCTTGAAGTTTAATAGCATAAGAGAAAACCTTGAAGTGAAAATCTTCCTACCCTTGGAAGTTCAAGACCTTTTTTCTGGTAGTAACCCCATGAAGATGACGGCAGATACTCCGGGGCGCTCAAGATTCCACAGTTAACCAGCTTCTCCATCCCATGTGTTTGCTCAGACGTGCACCAGAGTCACAGCCACCTCGCGATGCCAGTAACCATCAATGATGTTCCCCCTTCCATCGCGCAGTTACTTGATAATGAGGAAAGCTGGGACTTCAACATCTTTGAATTGGAAGCAGTCACGCATAAAAGGTACGTGGTTTCTTCGGCTGCAGGCAGGGCAGGACGGATGGCTACACTCAGACTGCACATGTGGAAACTTTAAGGGAGATGTGTCCTTGCCACAGGAGGCCTCACAGGGTCTGGCTCTTCGTGCCACCTTGGAGGAGTGTGGACTGTGCAGAGCCTGTGGATCTGAGCGAGCTCCTTCATGGAGACAGAGCTGGTGGGGAAGATGTGAGGTCAGCCTGAGGGTCTGCAGGCCACCGCTTCAGGCCCGTGAGCCGAGAGTTCTGAGTCACCTCTGCCCCACATGTGTGGAAGGTGCCCCCTGCAGTGTGAATTGAGAGCTCCATAGGGCTGTCTTTAGATCCATCCTGTGGCAGAGAAAGACTGGAGGACTAGAGGACCTTTTCCACACTCGAGGGCTGTTTCTTCCCAGGGTCTGTAGGTCATGACTGGTTCTCACCTATAAGTAACATGACTCTAGTGATGGGCCCTTGCTGAGACCACCCAAACTGGTCCTGGTGTCCCTTGGCTCAGTAACCTCCTCAGGGAGCAAACATGGAGATGGCGAGGGACTGCCAGCGAACTTTCTTGTGGCCAGAACCATGGAAGGACTTAGACATAACCTAGAAGTAATCTGGACTGACTACCATGAGAGCCCCTGGTTCCAAGAGGTGGCTAGTTGAAGGAGATGTCTACTTCCTACTCATTTGGAGAGATGTTTTACACCCCTGTGTGTGCAGAGATACCATCCGAAGAAAAAGGCCTCCATCCCCCTGTATCACCAAAAACAGTTTCTGGGCCAGGGAAGATAATGAGCCAGGGTTTGTGTTCTGTTTTCCAGGCCATTGGTTTACCTGGGCTTAAAGGTCTTCTCTCGGTTTGGAGTATGTGAGTTTTTAAACTGCTCTGAAGCCACACTTCGCGCCTGGCTCCAAGTGATTGAAGCCAATTACCACTCCTCCAATGCCTACCACAACTCCACCCATGCTGCGGACGTCCTGCATGCCACTGCCTTCTTCCTGGGAAAGGAGCGAGTGAAGGTAGACTTTTGATATCCTGGGCCAGTTACTTGACTGAATTGGAGGTCTAAGAACTCAATCTTAGTCATTATGTTAGGCAATTAGCTATTTTGCAACCACTGTTTTGCAAACAATCTGTGACAGTGTTTTTTTGGCTACTAAACTGACACGTTGTAAAGACAGGGACTAGCCCTCCGCTCCTCCAAATGCTTAGAATAATAATTTATGCCACCAGAGAGACTCCTTGACATGCATGGCTGCTCCATGGACCCATTCTCCCAATGTTCACTAGGAGCTCTGTTACTGGGTTTGAGAGCAGAACTTAATTATGATAGCAAGTGGTTACTAGACTAGAGGGTAAGTTTTAGTATCAGGATTTATCTATTAGCATATTGCAATCCAGATAATAACAAGCCACTCAGCATTCTACACTAATTACGTGTGTGTGTGTGTGTGTGTGTGTGTGTGTGTGTGTGACATAGGTGTGAATGTGTGCATACTGTATATTAGTGACATCTGTATAATTCAGAAAGAGTTCTACATCCCTAGGTCTTACTTAGTGTCATGCATGAGTGCTGATTTGCAGCCCTATTTAAAGCTGGCAAGAGAGCCCTATCTCTTCCCACCCCCCACCCCAACTACTATCTTTTATACAAGAAAGCTTGTAGATTTCTTTGCTACAATTAAAACTAAAGCTTAACATTTTGATACCCCTGGGGGAAGAGACTGAAATTCAATCTGTAATCTAATGATATTAGATCATTTTCTAACTGCAGGTGTTGATGAGGGATTAAGACTCTGGGTACTTAAGACAGTGACAGTGGGACAGGTAGAAGGAGCAGAAATGGCACCAACATGGGGAGAAGGTATCTTTTCCATTTTATCAGAGACTAGCCTTATATTCACTTTTATCAGCAAGAAAACAATGGGACCCAAGAATGATGCTTTGAAGATTTTTGTCTTTTTTTTTTTTTGAGTTGGAGTCTCACTCTGTTGCCCAGACTGGAGTGCAGTGGCATGCTCCCGGCTACCACAGCCTCCACCTACTGGGCTCAGGCAATCCTGCCACCTCAGCCTTCCAAGTAGCTGGAACTACAGGCACGTGCCACACACCCAGCTAATTTTTTGATTTATTATAGAAATGAGGTCTCGCCAAGCTGCCCAGGCTGGTCTTGACCCCATGAGCTCAGGCAATCCTCTCACCTCAGCCTCCCAAAGTGCTGGGATTATAGGCGTCAGCCACCGTGCCTGGCCTGATTTTTGTCTTCTTTAAAAAAAAGTAATAGTGATCCCAATGTATGTTTCTATAACACCTTTCTGTGAGGAGCTAAACCACTTCTGGATTCCCAGCACAGCTTCACCCTCCTGCAGGTCACACTGCATGTGATGTTACATAACTGAGGCCACACATGCCAGCTGGGAGCAGCCCCCCGCTCACTAATGCCAAGACCAAAGTGACCTATAGCCGCTGCAGTCTGGAAACAGAGATGAACCTCACTTAAGCAGATCCCTACTTAAGTCGAACCACTCCAGGTTAAGTGTTTGATCAACCAGGGAATGCTTGGTAAGGTTACTACCCTCCTCCAAAATAAGCACTTTTTTCTTTAAATTGTGAGTCCTGCTGGTGTATTCAGAGTCTGAGTTTCTCAAATAACAGGCCAATAGAAACAGGCCCAAGACTAGATATGCTTGCAATTCAAAAGACATTTTTCTCACTATGGCAGCCACAGCAGAGCCTCAGAATGCAGAGCTGCAAAGAACCACAGAGGACTGAGCTGGATGGGGTTTCTGTGCTCAGAGGTTTTAGTCACCAGTCCATGATTGCTGGCAAGTTCACCAAGAGGCGCTTCCAGGAGGATTTGCTCCCAAGGCCTCTTCAGCCAGACCTGCTGCCCCTGACAAAGACGGCTGGGAAATATTTTCTTACCTCTCCTTGTGTCATCTGACACCCCTGATTTCTTTAAGAATTTAGGTCTTGGCCAGGCTCGGTGGCTCAGCCTATAATCCTAGCACTTTGGGAGGCCGAGGTGAGTGGATTGCCTGAGCCCGCAGGTTCGAGACCAGCCAAGGCAACTTGGCAAAACCTCTTCTCTACAATAAATACCCCCAAAAAAGTAGCCAGATGTGGTAGTGTGTGCCTTAAGTTCCGGCTACGTGGAAGGCTGAGGCGAAAGGATCGCCAAAGCCCAGCAGGTCGACACTGGGGTGACCATGAGTGTGCCACTGCATTCCAGCCTGGGTGACAGAGTGAGACTCCAACTCAGAAAAAAAAAGAAAGAATTTAGGCCTCACCACATCAGGTCATCGTGTTGTTACAAAGCATGCCCAGCCCAGCCATAGAGACAGCATGCCCAGAGTTGGCAGGGCACTAACAGCTGGTTATGGGCCCATCTTCTCCCCACATGGCCTGATTCCTGAAACCACTGCAAGTGGAGAGGCAGGATAGCAAGTGTTCCTTTGTTATTTTCTAGGCATCATTACTATTCTGGCCAGTTTTCCTCAGTGGCCAGTTTTTTTTCCTCAGTGGGACCCAAATTGACTCCTGTCAGTTAAAGCAGGAAAAAATTATGCAGAGACACCTGTACCTTCAGGGTTTGGGGTTCCGCCAGTTGCGAGTTGGTGGAATTTTCTTCCATGGATGTAGGAATGCCCTGCTCTTCTCTGCTGGTGAGCTAGCCTGGCTTCCTTCCCTACCTCCCAGCCACTTCCCATAAGACAACACCTTGTTAGTGCCCACGAAACTACAGGGTGTGGCCCATTATTGGTACCTTAATGAAAGTGCTATCGTCATTGGGCTCATGGTTTAAAACCGCTCATGGAAGAAAAGGCATGTCTCATCTGGTGCTACTTGTGTTTTCTAGCCCAGTGACCTGGATCTATTTCACTGAAGAATTCAGACTCCAAGCAGGATTCACTGTCCTAGGGGAGCACTAGCTGGAGGCCCACAGTTGGGCCCCCTGGGTTCTCCCTGCTCTGGTAGTCAGTGAAGGTGGAGCCCACGCTGGGGCAGCTCTGGGGTCTGAGCTGGGAAATGGCTGACCATGCCTGCAGGGTGCCACCGCCTGAGCAGTGGTAAAAAGGGGCCACCTTGCTTGCCTGTCCTGGGCACTACAAAATCAATCTCTGAGCAGAGCTGAAAAGAATAGCATCGACTGCTGCCCGGCTCAGGAAACCTGGCTGTGTTGATGCGGCCAACCTAGGGCAGCCCCTAGCTCCGTGAGGCCGGGAGCACCATGGAAATGGTGGCGACAGAGCTCTCAGGGGAGCCCCTGCAGCCCTAACCACACATCACATGCAGCCCAGTGGCTGTCTGGTGTCATCACAGGACAGGGCTGAGTCTGATTCACTGTTCTTCACCCGAGAAGCAGCTTTTCCTCCCACAAGCCTAAGAGAGAGAATTTGAGGAATACCAAAAATTATGTCCACTCCTCCAGCCTCATCCTGGGGTGCGCTTTCCCGCTCACCATCCTTCAGCCACACTGATGTTCTTTAGGTTTCCCAAATGAACCCCTTGCTTTGTTTACTTGACCTCAGGAGCTTCCCACAGGCTGCCCTTTCTGCCTGGAATCCTCTCCCTCACCACTGTTGTCTGCTAATTCCTGCTTATCTTCAGGCTTCCCTAGAGAAGCCATCCCTGGCCACCGTGGACCTGTGCTATCCAACATGGCAGCCGCTAACCACCAATGGCCATTAAACTTAAATAAAATTCAAAATTTAGTTCCATGATTGTACTGGCCACATTTCAAGTGTCCAGCAGCTCCACATGTCTCAGTTTCTGTAGCGGATAGCACAAATAGAAGGCTTTTCCGTCACCACAGGAAGCTTACTGGACAGTGCTGCCCTGTACTAGGCAGGCGCCATGACTATCCTCACAAAGCATATGGCCTTTCCTTCTTAGCACATCCCATAGTAAGTTACTCTATGTGTGTTTCTAAATGTACTGTCTTTCTCCCTCCAGATCATGCACTTCCTTAGTGCAGGGATGTGCCAGCGAGGACCATCGCTGTAACTCTGGCACTATGTGTGAGAAGGGTACCCAGGGGGCACCCGTGTGCAATGAATGAATACATTCCTGGTACCGCAGCTCTTATGTAATAAGCTTCTTCCAAACGCTGCAAGCCAGGAAAACACTTGTATCTCCAGATGCTCTGGTTTGTGTTTTTTACTTACATAATCAGAGCTATGGAAATAGGGTTTCCCTTTTTGCCTTTGCTGCCTGCTAGCCCAGAACTGAATTTGTTCTTAGCGCTAAGAGTGCCATAGTCTTGTTTTTCCTAGCAAAATTCTTCTTCTTCCCCTGGGTCCTCTTTTCCTGCTTGGCTCTGATCATTTCACCATCATGGAAATAGTTTTGTCTTGGCACCATTGGCTACCAGCACGTTCAAAATCTCTTCAGGAGCAAGCAAATAAAATAAGTCATGTTTGTTATTATAGGCCGCCCTCTGCTGTGTCTGCCCATGGCAGTCACATTAATACTACACGACAGGCAAGTCAAAGGTCTGTTTGGCTTCTCCCCAGAGACCTGGAGTGAATGGACTCTGGAGAAAGAGCCTGGGCGTCCATTGTAACTGCAGCAGGTTTCTGGTCCTTCCAGATAACACACGGCACAGTAAGGTGACCTGGCATGCCCAAGGCTGCCTCTACACACCTAGGAAGTCAGAGATGGCTCCGCAGAACATTCTGCAAATCCCATATCCCCAGCCCTTCCCCTCTTGGCAGGCAGGGATGGAGGTGGGTCTTTGAAATCCAGCAGGTGATGCTCAACCGTGCCCTCCCCCTGTCCAGGGAAGCCTGGATCAGCTGGATGAGGTGGCAGCCCTGATCGCTGCCACAGTCCATGACGTGGATCACCCAGGAAGGACCAACTCTTTCCTCTGCAACGCAGGCAGTGAGCTGGCCGTGCTCTACAATGACACTGCAGTTCTGGAGAGTCACCACACGGCCCTGGCCTTCCAGCTCACAGTCAAGGACACCAAATGCAACATTTTCAAGAACATTGACAGGTGTGTTGTGCTCAGGCTCCAGGGCTCAGGTTTGTGAAGTCTCAGTGAGAAATGGCTTTCCCAAACTTCTCCAAATACTTAGTAGCTTCCTCTTAGTGAAAGGTGAAGTAAGAATAGCTGTACCACGGGATCAGGTAATGAAATAATAACCTGGCCCTTGGAAACGTAAGTTGACTTTTCAGATGGCCTTTGTGTTTTACAATCTCACTTGGTCTTCAGTGAGTTCATGAAAACGTTCTATATACTGCAAAGCACTACTTAAATATTGGCTGTTTTACTAGTAAGTACTGCAGATCTTTTTCATCCTCCCAGGAGGACACCCTGTCTTTTGTGTAACTCAGGGAAGATGGAGCCAAAACCCTGCTCCTCCAGCTCAATTTTGGGCCATTTGAAATCCTGCCTCCTGAGGCGGTCCCAAGCAGAGGTGCTAGAGCCCAAAGGGCGGGTGGGGCAGGCTCCCCCAGGCCTGTGTTCTCTTCTGGTGAGAGCTGGCCACATGCGACAGATGTGAGCAGTTCCTCTCACCTGCCAGCAGCCCTGTGGCCAGGCAGTAGGCATCTGCCATAAAGCACCAGCCTGGCTGGTGGGCCGACACCCGGGAGAGAGCAGACACAGAGGGCACGGACCTCACCTGATCCTCTGGGCTGCTTATCAATGTGAATCTATCTGTTTGGTCTCCAGAAAACTGGGAAAACTGAAGATGCTAGCTTCAGCTTCAGTTTCACCAGTATCAAAGATTAGTTTTTAAACTTTCACAGGGAATTCTTTCCAATAGTCAATTTGATTCAGCCCCCATCCTGGCTCTTAAAGTGAGAGAAAGATGATAGGAATTGGATAGTCACTGGTTGTTACTCAGAGCCATTACAACTGTGAGTCATCGCCTAGAGAACTTACTAACAGGAAAATCTTCTAATGCCACCACTGAGAGAAGTCATGGCAGTCCTCTCCAAGAGGAACCGCCGTCTGCATGGGATGCAGGGCCAGCTGGCCTGGCTGCTAGGCCAGCCTGTCACTCCCTCCCACCTGTCTTGATGTTCTTGGAAAATAAATGCCCGCTGTGTGACAGGAACTTTCTTTTTGAGTTGGAGTCTCGCTCTGTTGCCCAAGCCTAGAGTGCAGTGGCACACTCACAACCACCCCAGAGTCTACCTGCTGGGCTCCGGCGATCCTTCCACCTCAGCCTTTCAAGTAGCTGGAACTACGGGTGCGCACTACCATGCCTGGCTAATTTTTTTTGTATTTATTGTAGAGACGAGGTCTCGCCAAGTTGTCCAGCCTGGTCTTGAACCCACGGGCTCAGGCAATTTACTTGCCTTGGCCTCCCAAAGTGCTAGGATTACAGGCTGAGCCACCGAGTCCAGCCAGTTCTTTTTTAAATTCTCATAAATCATGTGAGGAAGGGTCAGCTATCACTGGGGACTGGAGTCATGTCTGTGTGTCCTGGCTTACCATGAGGACGAGCAGGCAGTCTCTCTTTCGTGATCTCCACTCATTTCTTAGCTCTGCCCTGGCTTCCTCCTGGGTTGTGGGAAGTGTGGAAAATGGGCAGAACAGTTCTCACTCAGGACACGATATGAACAAGGCTCTTTGTCTTCTGGTTATTTTAGGAACCATTATCGAACACTGCGCCAGGCTATTATTGACATGGTTTTGGCAACGGAGATGACAAAACACTTTGAACACGTGAACAAATTTGTGAACAGCATCAACAAGCCCATGGCCGCAGAGGTAGGCACTTTCCACACCAGGAGACACATCAGGGTACACATCCACGAGACCCTCACTGGCCCCAGGGCATTCTTTCTCCCACTTGAATGCTAGGTGGTTATTTGCTTGTTTGAAGCCGGTAAAGGGTTGAAATACTGGCCACATGCTTTCTTGGGGATGAAAATGAATTGACAGTGTCCACAGCAGCTCTAAGCTCCTAAGAAAAAGCCAGTAGTGACAAAAACACCAGACCCAAAAAGTACGACAGAGGAGAGATGCAGACAAGCAGACTGATGGCATCGGTGGTCTCCTAGGGGATCCAAAGTCTTTCTAATTCTCTGTTCTCTGAGCTCTTGGGAGCCCTCAAAGCTGGAGAATGTTTTAAAGAACAAAGAATGTTCCTGCAGATCCACATTGAAAGCATACCAGGACTCAAAGACTATGGTAAAATTAGGAGTGACTAGAAAACAAAAGCACTTGTCGATTTTTCCTTTTGTAAACTTACTGAGAAACTTTGGACCTGCCTAATGCAGTTCTTACCAATTTGGGCTTTAGGAACATGGGCAGAAGGGTCACATCTCTGTTGTATAAAAAGGGATCAACTGTCCTTTGAACCCATGAAGCTGTTCACAGCCCCATAAAGAAAGGGGTTGAGCAGAAGGGGTTGGAGAAGTGGATGGACAATGAGGGGTCACCTTCAAAGCATCGACGGTCAGCAAGGAGCCTGTTTGTGCAGGACCCGCCTGTGAGAGCCTGGAAAAAGGGCCAGGGTTCAGCTCACCTGTTCAGCCCCAGCCCCCAGGATCTCCCAGCATCAAGCCAGAGCCCCTCCTTCCACAGAGGACCTGTGGAAGCAAGAATCTGGAGATTTCAAGGGGAAAATTATACAGAATCATAGAATGAAGAATTGGGAAGCCATCTATCCATGACAGCCCAAACTCCGTGTTGAGATTTACCATTTACTGCAGTATTTCTTATAAGCAGTATCTTCCCAATGGTAAGTAATCAACAACCTCCAGAATATATCCTACCCATCAATGGCCTAATAAATAGTACAGTCTCAAAACAAAGCCAAAACCCCTAAATGTCATGCTGTCTTTCAGCTTGGCAGAGCTCTGAAGAGCTCACTGGTTTTGCACACTCAATTCAATGGTGTCTTTAAAAGTGGAGGCTAATACTCTTCCAGGTTCTATGTAAGTGGCCTGTGACTGCATTGATGTGCACCTTCTCAGAGGCCTGGCCACATGGCTCAGGACACCAGCATCATTAGATATGCTCCAGGCTTTCTCTGGTCTTTCTCCACATGGAATACACCTGCTCCTGTCTGGCCCATCTTCTACTCCAAGAACCCCACACCTACCTGGCTGTCACTCCCTACCACCCTGGCGGAAGAACAGCCAAGAAAACACGAGTGAACATGTGCCTTAAGAGAAACCAAGTGGGCGGGAGTGGGTGAGTGGGGTGGGATAGGAGAAGGGAGCTGGTGGGTGTGAGTAGAAATAATAAATAAATCATTGAAGGGTCACATGTATGTGCTATTTTCCAACCTCTAATGTATTAAAGTAACTGAAGGCTCTGCTTTTACACATTCTTCTGACAAAACTGTGAGAATTCCCTCTTTATTAAGAGTATATATCAAATTGCTTAAAACAAAAACAAAACTGCTGTAGCAGTTGCTTTTGGAAAGAAGTTGGACATGAGGGTGAAGGTAGCTGGGTGACGAAAGGGACTTTCACCCTTCCAACTCTGCATGTCTGTATTTCTTGACATTTTTAAAGAACGCCTCAGTATATTATATACAGAATTAAGGAAAGGGAAAGCCTCCTTCACTGAGTCCCAGTCATGCCTAAGAGTGCCTGGGTGCTTACCCGTGAATGCCTGGTGAGTTCGCCCTTGTGGGTTTTACCATCTTCTGGAACCACCCCTGACCAGATCCTCTGTTTTCTAGATTGAGGGCGGTGACTGTGAATGCAACCCTGCTGGGAAGAACTTTCCTGAAAACCAATTGCTGATCAAACGCATGATGATTAAGTGTGCTGATGTGGCCAATCCATGCCGACCCTTGGACCTGTGCATCGAATGGGCCGGGAGGATCTCAGAGGAGTATTTTGCACAGGTGCTGTCTCTCTAGGGAAGCTCCACTTCCCTTCTGGGAATGGGCCCCAGGTCCTAGAACTCTGGATTCTCCAGCTGAGGAATTTTTTATCAATTAGCTAACTATTCTTCCCTGGAAGAAAACAGCTCACCTCTAGCTGGAGGAGACTTAACAGCTCCCTCAGGCACTAACTGATGTGGTTGGTCACTAGCTGAAGTCTCTCTAGGAGAAGAGAGATAAACTGAGCCTTTGAAATAACTTCATCCTCAAATTGTGGGAGCCTGAATTTCCACAAAATATGGGAAATTTTCCATTCATTCACAAGGTTATTACTGAGTGTCTCCAGCATGCATTGTGGGAACATGGGCATGAATTTAGACACATATACACCGCCTTGGGCAACTCACATCCAGCTGGGGAGAGATGTAGATGCAGATGGGTCCACGTGTTGGTAGAAAATGAAAAGTACACCTAAGGGAGATATATGTTAAATGCTATGGGAGTTCAGAGAGACTTTTTTAGATAAAGGGGAGGCTTTAGAAATGTGGAAATAGGAAGACTTTCTGAGAGAACAAAGCGCTACAGCAAAATTAATAAGGAGGAAAACAGAATTTTTATATAAGGAGAGTAGCAATACGTGGGTCACGCTACCTGTAGCTCTGTAAGGAGGAGAGAGAAAAGTCCAGAAGGCAGTGGCCTGCAAGATGACCCATGAAGCAGAGCTCTACTTCCAAGGCAAATGCTCTGGGACTCATGCAAATGTGTGTGACAGAGACATAAGAGTAGCCACAGGTAAACGAGTAGCCACAAGTAGCCACAGTAGTGCGTACTAGGGGTCTGCATGACTGAAATGCACTATTGGAGCAGAACAAAGAAGGGCAGGACAGGGAACAGCTGATGTCCACAAGGGCTGGGAGGGCACTGGCTAGCAGAGGACCCAGCAAGGTACCTGCAGTTTTCAAGGCTGAAAGAGCCCTTGAGGGCAACCCCCTCAGGTTCCCTCCTGCTCTGGCAGCTTTTCTGTCCTCTCAATAAATCCTGCTTTAAAAAAGAGAGAGAGAGAGCCCTTGAAATTTGGAAAAGTAGGACAGGCAGCAAACTACTCTATGAAGTGACCAGAGGATATTTTGAGGCTGCTTCATCAATGCCTGAGCCAAGCAGGCGGAGCTGAGGCTGGTGGGAGGCCATGCATGGACCTCTGGGACCCACCAGAAAGGACTTGACGTCAGCTCCAGTTACTCTCAAAGCATGTGAATGGAGAGTTGGGAAAAGCACTTTTAGGTTCTTTAATGTAAGCCTCCTGTTGAGGCATACTTTTCCCAAAAAGGAACATACTCATGTTCACAAGCCAGGGTGACCTAAAAATCCAACAAGTTACAAGTAGGGCTTGTGGTGAGCTGGTCACGGGCTCCATATCCCACTGGGAAATGTGGGTCTCAGCACTCAGCCCTAGTGACACACACATGTCACATGCTTCAGGGTACATCAAGCTCAGATCTTCACACCGTGAAAGCACTACATGGCTAATACCCAAATCCAAGCAATCAGTGTGTCTGACAGTCATTCTTTTGAGTAAAAACAGTGCTCAAGAAAAAAGCAGCCAGTTCAGCTCCCACCTAATCGCTAAGTGCTTTTCCTCAAGACACCGCAGCCCATGGCATGTGGCCTAAGTGCTTATGTGAGATGTCCCATTCTGTCACACAGAATATTAAAGAGACGTGTACTCAAAGACAGTGTCCCCGACCTTTTTTGGCATTAGGAACCGGTTCTGTAGAAGACAATTTTTTCACGGACTGGGGGAGGGGGTTGGCTTCAGGATGATTCAAGCGCATAACATTTATTGTGCACTTTATTTCTATTATTACATTGTAATATATAATGAGCTAATTATACAACTCACCATTAAAAAAAAAGAGGTGTGGATGGAAATGGTGAATAAAATAATGGGCATGCCATGCGTGGTCTAAAATAAATGTTGGATTCTGACTTAAAGCCTGTCACCAGATGCCACTGTACAAATGAAGTACATCGACTCACTGATAGGGTTTTGGTATAAGTCTCCAAACAACTGATTTATTATGGTCTCTTTGAAGTCAAATCTCACTGCCAATGTTAATGTGTACTTGCAGCCGCTCCCCAGCACTAGCATCACTGCCTCAGCTCCATCTCAGATCATCAGGCATTAGATTCTCGTAAGGGGTATGCAACCTAGATCCCTCATGCTCCCATGAGAATCTAATGCTGCTGCTGACTTGACAGAAGGCAGAGCTCAGGTGGAATGTAAGCAATGGGGAACAGCTGTAACTACAGATGAAGCTTCACCTGCTCGCCCACTGCTCACCTCCTGCTGTGCGGTCCGATTCCTGACAAGCCACTGACCACGGCTCTTCTCCTTTTTGTGCAGTCTTGTTCCTAACAGGCCACAGACGGGTTGGGGACCTCTGCTCAAAGGTCAAGATATAATAAAATGAGCAATTCTTACCGTTTCAAAGAGGTGATTCTTAAGTGAAACTGGTTTCACAAACATGGCAGTGAATGACACAATGGCTACTGCTGCTGATACGGTCTGGTGCAAGCTCACTGAGTCCCTTCCACTGCCCCTGCGCCCTCAGTGTGTGCCAGTCAGTAGCACACACTTTGAAAATAGTTTGACTCTGTGATAATAAAGAGATCACGGAAAAGGAGCTAAGTGCCCTGAGACCAGTGCGTCAGGAGAGGCTGTGGTACACATAAAGATACTTGGGAGTCAGCAGACCTGAGCCAGCTCAGCTGGCTTACATATGGCTCAGGGCACTTATAAGGTAGTCTAATGAATGTGTCTATTTGACAGATAGGGAGCAGTTTCCATTACAGATGCCAGAAAAAAAGTGTCCTTGTGCTGTCTGTCTGACTGTGGCAGTCAAGACTGAATAGAGGAATACAGGGGAGAAAGAAGAAAAAAGTTGGATAACGACCCATTTCCCAGGTTGTTCTGAGAAGCATGATGTTACTGTGAAAGCATCTCGTGTGCTCTGCAGCCCTGTGTCATGTGTTTTCTTCTTACAGACCGACGAAGAAAAGAGACAGGGGCTGCCTGTGGTGATGCCAGTGTTTGACCGGAATACCTGCAGCATCCCCAAGTCCCAGATCTCCTTCATCGACTACTTCATAACAGACATGTTTGATGCTTGGGATGGTAAGACCGTTAGTGTTTTGTTACTCACGAAGAACGGTGTATACTTTGTGATTACCTTTAATGACATAGGCTGGGCCTCAAGGTACATGAGAGATATTAACCCAAAAAATTGGCTGTCAGCTGTTTGTGGCCAGGTGAGCTGGGATGCCTGTGCACATTTCACATCCCCAGCACCTGGCACAGAACCTTGGGTAAAGAAGGCTCGATGGATGTTTGGTAACTCGCTAAACAAGCCTTTGCCTCTTCAAAGGACAAGCTTCTGAAGCTTACAGCAGTTTTTTCTATCATTGGAAGAAGCTCTAGAAAGAATGCAACAAATGTATTGAGTGTTCTTTAAATCACAGGTTCTAATGTCACCAATAAACATCTTTTCAATTTTAATTAAAAAGGACCTGTTTGTATTTCAGAAACTAGTGCTGAATGACTTGTTCTCATGCTTGTGCAGGGGTCCCCAACCCCTGGACCGTGGACTGTGGTATTGGTCCGTGGTCTGTTAGGAACCAGGCCACACAGCAGGAGGTGAGCAGCAGGCAAGCGGAGCTCCGTCACCTGCCAGATCAGCAGCGGCATTAGATTTTCACAGGAGCGTGGACCCTATTGTGAGCTGTGCATGTGAGGGATCTAGGCTGCACGCTCCTTTGAGTGGTAGATTAACATTAGCAGTGAGGTTTGTCTGCACTCCCCTCCCCCAGTCCATGGAAAAATTGTCTTCCGCAAAAATTGTCTCTGACGCCAAGAAAGTTGGGGACTGCTGTGCTCGTGCATTTACTTACAGCCTGAGGTCTAACTCAGGGTACCCCCTCCTCCAATTCTGACTCCAAACTTGTCCCAGAGAGGCCCGGGATTATAAATGCTCCTGGGGCCTAATTCAATTTAACAGGTTTCTTTTGATTCTTTTCCGTTCCTGCAGCCTTTGCACATCTGCCAGCCCTGATGCAACATTTGGCTGATAACTACAAGCACTGGAAGACATTAGATGACCTCAAGTGCAAAAGCCTGAGGCTGCCATCTGACAGCTAAAGCCAAGCCAGAGACGGGGACCTCTTGATCTACAAGAGGGCACTGCAGATCACAGTGGTATAAACAAGAGGCTCTCCTTCATAATGACAAGGACAAGTATAAGTTAAGGAGCTCATGTGTAATACTTGACCTTGAATCATTCAAGTTCCCAGATTTCATTTTTAGAAAGTTACGTTCCATGAAGAAAAATACATGTTCTTTTGAACAATCACTTAGTGACAGAACAAATACTTGGCAATCTCCTTTGCTGTCATCCTGTGTGCCCTTGTCAAACCATGGAGCCGATTCACTGTAACTAGCAGGACACGAGAAGCAAAGACTGTGTCTGTGAGCTCATTCCCCACGGTGACTCAGTAGCGTAGCTAGTGTTCAGCTCCTCCGCTCATCTTCTATCATACACGTCACCCTCACTGTTTATCTTGACTATTTTCCTCAAGAGCATCGATTGGAAGGATTCATAAGAAGCTTATTGAACAGATATATCTAAGAAAAAAACTACAGAAAATGAGCAAAACAACTAGGACCAAATTATCAATAAACTAGATAGCTTCACAGCCTCCAGGGCTACATGGATCTTCTGGTGGATGGTGTGACATCCAAGTTAGAACACAGCCTGAGCCTGGGAGTGCCCTCTCTAGACTGGTCTCAGCAGCCTGTGTAGCCTGCTTTTTTGTAAAAGGGATTCATCTTGATAGAAAGCCATACATGATGGGGGAGAAAGTAGCAACTCATTTTGGGGGAATCCATGAACGTCCCTTATTTCTGGCTCACAGAGGCAGCCACGAGGCACTACACCGAGTATGATTTTAAAAAGCCATTAAATCTGAATGCCCTTGGACAAGCTTTTTTTAAAAAAAGAAAAACTTTATATACATTTGCTGTTTAAAATTTTTATGAAAAAATCTAAATTTTCTGGGTGTAAGCCCGCTGAGTATGTTGGGCTGTGCACCACATATACGTAATATTTGGGGAGGGGGTGGGACAGTTTCAAGGTTCAGATATTTTTAACCTTATCTATATTTGAAATCATGCCATTTGCTTTAATTATGTAAAAAAATCGTGAGAGTGTAAATACATCAGAAAATAGGCTTATGGGGAAGCAGTAAATACTATTTTAAGCTATTAATTGTATGCTAAAAGCTTCTAAAGCACAAGTGCATATTTTTATACAGCTCTTTTCACAACTTTCTGTGATCGACATAAAGTCAGATTGGGATTTTCCTTTCTCTTTTGCCAGCCAACCCTTCTCTATGTATTATCCATATTAGAAACTCAGTAAACAAACTTAGTTTTTCTTTCTCTGTACTCCATGCTGCATTTTTGAGAGGTATAAACAGAGACTGAATTAATTGAATCAACAGTTAATTTTTTCCAAATTCAAAGTGGAATGCAAGATACTTGGAACCGGTACATGGGAAGAAAAAAATGACTTATCACTACATACCGTGCCAATGTTTTTTTCTATGTTTTGTACCAAAAATGGAAAACATATGACAATTCCATGCAAGGAAATGTATCTAGATTATTTTTGTTAGATAAGAGAACTTGCTTGGTCAGGATGGCGGCCAGCTTTGTACTGTAATGCTATATTATGTAAATGTGATGAAAATGTTTTTGTGAAGTACTTGTAACTAAATTCCTACAGCCATTTTTCATTCCCAACAGCTGTTTTCATTTTACCTCTTTGGCCTAAATTTTTCATAATTTCAAATTCCGGGTTTAGTGTCCTTTCTTTCATGAGTCACACACTTTGTTTTCAGAATACTTTAAAATCAGGATGCCAGAATCCCCTATGAAGAAGTAATTTCTGAGGCTAAGTAATTTGCTTCGGCTTCAGAAACTCGCTTGAGGCAAGGATGATCTTTTTCTGATCATCTCACTTTCATTTCCATTTGGAAAGTAACATTTAGCAGGTGCCTGACATCATCTATGTGAAATATTACAGCTTACTAGTGTTATGTCAAATTAGTTTCATGTACATTAATGTCTGAGTGTGAAATGCTTTTAGACAGCCACTAAGTCTGCAACACAGTTCTGTTCTCTGTTAGTGTAATCCACAGAAGAATCCTCTGAGTTGTGTAATGTTCCATAAAGTCAACCTGATAGTACTGGCTTTCAAGTGGCCATGTATATCACATAGTTTATATACTATAAAGCACTATAACTGCTTCTTATACTGAGTAGTTTACCAAACACCATGTGTTGAGGGGGGCGATGTAAATTTAGGAAAATGCAATACTCTCTAATGTGAAGAGAAGTCACATTATCACTATTGTTACTAAACAGAAGAAGGATGTTAGTTATAAAACATTGTTAATTGGACCAGAATGACTGTATAATTCCACAAAGTCCTTCTTTATTTTTAATTTAAGATTTTTCAATGTGCCTTCCCTCAGTCAGGACTGGTTTGCCTTCCGGGCAAAAAACAAGCTCATCAGTTCAATTAAAACCTACTCAATTTGGAAGAAATGGAAGGGATGGTCCAGTGCTCTTGTGTTACAAGAATACAGCCAGAGATTGAGGTAATAAAGGTATTTTTAAACAAAAACAACAAGGCATCTGTACACATTCTAGGTATGTGTTACATGTCATAAGTGTTGAAAGCTACATTTGAAAATGGAAATATACCTAATATACATTGATCGCAATTATAATTTTATTCTTCTAAATGGAAAGTTCAACTTTTAGAGGCAACCTCCAAGCAACTACTAACCGCCACAAGGCTTGCATCCCTGCCAGAATCTCCCATTTTGTGTTTCCCCCGCCTTAGGACACACAGGAAAGCAAGTCATCAAATCCACTGACTAGGCTGGGGCTATGCTCCAGACATACTAGTTTTTCAAAGCAGAAAGCTAACTAGTATACAGGCACACCTCATTTTATTGCACTACACTTTATTGCACTTGCTCTAAACGGAAGGTTTGTGGTACCCTGCACAGAACAAGTCAACTGGTGCTATTTTTCCAACATGTCCTCACTTTGTGTCTCATTTTGATAATTCTCACAATATTTCAAACTTTCTTATTCTCATATCTGTTATGGGGATCTGTGGTCAATGATCTTTGTTACTGCTGTGATCATTTTTGGGTGCTGTGAACCTAACTGATAAATGTTGTATGTTGTGACTGCTCCACCACCAGCCCTTCTCCATCTCTCTCCCTCTCCTTGGACCTCTCTATTCCCTGAGACACAACAATATTAAAATTAGGCCAATTAATAACCCTGCAGTGGCCTCTAAGTATGCAAGTGAATGGAAGAGTTGCCCATCACTTTAAATCAAAAGCTAGAAGTAATTGAGCTTAGTGAGGAAGGCATGTCAAAAGCTAAGGCAGGTCAAAAGTCAAACCTCTTGTACCAAACAGCCAAGTTGTGAATGCAAAAGAAGAGTTACTGGAGGATGTTCAAAGTGCTACTTCAGTGAACACACAGATGATAAGAAAATGAAACAGCCTTATTGCTAGTATGGGGAAAGCTTTAATGGTCTGGAGAGATGACCAAACCAGCCACAACATTCCCTCCAGCCAAAGCCTAATCCAGAGCAAGGCCTCCTGCTCTCTTCAATTCTATGAAAGATGAGAGGTAAAGAAGCTGGAGAAAAAAAGTTGGAAGCTAGCAGAGGTTGGGGTTCATGAGGTTTAAGGAAAGAAGCCGTCTCCATAACAGAAGAGTGCAAGGTGACACAGCAAGTGCTGATGGAACAGTTGTAGCAAGTTATCCAGAATATTCGGCTAAGATCTTTGATGAAGATGGCTACCTAACTGCCAGATTTTCAATGGAAATGAAACAGCTTTCTATTGGAAGAAGATGCCATCTAGAACTTTCATAGCTAAGGAGAAGTCAGTGCCTGGCTTCAGGGCATAGGCTGACTTTCTTGTTAGGGCCTAATGTAGCTGGTGATTTTAAGTTGAAGCAAATGCTCATCTGCCGTTCCTCAAATCCAGTTAATAACTGGCCCTTAAGAATTATGCTAAAACTACTCTGCCTGTGCTCTATAAACGGAACAAGAAACTTGGATGACTCCGTTTACGGCATAGCTTAAGCCCACTGTTGAGACCTACTGCTCAGAAAAAAAGATTGCTTTCAAAATTTACTGATCATTGACAGTGCACCTGGTCACCCAAAAGCTCCGATGGAGATGAATGTTATTTTCATGCCTGCTAACACAACATCTGCTCTGCAGTCTTGGATCAAAGAGTTATTTCAACTTTCAAGTCTTATTATTTAAGAAATATATTTTGTAAGTCTGCCATAGGGACTTATCTGATGGATCCAGGCAACATACACTGAAAATTTTTCTGGAAAGGATTCACAATTCTAGATGCTGTTAAGTGCATTCATGATTCATGGGAAGAGGTCAAATATCAACATTAAAAGGAGTTTAGAAGAAATTAATTCAAACCCTTAGGGATGACTTGGAGGGGTTCAAGACTCCAGTGGCAGAAATCACTACAGATGTGGTAGAATTAGCAAGAGAAGTAGAATAAGAAGTGGATCCTGAAGATGGAACTGAACTGCTGCAATCGTATGATTAAACGTTAATGGGTAACAAGTTTATTCTTATGATGAAAGAGTGGTTTCTTGAGATGTCATCCTTCACCTACCTGGTGAAGTTGCTGTGAACATTGTTGAGGTGATAACAAAGGATTTAGAATATTACAGAAACTTAGTAGATAAAGCAGTGGCAGAGTTTAAGAGCACTGACTCCAATTCTGAAAGAAGTTCTACTGTGGGTAAAATGCTATCAAACAGCATTGCAGACTACAGAGAAGTCTTTGGTGAAAGGAAGAGTTCATTGATACAAACATCAATTTTGTCTTATTTTAAGAAATTGTCACAGCCCACCCCAACCTTCAGCAATCACCACCATGTGATCAGTTAGCAGCCATCAGCATCAAGGCAAGACCCTCCACCAGGCACAAGATTACAACTTAAAATTAAGTATTTTTTAAAGTATGTATATTGTTTTCTAGACATAATGCTACTAATACTTAAAAGACCAGCTGGCATGGTGCCTCACCCCTATAATCCCAACACTTTGGGAGGTCAAGGCGGGAAGACTGCTTAAGCTAGGAGCTCAAGACCAGCCTAGCCAACATAGTGAGATCCTGTCCCTACAAAAAATCAGAAAATTAGCCGGGCACGGTGGTGTGTGCTGCAGTCCCAGCTAATTGGGAAGCTGAGACAGAAGAATCCCTTGAAGCTCAGGAGGTCGAGGCTGTGGCAAGCCATGATCATACCACTATACTCTAGCCTGGGCATCAGAGCGGGACCCCGACTCAAAAAAAAACAAACAACAAAATTTAGTCAGGCACAGTAGCTCATGCCTATAATCCTAGTCCTTTGGAAGGCTGAAGCAGGGTTTGAAACCTGCCTGAGCAATATGGTGAAACCTGTTCATCTCGACAAAAAAAAAAAAGGAAAAAGATTACAGTATTGTATAAACATAACTTTTTTTTTTTAGTTGGAGTCTCACTCCATCGCCCAGGCTAGAGTGCAGTGGCATGTTCACGGTCACCCAGCATCGACCTGCTGGGCTCTGGCGATATTTCTACCTCAGCCTTCCAAGTAGCTGTAAATACAGGTGCACGCTACCATGCCCAGCAATTTTTTGATTTATTGTAGAGCTGAGGTCTCACCAAATTGCCCGGGCTGGTCTCGAACCCGCAGACTCAGGCAATCCACTCGCCTAACTTTTATATGCACTAGAAAACCAAAAAATTGGTGACTCAGTTTATTAAAATATTCACTTTTTTGTAGTAGTCCGGAACCAAACCCGTAATATATCTCCAAGGTATGCCTGTATAATGACAAAAGGGATCTACTATGGTCCTCATAGTACTGTTTCCTTCCAAAACTCGTGTGTGATTTTTCCCACTCCATTTGAATAGGCTACTATTACAAAATATTAATCCAGACTGTTAAAAAAATCTATGAATCCTTTATGCCATACAATTTAAGAAAATGTTACAAACTTATGACCTTATGTGTAATTTCCAAAGAAAAAGCAAGCTAGGAATGGGAGTCTTCTACTCAGTAACAGAGGCGGCTTATGTTGTAACACATCCCTCCACAAAGCTCTTTTTCTGACTGTGAACATTATTTGGGTTTCCTCAGGTGGTAGTCACATAAGCCTTTAGCTCATCTGTCCTTTTCAACTCTTGTTTTCAGAGCTACTCAATGAGAGTATTGGGTTCTACAGAGCTGCCTGCTTGCAAGGCCGTACCACACTGGGCCTCAGTGTCCTCATTTATAACAGGATGCTATTGGTCTACCTGGATGACCTTAACTCTTCCAGTGTTTGTAGGCAGTTGTAGAAGCAACTGTCAAAGGTACAGCTAGTAAAAACTACAACGTATAAAGCTGCCATTTAGGGTGTGTATGTGTAATGATCAAGTCTGCAGGAAGTGTTGAGAAGGGTCAGGTCACTATCACATCAGCAACTTGTCCTTAAACAGGATTTTTTTTTTTTTTTTTTGAGTTGGAGTCTTACTCTGTCGCCCAGACTGGAGTGCAGTGGCCGCTCCCAGCCACCGCAGCCTCCACCTGCTGGGCTCCGGCGATCCTTCCACCTCAGCCTTTCGAGTAGCCAGAATTACAGGCATGCGCCACCACGCCTGGCTGATTTTTTTTTGATTTATTGTAGAGATGAGGTCTCGCTGCGCAGGCGGGTCTCGAACCCGCCGGCTCAGGCAATCCACTCACCTCAGCCTCCCAAAGGCGCGGGATTACAGGCTGAGCCACTGAGCCCGGCTAACAGGATTTTTTAATGAGCAGTTTAAGAACAATTTTATAGTTAAACCCACCCAATTTATAATGTGCGGAATACTTTTAAACTGTTAGCACCAAAAGGAGAAAGAATATTCTATCATAAGGCTGGTTACAGTGTCTCAGTGGACACAGCAAGGAACAGCATAAGTGAAGTCTCTCTCAAGCACTTCCTAAACGAGTCAGTGGTCAGAGGGAGTAGGCACTCCCAGCCTCAGTACCTGACCCTGGAAACACTGTGCCCCATCACTGACCTAGCGCTCATCCTTGTCATACATGAGGGGCAGCTGTGGTCCTACCAACTTAGCCCATAGCTGGTCAGGCCAGTTTACAGTGGGAAAAAAATAATACACCCTCATAAGATTACTACAGATTTGAGTTCACTGAGTGCTTTAGTAGCTAGAACTAAAAAATTTTTTAAATTATCTAAACAAATTAGTTGGCGCCCCCCAAAATTGTTGTACTTAGTATATTCCGTTCATTTTTTTGGCTGAGAGATTCAAGTGTGTGCTATAGAACATTGACAGTTACTAGAGATCAAGGAAATTTGTAGGAGAAAGGCTATTTTTTAACTTGCCACAGGAATTCTTAAACAGGCTCTAAAGAAAACCAAAGAATAAAACTTCTAATGAGTGTCATAGTTTTCCTATTATAGATATCTGCTTCTCACAGGGGTCTGGGTCCAAAAGTAGCTCAAAACACAGCACTCACCACTCTGACAGCAGCACAAAGTCAAATGGAAAACGTGTGGGATATTCTTTGGAGGACGTACTAATACCTGAGCAGCAACGTGTTCCTGGTTTGCAGGCCCAAAAAAAGGATTTTAGACAAGAAAAAAAAATTACAAACTTAAGAGATCAATGTATTAATGGTTTTCAGAGTAGTACCCTATATTTGATGTTCATGGTTCATGCACATGTATTCTTAATTTCTTAAACTAGACAGGAAGGTATAAGTCACCATTCTCCTCTAATTTTTGAAATAATTTTAAACTGCGCAATCCGGATTCTCGCTCTCCATTTTTCCAAAAAATAATGAGATGATCAGCAGAGCATGTCACCAGTCCATGATCTTCAAAGTACAGAAACATCTGTAAAGAAAATTAAAACTACTGATTATAGGAAACTCAAGAAGAAGAAGAAGAGAAGAGACTTATAATAGATTAACACATGTGCTTTTAAGATATGTACTCCATTTCATTTTTCACAAATTTCATCTTTAAGTACTGGTAACAGTCACAAACACAACCAATATCTAATATTTTAATAATCAGAACTTTGTGAACATTGCTTACACATAAAACTATGAGTAACAGCTAATTTTGTAAAGTACATGAATTCCCAAAGTTCTTCTAAATTTTACCATAATTGAATTCTTCAAGTATTGGTTTTACTTAATCATTACTTATACACAAGTAGCTATGGATAAGATGTCTGAATTCCAAATTTCCCAAGATAAACACTGGCTTCAGCTCTCTATATAAAAGTAGATAGAACTTAATCAACCCATAAATATTAGTTACTAAGTATCCTCTGGATGCTTTTGGTCCCTACTCTCAAGAAGACAAAACCAAATCACAGGGCAGCAATGAAGACTATGGAATCAGGTACCAAATCATGTACTACAGACTATGACATGCCACAGAAATCTAGAGAAAGAGGAAATCAATCCGTAATAACCAAAGTTGTCAGAGAAAGTTTCAAAAAGAAAACTCTTAAGTACAGGGAAAGGGCATGCCCGATACTTAGAACAGGCTGTAGCTCCAATGTTGATGAAAGGCACCATGAAGATATGGTGTGGAGAGAGAGCTGGATCAGAGAGCCCACGAAAGGGATGTGGTCCTTAAAGGAGAGTGAGGTAAAGGAGAGAAACAGCATATTAAGAAACAAAAGGATGAGAATTTTCTCTGAAATGACGCAGACATTTCTGAAACAGCAGGATAAGCCACAGGAGGACTCAGCGGATGATGGACTGAAGGAGGGAAATGTGAGAGCAAATTTCCTCAGGAGACTGGAAAGGACAGACTTCAGTACACAGGTAGAGGGCTGGGCCAGAAGGCCAGGACGAAAATACAACGGAAATGAGGATGTTCAGGAGATGGCACTAAAGAGACAGCCTAGGTTTTTCACCAGTGAAGCCAGGTAGGCTTTTTAAAAAAATGTTTGTGTCAACACCCAGAAAAATTTCTAAGAATCTGACACTGGTTTATACTCTGAGAAATGTGCCATTTTGGGCCAGGCGCAGAGGTTCACCCTAGGCAATGTAGCAAGACCTCATCTCCACAAAAAAAAAATCAAGAAAATAGCTGGGCATGGTGGTGCATGGAAGGTGGAAAGACTGTCTGAGCCCAGGAGATTGAGGATGCGGTAAGCCATGATTGTGTCATTGTAGTTCAGGCTGGGTGACAGAGTGAGAATTTTACTCAAAAAAAGTGCCACTCTGAAGTCTTCCCCACTATCTAAAACCCATCTTTGTAATGGAATCCTCTATTATCTTAAAGATAAACTCTCCAGCCTTCCATTCAAGGACGTTCATAATCTGACCCCAAGCCATTTTCCCAGGCTTTACCTCCTACTCATGTCTGTTCACAGGAACCCAGTACTCCGGCCTAGGTAGTCTGCTTCATGCCACCACATAAATGCCGTATTTGCCCTTTTGTCTACCACACTCCATTCTCACCATCCCCAAATTACGCTATAGCCACCCACCCACAAACAAAAACAAAGTCAAAACACAAAACAAACCAAAAAACAGCTACTTGTCAGAGAAAAGCAATTATAAATAAGATGCATCAAGCAGCTTATGGTGACAAGCCTACATATTAATGATACCTAAACTTTGGCCGGGCTTGGTGGCTCAGCCTGTAATTCCACGCTTTGGGAGGCTGAGGTGAGTAAATTGCCTGAGCCCACAGGTTCGAGACCCGCCTGGGCAACTTGGCGAGACCTCATCTCTACAATAAATCAAAAAATCAGCCGGGCATGGTAGCACGTGCCTGTAGCTCCAGCTCCTTGGAGGGCTGAGGCGGAAGGATCACTGGAGCCCAACAAGTCGAGGCTGAGGTGGCCAGGAGCAGCCACTGCACTCCAGTCTGGATGACAGAAAAACCCCCAAAAAACCCTAAACTTCAAAGTTCAGTTCCAGTCTTAAGTCCCTTATCTTACACTAGCCATTCACAAGAGTGCTCCTTCTAACTGCTGGGTATTCACTGGCTCTACTTACTTGGGTCTTTCATAAGCAGCCTAGAGGGACAGCTGAGTAGGTCTAGAGCCTTCCTCTTCACTGGAGTAGAAGATCCATGAGGGCAAGGATTGTATTTTCCACCTCTTTGTAAACTCTGGTACCCAGGTCCTAGCAAAGCACCTGAGATACAGGAAATGCTCACTAACAAGGGTGCTGCTGCAGCTCATAAGCATGAATGTCCTCGCAAAGGAGAAGATATTTTTCCTCCCTAGCTATGAAACAGGGAAGGGCAATTTAAGACGTTCCTTACTTAGGGCCCTGCTTACCCTGTTACCATTACACTGTCATCAGTTCCAATCGTCTCTTCATCTCAACTGGTCTTATTCCTTCATCACAGGCAGTGGAGCCTGTAGTAAATATTCATGTGTTTGGATTTCTACAAGTTAGAATTTTGAGCATGATAATTTTCAGTTAACATGTTAACATATGCCCAACAATAACCAAGGTACAGGGTTTTATTAAAGCTAACAAATTGTTATCCTCCAAAGGCAGGTGGAATCAGGACTCTGCTCATGAATTGGACAAAGGTCCCTGGAGTAGATTCTGTTCAGCTTTAACTCTACACATAGAACCACAAGCCTCCATCCGCTCTCTGCTGATTATAGTTCTATGTTCGACATGATTCGACACTGCCCCTACTGTCAGCTATTTCCAGCTCTTAAATAGTGGTGATTTAGCCCATTCTTTTTTTTTTGGAGTCAGAGTCTCACTCTGTTACCCAGGCTGGAGTGCAGCGGCATGTTCACAGCCACCACAGCCTCAACCTGCTGGGCTCAGGCAATCCTTCCACCTCAGTCTTCCAAGTAGCTGGAACTATAGGCACGTGCCACCACACCCGGCTAATTTTTTTGATTTATTGTAGAGATGAGGTCTTGCCATGTTGTCCAGGCTGGTCTCGAACCTGTGCACTCACACAGTCCTCTCACCTCAGCCTCCCAAAGTGCTGGGATTACAGGCGTGAGCCACCGCACCTGGCTAGCCCATTGTTAGAAGCAGTGCATTTCCTGCTTCCTCAGATCCTATCTCTGTAAAGGGAGATCCTAGATGCACATACTGTAGCATATACTATTCCATGTTCTGATCTGGCAGAAACCTACAGATAAGAAAAAAAGTATAGGTCTTTATGAGGCTGTGAAGTACAGGTCTTTGTAAGACCCAATAACTGAAAGGGCCATATGAAACACAAGCAGGAGCAGCTTGGACACTCTATGCCTGAGAAGCCTTACTTCCACAGATGATGAGTGTCCGATCAAATCTCCAATAAGCTCCAGTGAAAACAAAGTGGCATTTTCCTGCTGCTTTTTAACAGGTTGGTTAGCTTGTTTGTTCACTCTTCCAAATCCCCACATGTTAAAAAAACCTAGAAAAAACAATGATTTCAGTCATTTCCAAAATTACTGTGCTCTTTGCTTACAGTAGTAATATGAGACAGACAACCAGAATATTTAAATGCAAAGATGTTCCACACTTATTTTAGTCAAGGGCTAAGTTGATGGAATCAAGCACTATGCTAGGGCTTTCAAAGTCTGTTATTTCATTTCATCTTTCTTAGCTGACCAGGTTTGTTCCTCATCCTCTCTGTTGTTCCTCCTCACGCACTGGGGAAAGTATGTCAACATAGTAAAAAGACAGCACTGGGAATGAAAGAGAAGTCACTGGCCTGAATGGCAGTGTCTAAACTGTCAAAGAAAAAGGGCACAGCTTAGATCCACCAACAAAGCACAGAGGAAAAGCTCCATGTAAGTGCCCTGAAACAACAACCTCGGATTTCAGGTAAGTCCAAAGAACCAGCAGAAACTAGAGGTACCAGCATCTGATTTCTTATGTAAAGGCTGGTAACTACTTTACTCATTCACGGTTTTGTTTTTCAAACCAAACACCTGAAAGTCGAGAGCTCATGAAATCATAATATAAACACAAAGAATTTTTCCATAAACTGAGTTTAGTGTCAAGGTGACAGAACACTTTAACTTGACCTCTGATAGTACAAATTTTGTGTATCTGTCAAAATTATAGACAATACAAGTGAATGATTACTTCATTAGGCCATCTGATGTTCAGGTTACCAGAAAATAAGTTTCCCCTCAAAACAATAAAATCCCAGTTGACTTGAATTGAAATAAAGAGGCAGCTCTACATGAAGGCAACATTGAGATGTAAATCTTACATCCCAATTACCGTACACCTTCTATAAACATCTGATGCCTATTTGGAGCACATTCTATATTATTCTTGTGGTTTCACATAACCGCCTCTCTTCTGCTTTTCACATAAGAAAAAAGGAATGAGAAAAAAAGACTACGTTCTTAAGAAACGACACACACCTGTTGGTACAGGTTCGGCTGTGAGCTGCTGTTTTTCCCGTAGCTCCCAAATGCGTACACTGCCATCTTCTGAGCATGAGATTAACTGCCTGTCAGAACAGAAACTTGGTAATGCAAAGACAGAGAGCACGCCACTGAGGACCAGGCCCATACTTGCAGTGAGAGAAATCACTGGAGCCCTCGGTTGCTTTTATTCAGTTCTTAGCAGGAGTTGTCAAAAATCACAATTTAACATAGCATTACAATGCAAACTAAAAGCACTCTTCAGGAAAAGGCGCACATTATACTATGTTACATTGGCTCAAATGCTATATATTTGTTCTCTCCATTAAAAAATATATTCAGGAAAACAGGGTATGAATTACACTTCACAGTGTCTGCAGCAGCCCCCTTCCCTCCTCTACTATATCTCTCCTCATGGTATCTCTCCTGCTAAAACTGTTCTGCAGAGAAAATAATGCTGTTCCCGTCTCATAATTTCATCCCTAGAAACTCAGCAGCAAATCTACCTAGAGAGGAAAGATTTACAAGGCGCCTTAGATTACAAGGAGACTAGCAACTATTTGCTCTGGGCATAAGCAAACAACAAAACGAAAAATCAGTACATTGTAAGTACCCCAATGTCTTTTACCTTATTACATGAATACTAGATTTTAAAGAATCTCTTCTTAAAATGAAATTCAATGTAATTCATTTGAGCCTCGCTTCTAGTAAGCTCTGTAATATATTGCCACAAATGCTTCTGTTAGAGATGGCACGGGGCATTCTCCATTTTCAAAAGAACACAGCAGGTCAGGCCACACAGCCAGGTAACTTGGCCACCTGAGAAATTACAGCAGTGGCCCCGGGAACCGTGACTTGCTTTCATCCACTGCAGAACAGATGGGAGCTTGTACCTGTTTGGAAGCGTGGCAACGTGCAGGACACTGGAATCATGTGCAGTCTTCTGGCAGGCAATCACACGCTTCATTCGAAGGTTATACACATATAAACCCCTTCCAACTGCAGCGAACACATTCTGGGGAAAGTTCAGAAATGGGCGTAAAACTAGGACTCACCACTGCCTGATAATCGATTTCTAGCCCTCATGTGATTTCAGAAAGCCACGGTCACCTTCCCTATTCCTGGCCTTCAGTCCAAATCACTGTGCTGCCCTCTGAAGTTCAAAAATGTCAAAGCACTAAAGCAAGCTCAGAGCAGTCAGAAGGTAGAAGGACACAACCACTAGCAGAGAAAGGTCTGCAGAGTGTACCCTCTCCTCACTGAAATACGACGATATCTAGAGAAAGGAGTCCTGACTGGCAGGCTGGCCCTGCAGGAGAAACTATGGGGGTATAAACTGGGTTGCAGCCACATAACACTACAGCCTTGGAAAAGTTACCTGGCTTCCTTTGCTTGGAAAATGTGAGCAAAATTCCTTGCATTCCACATCTTACACAATCAAGAATAGAAAAACGCATATGCTATAGTGCCACTAATATCCTATGATCATCTGAAGGCTTCACAGAAACACTCCTCTAAATGTAGTATTAGAAATGAATACTTTTTTACTACAGAAATTTAGAATTTTTCTAAAGCATTTTCACTAATATTTATTTTACTTCAGCTTCACAACATCTTGTTAAGGTAGGAAAGGCAAGCATTACTGCCATTTTCCAGAGGAGCAAGTTAAAATTAAAAAGAGACTCAAATCCCCCAAGAAATGAGACATGGAGTCAATATTAAAATCAAGGTCGTGTCACTCAGTCTCACTCTTTCCTTGCATCACACACACTCACACATACTAGCTTTTGACATTTCTGCAAGTTGTTGACTTCAGGGAACACTTGTCTAAGAATTGTTCATTCGTACTCAATAGGTATGCCATGAAGCAGACCTCTAAAAGTCCGTAGAGATTGCCTTGCTGTTTTGTTTTCTTTTTTTTTGAGTTGGAGTCTGGGCCCTCCAACCTTTCTCACACAGCCCCGAAGTCTGCAAACCCAACTCAGATCTGCAATAAATGAACAAAAGCATGACGCCAACGCTTGCCAGAAGCTACATCTGGAATGATCCATTACTCTGCACTCAGTAATATAAGCTGAGGACAACCACCAGAGGCAATAATGAAAACAGCTAGCCAATATGCTAAAATCAAGAGTCCTTTGGATTCATTCAATGTAAAACCCCCAGAAACTAGTTCTATGAACTAGGAAATCAATGCATAGTTTAAGTGATTTATCCAAGGTCAAAAAGAAAAGTATAAACACAACTAGAGAATTCATTCATAAGCTTTAAGGGCAGCATTGATGCAGTGGAGACACTTTAGCAATCACCTATCATCAGTAGTCAATAGTCCTTATAAAAGGAAAGAAGTCACAACAAAAAGAAAGGGAAAATGGTATAATGCTTTATCAGCACTTATGGTAGTTAATAAACATCAATCAAAATATAAGATTAAAAGGACTATAAAACAAAAAACCTTTTAAACACTAATGTTTACAAAAGTGAGGAAAAGGTATAAAATTCAAATATATATATAATTTTAAGGCTACAATTCTTAGAAATCTAGTCTCCATCATTTTTGAGACCATATTGTTTTTATCATATATATATATTTTTCAAAATAAAGTTGAGATACAAAGAAATAATCTTTGAGTATAGTAGTGTTTTTTAATCCTGTTCTTATTCTATTCTTTTCTGTTTTGCTTTTAAAGAGCAGTACAAAAAAATGGATTATAACGCTCTCTCCTCCAGAACACTATTACTGAAATTTTAAAAATAAAAGTAATAACATGCATGCAGCTAGAAAATTTCAACAGTATAGAAAGGCACAAAATAGAGAGAAAAGCCTCCCCTCCCCAAGGTTACAACTCTTATTTCTTATCATTACATTTAGAAAAGTAACTGCCCTTTAAACACATTTTCTGAGCCTCTGAGGCTAAAAGAACAGATTTTTCAGATCAGAGCCAAGATTCAGTAGTCCATTGGTACTAATTTCTTACAGCAAAAAAGATGTAAAGTGCTCTAAGAGCATCACTCTCAAGCCCTAAAGAATGGAAGTCAGCAATTCACACCCAATTTATCTTGCCCCAGAAGGCCAGCAGACTGAAAGAGAAACATTCCTGACACTTTAAATTTCTTTCACCTCTCTAGGAAGTGCACTGGAATCTTCAAGAATTCTTTCTTACAGTGCTTCTTAAAATGATTTTAAGCATTTACCTCAAATTCTATGGGACTGTTCAATCTAAATCAAAATTTCAATATGGCTTTAATCATTTAATCTTGCTTCAAGATTAGGAGTGAAGACTAAAATGCAAGTGGTCCAATCTTCAAAAAATATCAGACCATTTTAAAGCACAACTCAACTCCATGAAGAATGATACCTTTTTATGCCCATCATGGGATTAAATTTTTAAAATTAGGCATTGGGTTTATTAAGAAAGGCAAGTTTATAGATATTTTATAGATTTTTTTTTTTTTACCTCTTCATCGCATGTGAAATGATGAATGGAAATGTCATTTGATTTCTGACAGAGTTTTATTTCTTGCTGGGTGTCCAGTTGTAGAGATGGGTCCCAAAAGTTGCGTTCATAGGCCTGCATGGTCCAGTCCAGGACATCCCAGATGATCATCTCGCCAATGTGGGAACCAGTGACGAAACTCAAATCTAGGCAGAGTTCACATATGCCTCATTACTGATCATTTTACCCAGGCAAGAGGTAAAAATGAATGGACTGCTTAGTAGTGATGCTCCATAAAAACTATAGTAACTAGAACAGTGAGGTACCTAACAAGCCAACAGAAAGATTAAAATAACAGAATAGATTCAAGTTGACTTAGTTATTTCCTATGTGATAATGACTGCATTTCATTTCAGTAAATAAATACTCCATGTTATTTGGTTAAGTTTAAGAGGAATAAAAGTAAAAGATCCTTACTTTGAATCATATACCAAGTTAAGTTTATAGAATAGATTAAAACATTAAAGGTACTTAAAGGATTGAAGAAAATAAAGGTGAATGCTTTTTTTTTTTTTTTTGAGTTGGAATCTCACTCTGTTGCCCAGGCTGGAGTGCAGTGGCCGCTCCCGGCCACCGCAGCCTCGACCTGCTAGGCTCTGGCGATCCTTCCGCCTCAGCCTTCCAAGTAGCCGGAACTTCAGGCGCATGCTACCACGCCGGCTAATTTTTATTTTATTTTATTGTAGAGATGAGATCTTGCCAAGTTGCCTGGGTGGGTCACGAACCCACGGGCTCAGGCAATCCACTCACCTCGGCCTCCCAAAGTGCTGGGATTACAGGCTAAGCCACCGAGCCCGGCAGGCAAACACTTTATGAAAATGGAGTTGTAAAAGGCTCTAAAGGAAGTAGGGTGGGGTGCACAGGAAAGAGATCCTAACAAATATTAGCTTAGCAAAAAAAATCATACACTTAAATGACAAAAATCTGGGAAATTTTGCAATTTGGATGTCAAAATGCGTTTATTATACTCAATACATAAGGAGTTCTTAGAAATCACTAAGAACCAGATAAATACAGCTGAAAAAAAGTGGGCAGAAGATCTGAACAGGCAAGGTGTTCAACTCCTTTAATGATCAAATAAATCTAAAAATAGTAAGATACCATTTATTGACTTGTGAATTGGGAAAGATTATAAAACAGGAAAATACCCAAACAGTACTGGCAAAGGCATAAGGAATCAGCACTCTCTTACAATGCTAATGTCCGACTATAAATTGATATAAATTGGCAACTTTTTTCCAAAGATTAATTTCATAATATGTATCAAAACATTAAAAAATGTAAACCTATTGATCCAACAATTCCACTTCTAATAATTTAACCTGAAAGAAATGCATAAATGTACAAGGCTGTTATGTATAAGGTTGAAACATCTGAAAATAACTGAAACATCTAATTAGGGATTGAGTAAATACATACATAAGACATCCACAAAATGAATTAGTATTGGTATTATTAAACATCAGGTTGCAAAAGTATGTTTACATTAATATGAAAATATATTCATGGCACCTGTTATAGAACAATAAACCATGTGTATGCATATATACACGAACATATGCCCAGAAAAACATCTAGAAAGATGTGGACTGGTGTTTAATATTGGATGGTGGAAAGATTTTAATTAAATTTTTAT
Organism: Cephalopachus bancanus; assembly: GCA_027257055.1. NCBI lineage: Eukaryota > Metazoa > Chordata > Mammalia > Primates > Tarsiidae > Cephalopachus > Cephalopachus bancanus. The sequence continues at coordinate 1,257,442 of JAPVLO010000328.1, forward strand.
ATTTTAGGCCTGCACATTCCAGTCCAGGACATTCTAGATGATCAGCTCTCCAATAATTTTCTCATTTTTCTACTATGTCTATGTATAACTTATACAAAAACAAGTTCTTAAAACCTTTAAAGAAAATAAAATATTTTCATTTTGCATTTTACACATTACATATTTTACACATTTAACATTTAATAGAAAATGTACAACTGTCAAACTAAAGACTATCTTAAAGAAATGTCAGTTATTTTAATCCTTACATATTTAGGGTAGGAAAGAATATACTAATGTACTGAGTCTAGAAGCTCAAGTTCTTATTTTGGCTCTGCCTATTATTAGCCAGGTGGTCTTGGGGAAGTCACTGAACATTCCTCACGCATTAAATGAAGATGATTATAAAAATCAAATTAAAGAATAAATGTGTAGCCATTTTTAAACAATATCAAATGTTATCCTTGAGCCCCGGCATTATTTTGAGCCCCTGGTATTATTCCACAAATTAATGGTATTAAAACATCCAGTTACTTGTAATTTAGGAATATACAGATGAGTAATTATGATTTAATTATTCCATTTATCAAATAAACCAGCAGGACAGAAATCTCTAACGGCCAGATGAACAATCTCTTGAAGATAAAGAATTGCTAGCAATCCTATATGCAATCACTATTTTGCCTTGGTTCCAAGGCCATAAAAGGCAGATTATTAATGTCTCATTTCTATAATTTATTAACAGACTCTATAGAATTTACTCTGTTGGGAAATGAGTTCAGTTCTCATCTGTGGAGACAAACAGACTTTCAGTTTTAATGGTGAGAAAGTTAACGCAGCACTAATCTTTCAGTGGCCCTGCTTTCCATACCCTTCCCTCCTCTTTCCAATTTCGCTCAAACTACAAAAGAACCAGAGAAGTTAAGGAGTGAAGATTCCTCTGGACTCTCACTGTGCACCTGCAGTCATAACTGAGTTAACCTACTGAGACCACGCAGCTGCCAGTTCTGACTTAACCCTCCAAGAATCTGCAATCCCTCTATGCATTAGAAACAACAAGGGGCCAGGCTCGGTGGCTCAGCCTGTAATCCTGCGCCTTTCGGAGGCTGAGGTGAGTGGATTGCTTGCGCCCGTGGGTTGGAGACCCGCCTGGGCAGGCGAGACCTCATCTCTAGAACAAATCAAAAAATTAGTCGGGCATGGTAGCGCAGGCCTGTAGTTCCAGCTACTTGGAAGGCTGAGGCGGAAGGATCGCCGGAGCCCAGCAGGTCGAGGCTGAGGTGGCCGGGAGCAGCCACTGCACTCCAGCCTGGGCAACAGAGTGAGACTCTAACTCAAAAAAAAAAAAAAAAAAAGAAACAAGGGTGCCTGAATGAAGCATATTTGTATAATTTGTATACCTAACCCTTAACTGTACCCTACAATATCATAATAAAAAATATTGATTTAAAAAAAACCCCAAAAAACAAAGTATTAATGTCCATTTGGGGTTTTATCACTAAAAACAAAATACTGGCATTCATTTGAGCCAGTGCATAGTTTACCATTAAGTAAATTATGTACTATAGATAATTCTCAAGCAGGCCATTCAAAATGTTTCATGCCAAACAACCTCAATGATGTATTATTAGTGGATGGATCTGCATCCTGTAATATCAAAAGCAACTTAGTATGAAAATCTCACCTGGCGTGTGTCTATCCATCCCTCACAAGTAAAAATACTTTGTCATTACCACGCCATGCTGTCAGCACAAAACAAGAAAAGGAATTTTTTAAAAAAGCACTCAGAGCCTTTCACCAGAAAAGACTATGAAGGTTATCTTGTTTTCTGTACAATGGCAATTTGTATACCTAACCCTGAATTGCACCCATATTTAAAATAAAAATTTAAGAAAAAAGAAAAAGAAAATCTTCTGCCTGGGCATTCCAATCTTTTTGGCAAACCTGGTATTCACTATCAACACTTGTGGGCACCAGGCGTGGTGGCTCACGCCTATAAACCCAGCACTTTGGGAGGCCGAGGTGAGAGGATTGCCTGAGTCCAGGGGTTCGAGACCAGCCTGGGCAACTTGGTGAGCTCTCATCTCTACAATAAATCAAAAATATTAGCCAGGCGTGGTGGTGCACCTGTAGTTCCAGCTACTTGGAAGGCTGAGGCAGAAGGATCACCTGAGCCCAGCAGGTCAAGGCTGTGGTGGCCATGAGCATGCCACTGCACTCCAGCTTGGGTGACAGAGTGAGACTTCAACTCAAAAAAATAAAAATAAAAATAAAACACTTGTGGGAGGTCTATATTACCATTCTAAGGGTGTCCTGGGCCCACCTGTCTGAAAATGCACTTGCCCTGTGATGAGAAACCCAGAAGCCAGCCACACCTTTCACTGGTAATGGGTGAGAACAAAGAGGCAGGGTTGAAAGTGGAACAGGGAATTGCACAACACAAACATCTCAGCATCACCAAGGTGTGCGGCATGGCTGACACGCCCATGAGTAAGAACAGACAATCAGCAAATCATTTTCAAGTGTTACCAGACTCCCTGGCCGTGTCTAATTCCTAAATATGCTTTTAGCTTGTTTATTATGTGTAGTGCAATTTTAAAGTCATAGAGAAGATAGAGTGAAAAGTACTACAGGGGCTTTCTGTAACTTTCATTAACAACTCTTTCACCATGGCTTTCCTTTTTCTGCCCTTAAGAAAAGAAATACTTGGAGAGAACTTTTGAAAACTATTCTAAGCTTCTCTGCACATGGCAAAAGAAGCACCATGAAGTGAAAGCTCTTAGTTCCACCTCTTCGTCTTTAGGTGGCCATGCTGCTTAAGATGCCCCGGCATGGTTGGTGACATGGCCTGAATGCTGTTGTGCTTTTCTCAGCAGTGCTGGGGACTTAAGACTTAGGACTCAGTGTCAACAAGGAGGCTTCAGAGGCTCTCTAAAATAAGAACTTGCCTTTTGTGCTATGTCTCCATCCTAAGCTACAGAAAAAGAGCTCCCACAGAAAATTAGAGGAGCACGACCAACCATTGCTACTTCTGTCACCACAGACAATTGGGTCCTTGGAAGGACTTGCAGCTGTGTTTTACAAGAAGGTGGCTATTAGGGAGTGATGCTCTTTCTGATGTATCTGAAAATGTGACTAAATGGACACAAATGGAGAGTTCAGTGGTACTCTCTGTGCACCTTGCTCCCTTTGTCTCATGTTCACAAAAAAATATTGCTCAGAAGGAGCCAAGCCATGCCTCAGATAGATATGGCTGGGATGCAGCACATCCTCCCATTACATCATGTCCACAGCATCCCCACAGGGCTTTCTTGCAGTCTCCACCAGATGAGCAGCCTGAAGCCACCAAGAGTCCTCTCATCTGATCTCAGACACAGATAACCCTGCAGAGTTCTGCTATATAGGATGTCATTTATTTACAAGTGAACTACTCACTTCCAAGATAGGTTTATGATCCTATCCTGACATATGATCAGATTTAGCCCGGGGAGATACTCACTTAGATCACTTATAAAGCCAAATAGGATACATGGCAAACCAAAACCCACAACCATGAGGAAGGGCAGATATGACCCATTTTCTGCAGACCTTTACTTTGATTTATTCTCTGAGTCTTCAATCATCATGACAACTAACTTAAATCCTGCTCACTCTAGTGTAAGTGTGTAACTTGCTATGTGATATTCTATTGTATAAGACAAAAGGACATAACTATTTCCAGTCTTCTCTCCTTCTCAAAAGAGGAACTAGTCAGAACCAGTTGCCAAAAATGCTAAATGCTACTTATTTATAGCTGTGACAATCAACCCACCGCTACCAATTAGTGCATGAGGTGATTATGTTCTCTTTCCTCTATCTTCTTTTCAAGCCCTATTCTATTCTCCTTGCACCTAATTCTATACCTGGAAATCTATGATGCTTGCTCAGCTCCACTGGCTGAAACTTCAGAATAAAAAAGAATGACAATCCTGACTAATCTAAAGCATTATTTTCATGACAGTAACTCTAGAATCTGGAACAAGACTGAATTTCAGAGGAGTTTGTGTTAATAAGCACAAAACTGTACATCATATAAGTGTCCACAACGAGCTTACCATTGACATTAACCAATGAGAGAATATTATCCTGGTGATCAAGGAGGCGCTTAACTTCAACAATCTCCCAATCGAGTGATACTTCTGTGGGTGCAACCAACCTGAAAATTACTAAATGAAAAAGACAGATACAACTTTCTTAAAATGTTCAAAGACAGTAAAATACTATTTCTACTCCAAAAGCAAGCATTTAATTAAGTGAAAAATATCTACCATACTGAAAAACCCATCTCCAGAGAGAGCCTTTTTCATGCTACTTTGAACTATATCTTTTGAAGGCTTGAGATGTTTGAGATGAGATACTAAAACCCCAAGAGAGTGTGTCCTTAGTACTCTCTTCCTAACCTAACAACATTGAACACCGAAGCCAATTCCTCTGAAGTCCAACACACATCAGCTATCATATACTCAACACATGTCATTGATGTCACATACTCAACAGATGAAGTGTGTAATAAGTCACTGGACCAAGTGCTATGGATGCTAAAAGATTAGCATGACTAAAGTCTGAGAAGTCAGAGATCACGTCCTTTTCACATTACCAAAGTCCCCCTTCTTTCTCACATTCCTCTCTGGAAAACAGGTCAAGCCATGTTTCTTTCTGTATCCCTGACAATACTTTACCAACTGACAAGTCGCTAGCAAGGTTACTTAATCCTGACAGCCATTCATGTTCAAACTGTGGTTGTCAAAGAAGGTCTTTCAGTCAATACAAAAAGAGAGCTCTCTCTGATACCTATCAAAGTGGCATGAAATTCTACTTTAGTTGGAATACTACCAAATGATCTTGAGATTGGAACTTGGAAATAACAAGCAATATGCTTTTTAATCAAGTGAACAGAGATAATAACCTGAAATACTGACAAGAAAAAAAACCTGACTGAACATCTTGAAAATGTCTCAGTCTCTGCATCACTTCAGCAATTCCAAGAAGCCAAGACTAGGGCAAGGGCAGATGTCCATTAAATAAAAAAAAAAAAAAATCTTTCCAGCATGTGTATACAAGTCTAGTTCAAAATATTAATATTAAAAGAAAGAAAAGAAAAATTCATACTCACTCAGTTCTTTACCAACTGCTGCTACAACACAGTTCTTAGGTATTTCAACCAAAGCACTGATCCCTTCAAAAACATATAAAGCAAAGGTCAGATTATTTGTTTTACAGATGATATCAAAAACAAAAGTCTCAGTTTTCTGTTAGTTGTTTCCCATAAAGAAGGTGGTAGTGATAAAGCACACAGAACTGGCTTCACACACACATCCTTGCTTGCTTCCACATGGAAAACAATCTTGTTTAAAAAAGTATTAGGTTTCTGAGACCTTTAGGAGGCATTATTGATCTAAGGGCAGGATATGCTCTTGGAACTGTTTCACTATTTTGGGAAAGTGATATATTCAGCCATTCAAACTCATTTGCCAGGCATCCCTTAAGATAATCACCGCTGCTCATTCAACGATGGCTGGCTTAAAAGAGAGTGAAAATGGGGGTTTTCCTTCATGCGACCTTGAGAAACCTGAGCAGGCTCCCTAGCACTAACTGAGCTAGCTAAGAGTCAACAGCGAAGTAAGCAGCCTTCAAAGAGCATGTTTATGAGACATTATTATATGTACAAAATTCCTTATATTATTGAAATAATCAGATTCAACGTTCTAACACATTTCACTTATTTAAGTATAGTATTTTTTCACAGCTGAATCATGAAATGATTCTGGGATAACCGTAACTTCTGTAAGGTATGTTACAGTTATTACTTTTGTCTGCATGAATAAGTTAGCTGATCTATCTATCAGAACCACCACATGTGTTGTCAACAAACCTGTTTATTAAAGTTCATTTCCTCATTATGGTATATAGGTAATTTACACTATATATGCAAATTTGGAAGGTATTCTCATTTGCTTATCCTTCCCACCCATCAAAGGACTAACACTGTTGTAATTTGAGAGTATTTCCAGCCAAATTGTTTTTTCACATAGGCATGTTTTAGCAGTATGTTTTTTCTTTTCCCACATACAAGGAGAAGATGCTGCAGGAGAGGGCAGAGGAGTCGTGGTACAAGAGACAAAGACAGAAGACAAGAGAGCAGGGGGATGGAGCCAGAGAAAATCTAAATGCAGAAAACAGGTTAAAAAATTTTACTAAAGTTATTTGTGAAGTAAAAATACTAGAAACCCAACAATGTAGAAGTAGCAACATAATACTCAGAATCACAGAACATACTGCTGGAAAGGGCACGGACAGCCCTGCCTTCCAGTCCAGTGCATCACGGTGACTAAGATGATCTCTGCTTATTTCCAAATATAGAATGATGGTCCTAAAAGTCCCACCAGTCCATAATAAAGAAGACTTATGGAAGGCCATCATGAGGCGAGGGTCTAATAGTACTGCTAACTACCTGGCATCCTGCAATTTGGAAAACTCAAATCACAAAAGCTCACCCATGGAGGGAATCTTAGAGACTCCCTCCAAGTCTTCTGTTACCTCTTGAAACATTGACAAACGGCAATACTGTGAGTACTTAATGTATGTACTCAAAGATAACTTGCAAAAGAAAAGGAGATTGTAATAAGATATAGCTATTTCCATAGAAGATTCTTTTCAGCTCCAATTTCAATATTGACAGTAGAGCTACTAATAATTCATGGAATAAAATTTCATGGATAATCACAGGCTAAGGAAAGAAACAGAGGAAAAAAACATGAAAATAAAGATATATAACTCATGCTAACAGTAAACAGAAATGTATGCCAGATTCATGCAAGATTAGCTATCAAATGTTGAACTGAGACGTCAAAATGGTAAATCCTAGCAATGCATGAATTTAGGTATCCTAAGGCATTATTTTTCTGATATTTTATGTCTACATTGAGATAAGCTAGCTCCAATTATGAACAGTAAATTCAATTCGCAAGGTACCTGCTAGTTTTGAAATGTCAGCAGTATGCACAATACTGTCCCTTCCAGGATGCCCACAGGTTCATTGTATTATCTTTAGAAACAAAATAGTGTATACATGACTTTAGGGTTTTAAACTCTGCTGCCTAGGATGGAACACAGTGGCACAATCACGGTTCAACCTACTGGGCTCAAGCGATCCTCCCATTTCAATCTCCTGAGTAGCTGGAACTACAGGTGTGCCACATCTACCTAATTTTTTATTTTTTTATTTTTATAGAGATGAAGTCACACTATGTTGCCTAGGCTGGTCTCAAACTCCTGGGCTTAAGCAATCCTCTCACCTCGGCCCCCCAAAGTGCTGGGATTTCAGGCGTGAGTCACCACATCCAGTATGGTTTTTAACATTTAAATCTACTTACATTTTTTACTCTGAAAATAGATTTAATTTTTAAAAATTTATGGTATCAAAAGTTAAAACTTTTTTTTTTGCTAATATGAAAAATATATGTAAATAGAATTCTGAGAAAATAAAACTTCGTTAGTAAGTTTGAAGATGTATGAGGTTTTTGGTAACACAAACTGTAAAAAGAGGTCATCCTTAAGAATCTAGTCAAAGTCAATGACCCCACAAAAAAGAGAGAAAAATGCAAAGTCATAAGGTAAAGTCGTAAGGTGTCCAGGTGTCAACATACTCATCAGATGCACTGCAGGAGAATGGTCCCAGAGCATAAATGAAGTTTTTCCTGACCACTTTTGAGAAATTCTCTTAAAAGGGAAGGGGAAGCCAAAGAAAGCTGGATCTTCTCCTTTCAATTCAGGATGGAAACATTTTACACAACCCTCAATCTGACTTGAATATGGCTAACTGTTATCTTCAGATCTGAAAGGAAAATATCCCCTATTTTGACCTCTGTATTCAAGGAAACTCTCTCTGAAGACTCACTGTGTCTTTCAGAGTCTGTCAATCATGGTTTCACAATTAACTTGATTTGTTTTTTACCTGTATCAGAAAGGTGACTAGTCTTACACAGCACATCTAGTTTTCGGTTCCACACACATAGGTCATTCCCACCAGAGAGCCAAACGTCTAGTCTCTGAAGAACAGTTAAACACTGCAAAATTGATTGGAAATGTACATCAATTTAGAAACTCAAGCATTCATTGTTTGGCAGTTTTGAAATATGCAGTACTTCCTTCCATAGGTGGAGCTTATTTCTCCTCCCCTTGATTGAATGTGGGCTCTAAGTACCAGGCTTCTATCAAAGAGGACGTGGAAAAAGGTGAATGACCTACTAGACTAAACCATAAAAGACACTGTAGCTTCCTCCTTGATCTCTCTTGGATTATCTGCTCACAGGTGAAGACACTCCTGCTGTCACATGTGGAGAGAGGTCCACATGGCGAAGAACTGAGGCCTCAGGACAACAGCCAGCCTACCTTGCCAAGCATGTCGGTGAGCCCCTAGAAAGCAGATCCTCCCCCAGTAAGGTCTTCAGATGACAGCATCCTCATAAGAGTCCCTGAGCCAGAAAAACCCAGCTAGGGTACTCTCTACTCCTCACCACAAGCACTACGAGATAACACTCATTGTTCTAAGCTACTAAGTTTTGAGGTAGTCTGTTACTCACTAATAGATAACTAATACACAATGCTTAACATAAACTCCTTTTAAAATAAAACTGGAAATACGACCTTGGTTTTTATGTATCTTTTAAATTAGTATCTCCTAAATCTCAATTCCGTACGTTTGGTAGATTCGGGAAAGCGAGCATCTCAAAGATCGCAGCACTCCTTCACGGTACTGTAAGGGCCGCTCGTTTAATAGTACTCTCCTCACCCACAGCCTCTGAGTGAGAACAAGGGCAAGAGCAAGAGAAGAATAAAAAGAAAAGGAGGAGATTCTGGTGGTATTGCCTAGGCTGAGAGGAGGGTGGCTTTTAAAAGTGATAGATTGAAAGGAGCTGAAAAAAACCAATGCAGCTTATATTTCAAGTGGTCCCACCCTGTCTGATCTCTGAATTTTTAACGTCAGCACGTCATACCTTTTAACTGCCAAATATTCTACTGTATGGATATGCTACATTGTATTTCTCCATTCATCATTTTATGAACATTTAGGTTGTCTCCCTTTTGGGGCTATTATGAATGCTGCTGCTATGGGCATTCACAGACACACGTTTGTGTTGACACAATGTTTTCATTTCTCTTGAAAGCATACCTAGGAGTGAGACTGCTGGGTCAAATGGTAATTCTATGTTTCACAGTTTTCTAAGGTGGCTGTATCATTTTATAATTCCACCAGCAAGTTATAAAGGTTACAATTTCTCCAATTCTTATCAACACTTGCTATTTGCTGTCTTTTAGATATTAGCCGTTAAGGTATGTGTAAAATAGTATCTCATTGTGGTTTTGACTTGCATTTCTCCAATGACTAATGATGTTGAGTTCTTTTCATGTACTTTATGGCCATTTGTTTATCTTCTTTAAAGAAATTTCTTTCACATCCTTTGTTTATTTTTAATTGGGTCATCTGCCTTTTCATAGACAGGAGTTCTTTATATAGTCTGGATACAAGTCCCTCATCAGATATGCCTTGTCAGACATATAATTTGAAAATATTTTCTCCCATTCTGTGGGTTGTCTTTTATTTCTTAATGGTGTCCTATGAAGTTTAAAGTTTTTCATTTTGATGAGGTTCAATTTATCATTTAAAAAAATTTTGTCACTGTGCTTTTTAAGTCATTTCTAAGACACCTAACTCAAGGCCACAAAGATTTACTCTTACGTTTCTTCTAAGGTTTTTATACTTTCAGCTCTTACGTTTGGGTCTTTAACTCATTTTTTGGTCAAATTTTGGATATTACATAAGGTAGAGACACAGTTGCATTATTTTGTATGTGGATGTCCAGTTGACCCAGCATCATTTTTTGAAGAGACTATTCTTTCTCCTATTAAAGCATCTTGGCACCCTTTTCAAAGACCAATTGGCCACATATGTACGTTTTACTTCTGGATCCTCAATTCTGTTCCACTGATCTGTATGTCTATTGTTATGGCAGTACCACACTGTCTTGATTACTAGAGCTTCACAGTAAGTTTAGAAATTAGGAAGTTTGAGTCTTGTGCCTTTGTTCTTCCTTTTTCAGATTATTTTGGCTATTCTGGGACCCTTGCACTCCCAATATGAATTTCAGATTAGTTTGTCAACTTCTGGGGAGGAAAAAAAAGCCAGCTATAGTTTTGACAGAGAGTGTATTCAATCTATACACCAATTTGGGTAGCGTTGCAATCTTAACAATATTAAATCTGATTCATGAACATGAGATGTCTTTCCATTTACTTAGATCTTCTTTACTTTCTTTCAATGATGTTTTGCAGTTTTGGGTATATAAGTCTCATACTTCTTTAAATTTCTAAGTATTTTATTCTTTTGGATGCTATTGTAAATGGAATTATTTTTTTAATTTCTTTTTTGGAATTTTCATTACTAGTACATAGAAAATTGATTTTGTACATTGGCATTGTTATTTTGAAATCTTGCTAAATTCATTTATTAGCCCTAGTAATTTTGTAGCGGACTTGGGATTTTCTATATACAAGATCTTTTCACTTGTGAAAAGAGAAAGTTTTATTTCCTCCTTCCCAATATGGATGTCATTTATTTCTCTTTCACTGCCCAGTTGCACTGGCTATAACCTCCAATGTTAAACAGACATGTTGAAAACAGACATCTTCATCTTGTTCCTGATTTCAGGGGAAAAGGTATTTCAGTCAGTCTTTCACTACTAATATCACGTTAGCTATGAGATTTTCATAGATAGTCTTTATTAGGTTAAGGAAGTTCTTATCTATTCCTAGCTAGTTAAGTATATTTAACATAAGAGGAGGCTGGAGTTTGTCCAATGCCTTTTCTGTATCTATTGGGATGACCATGTGGTCTTTTACTCTTACTATGTTATATTCCATTGATTATAATGATTGATTTCAGATGTTAAACGAAGCTCATATTCCTAGGATAAAATTCACTTGGTCATGGTATATAACCCTTTTATATGTTGTTGGATTTGGTTGGCTAGTATTTTGTTGAAGATAATATACTGTTTTTTGCTACTTAACACTTGGTCCCTAGTATTTTCTAAACTCTTTTTATATCCTCCTGAAATTTAGTGTGTGTGTGTGTGTGTGTGTGTGTGTGTGTGTGAGTGTGTATGTGTTTGTGTGTGTATGTATACTAAAACTATACTAAAAGATATATATATATACATACATATATATATATCTACCATAATTAACTATTTTCATTTAATATTTAGGACCCTTCCAATCACCCATTTATAAAAATATATTTGTAGTATACATTTCTGTTCATAAACCTCTGCTCAAGTTTCTGATTACTTCCTTTAAAGAGTTTTCTAAAAGAATAAATGGAGAAATGCCTGTTATCATTTTTTAAGATTAATTCACAATGTCAAACTACCTTACAGAAAGTTATCAGTTTATAATCTCAGTAAGCAATAAAAATGCCAATTTTACTCTCTCTTTGCTGACATCAACCCATGTAAAAACTTCACTAGTTCAAAAAACAAATAATAGTATTTCTCATTTTAGGGATCTGAATTTCTTTGATATATTATTTATTCAGGAAAAACTGAACCACTGAACTAAAGTGAGTACAATGCTATTTTTTAAAACAATTTTTTATGTGAAGCAGATCATAGCAGTAGCAAACATATATAATTATCTAGCTGATCAACATTATAGTAAAACCCCTTTAAAAAGTACTTTCACCATGTTGGAATAAGATACTTTTTTAGTGGCAGTTCCTATAACCAGTTCATGAAACAGTTTACCAGAGGAACTTCCCCCAAAATATATTAATTTTTTTCTCCTTTTCTGTTCCTTCATCTCACTAATTTTCATTTAAAACCTAATAATGTTAGTCCGTTTTGAGACAGCAAGAATTACTTTCTTTTTCTCTTTTTTTTTTTTTTTTTGAGTTGGAGTCTCACTCTGTTGCCCAGGCTGGAGTGCAGTGGCACGCTCATGGCCACCTCAGCATCGACTTGCTGGGCTCTGCGATCCTTCCACCTTAGCCTTTCAAGTAGCCATAACTACAGGCACGGGCTACCGCGCCCAGCTAATTTTTTAATTTTTTTAATTATAGAGACGAGGCTTCGCCAAGTTGCCGGCTCAGGCAATCCACTCGCCTCGGCCTCCCAAAGTGCTGGGATTACAGGCTGAACCACGGAGGGCCGAGAATATTTTTAAAGGAACGTACAAGGGATATCTTTTCAGATCAAAGCATAGAGACTTTGATAAAGTTAATAATTTAATGACTTCTTAAAAGGAAATCTCTCTTGTTAAATTAGATATAAGCATATATTAATAGTACAAGGCAGTTTCTTTCCCAGAAACATTACCAAATTGATCGATTTTTGGTTTGTTTTTCTTTTTGTTTTTGAGTCAGAGTCTCACTCTGTCACCCAGGCTGGTGCAGTGGCACAGTCACAGCTATGACAGATTCAGCCTTCTGGGCTCAGGCAATTCATCTGCCTCAACCTTCCAAGTAGCTGAACTACAGGCTCACACCATCACACTCAGCGAAATTTTTCTTTTTAATTGTAGAGATGAGGTCTCGCCAAGTTGTCCAGGCTGGTATCGAACTCCTGGGCTCAGGCAATCCTCTCCCCTTTGCCTCCCAAAATGCTGGGATTACAGGTATGAGCCACCGTGCCCAGACCAAATTGGTATTTTGAACAGCATACTGTCATGAGATGGGTACCAGAGATGCTGCCTTTGAGGGGGGAGGGGGAAGAAGTACCCTAATAACTGACACACAGCAATTCTTTTTACATTAAAAAAAAGAAAAGAAAGTGTTAGTGCCAATATTGGAGACCAGTTATAATTAAAGCACATAAGGGAACATCTCATCTTACTTGTATCATTTCCCAAACTTGCTGATATTATTTAAAAACAGTGGTACTATCTCAGAATATTTAAGGTAATTTTTTTCTGTAGAAGTTTTGTTTCTCTAACTTGTAGCAGAATTTCTATCATATAATATGCCCCAAATATTTGTAAAATGGATGAACAAAACAGTAGTAGCCAGTTGCCATATAAGATTTTTAGTTTTGAAACTAAGTAATTAACATGTCTTTTAGACCTTAGAGAAGGCAGAAGTCGAGTGGGAAATAACTCCATAATTTTAGTTTAAAGTATAAAGAAAATAGACCAGTTAGTGTTATAGTCATTGGGCAAGAAATATCTCTTCCTAGAATTACCAACTAAAGACATACTGGGTACTACCTTTTTCCTTATCTTACTATAAAGATTATCCCCTGCTCTAATTTCAAATTCAAACAGTCTAGCAGTTTATACATATGCTCCCAAAAATCTAGTCTTAGAAGAATCAGATTACTGTAGGTATGTGTGAAATAAATAATTTTTCAAACCTATAAAAGTAATTTCACCTAACTTATTAAATCTTTTTTTTTCAAGGCAAAAATAGATTGCCATAAAAACTCTATTTGCTTAAGATTTTACCTTTACAGTAGACTGGAAACACAATACTCTCTGAACTTGTCTGCCAGTATCACTATCCCATACCTAAATTTATGTTAAGAAATAATTTCCAAGTAGAATTTTAAAATTCTAATTATGAGATAACTTTTTAAATTAACATTTAAATCACCAATGTTAAACATTTAGCTAGAAAATCTTTAAATAAAACATATTTAGTGTTTCTACTACTGCAAAAATTAATTCACATAATGAGTCATCAACTTAGCAGATCGGGCTTACGATCTAAAATAAGTTTGAGGCAAATTTTACTATCAAATTATTTGAAAATGCCAACAGAATGAGTGATCTGAAGTACTGAATCTTTAAAGGCATTACATATTGCAACCATATAAAGTTTACTCTCCAGAATAGTTTACCATAATCTAATGAACATGAACATAGAGCATTTACACTAAAATCTATCACACTCATTAATTAATATTTACTGAAACCTCCCTGCAATGTGCATGGCATGATTTACTGCTGTTAACCTAATTCAAAGAAGACACTAACAGTGTATTACTGTTACTTGTATATGTATTTTAAATAATTAGGTAATAAAAATAATAAGAGGGCCTCTCTGAGCATCCAAGACTAATTTGACTTAAGCATAATTATTTCCAAACTTTTACATATTTTTTTCCTATGGTAAAAAATACATTTTACATCATATCTGAAAACACATTTACATACATATATATATATTTAAAATGGAAACATTTCACAAACTAGTTAACCTTATCATATCCAACATCTATTGTTATTTTTTATTATATAGATGTGCCTCAACTTACAAGGCTATCTCCCAATAAACCAGCCATCATAAGTGGAAAATATCCTAAGACAGAAATGCATTTAATACACCTAACTTATCAAACATCATAGCTTAGTCTAGCTTACCTTAAATGCTCTATATCAGCCTATACTTTAGCAAAATCATCTGGCAACAAAGTACAAGCAGCATATCAACTGTTTACCTTCTGTGATCACCAGCCTGATGGGGAGCTTGGGATTAGGAGAAAGAGGATGGCTGTACCTATCACCAGCCCAGGAAAAGATCAAAATTCAAAGTACAGTTTCTACTCAATGTACGCCACTTTCACACCATTGTAAAGCTGAAAAGCCATACGGTCAGGAACTTCCTATATTCTATTTCATTTTTTAAACGGAGCTAGATTGTTATAAGAATTACATTATATGTATACAACAAACTAAACAAAGTGCTAGCACATAAAAAGTGCTCCTAGGAATTAGGCAATGTTTTCTGGTCTTATATTTACCACAATTCTAGTATTATCTCCCAGTCATTTCACTTTTCTCACTATTTGAAAGCTGAATGTTTAATATTCAGTAACTTAAGCTCTTAAGGCTATCACTTAGAAATTTTAAAAAATCTAATTTAATTTAATTAAGGAAGTTCGTTAATACGAGTCAAGTATCCCTTATTCAAAATGCTTGAGACCAAAAGTGTTTCAGATTTCTGATTTTTTTCAGATTTTGGAATGTTTGTATATACATGAGATATTTTGGCAATGAGACCCAAGTTTAAACACATAATTCATTTACATTTCATATATAAAGCACCTGAAGGTAATTTTGTACAATATTTTTAGTAATTTGGACATGAAGCAAAGTTTTCACTGTGACATGTCACATGAGGTCAGATGTGGAATTTTCCATTTGTAGCATCATGTTCGTGCTCAAAAAGTTTTGGATTTTGAAATATTTCAGGATTCAGATTTTCAGATTAGGGATACTCAACCTGTAATAAAGGCCCAAACAGAGTAAACTTAGAATTAATTTGGGTAGGCTGAGTAATAAAGCTCATGCCTGTAATCCCATTACTTTGAGAGGCTGAAGCAGGCGAATCACTTTAGATCAGGAGTTCGAGACCAGTTCGGGCAACATAGTGAGACCTTGTCTCTAAAAAAACTTTAAAAAAATTAGCTAGGTGTGATGATGGATGCCTCTAGTCTCAGATACTTGGAAGACTGAGGCAGAAAGATCACTTGAGTCCAGGAGGTCAAGGTTGTGGTGAACTGTGATCATGCTACTGCACTCCTGCCTGAATGACAGACTAAGACCTCGACTCAAAAAAAGAAAAAAATGAAAGACCTTCCATATGACCCATCAATCCCTCTACTGGGAATATACCTGGAAGAACTCAAATCATTCTACAAAAAAGATACCTGCACACGCATGTTTATTGCAGCACTATTCACAATAGCAAAAACATGGAGCCAACTATGTTGCCCATTGAAACTGGACTAGATTTTTTAAAATGTGGTATGTATACACAATGGAATATTACACAGTCATAGAGGACACACATATGGACTTCACAGCAACCTGGATGGATTTAGAGTCTATCATACTCAGTGATCTATCGCAGAAACAAAGAACAAAGTACCACAGGTTCTCACTCATAAGTAGACCCTGAACATTTACCATAATACTATAAGAAAGGGATTGTCAGTAGCGGGATACTGCCAGGGTGGGGGTGGGGAGGGAAGTGGGGAACACAACATCAATAAGGGTATCTGATCTCAAACCAGGCAAAGTGGGGACCAAAGGGAGCCCCAAACTTTACTTGTACCACTTGTATACTTAATCCTGAATTGTACCCCACATCTTTAAAATAAAATAAATAATTTTAAAAGAAAAGAAAAAGAATTTGTATAAAATAAACTGCCAATTGAGCAGCCTGGAATTTTCTTTTTCCTTCTTTTTTTAAACAAGAAAAGACATTCAGCAAATGAAATTACTCCATAGAATCATCTACAGGTAAAATTTATACTGATACTGTCCCAGATACTAACCTCTGTACTGTAATTTTAATAACTGCCTCAAAATAGTATTACAGTGTCTTAGGAATGGTCTAATAAAGAGAAAGAATTTTAAATTTTATTTTTGCCGAGGTTATACTGATACTTTTTTTAAAAAAGAGCTGAGCACGGTGGCTCATGCCTATAATCTCAGCACTTTGGGAGACAGAGGCAAAAGGACTGCCTGAGCCCAGGGTTTTGAGACCAGCCTGAGAAAATGGTGAGACTGCATCTCCCCAATAAATAAAAAAAAATTAACTGGGTGTGGTGGCACATGCCTATAATCCTAGCCATTCAGGAGACTGAGACAGTCAGATCACCTGAGCCCAGCAGGTCGAGGCCATGGTGGCCAGCACTGAGAGTGCCACTGCACACCAGCCTGCGCAATACAGTGAGACTTCAACTCCAAAACAAAAAAGAAAAAAAGAGCTTTATTTCATAAAATAGTATTTGTCTCTAAAGAGCAGCAGTAATAAGGCTACTCTGACCTAAGCATCTCAGTGATTTTTTATGATTTTGTTTATGTTATATTGTAATCACACAAACACATATATATATTTAATACCAGTAGTATATATATAGTGTGTGTGTTTGTGTGACTACTATATATATATATATAATATATATATAGTACCTGTTCATATATATATATATATATATATATATATATATATATATGAGAGAGAGAGAGAGAGAGACACCCCATTTAAACGTTTTTTGACATATTTTCACCTATAGGCAACCTGACCAGAAACCACTTTAGCTTATGAACTCAAAGTGTGTTATTAAGTATGTCTTGGTTCTATAGAAGCCTAAAAAACACCTACTCCTTTGAGCTTACTATAAAACTTAACTTCACTAATGTTTGACACTGTTTAAACTTTCAGAACTTTCAGATAAGCATATACTTAAAGTTAATTTGATACTTTCTGGGAAAAAAAAGGCAATGGAAGACTACAGTTACAGCACGTGGTTCTGGGCTTCACAAATTCAATTCTTCATACAGATACTAAAAGGTTGAATGTGTTTACAGTAACTATTTTATGAAGACCATGTTGTATAGTGGCTCAGAGCTCTGACTTTAGAGTCAGACTACTTGCCAGTTCTGCCCTACACTAGCTGTGTGTATTGGGGAAGATATTTAACACTCTATTCTTTTTTTAATTTATAACCAAGAATACCTATTTCAAAGAAATATTTTAAGGAGTAAATGGTTAATACATGTGCAGCATTTAGAACAATGCACACATAAGCACTTTACTACTACTATTCCATCTTAACTTTTTACCTGCAAGTATGTGAAAAGGAAAAGTAATTTTACTTTTATAATATTGTTTTTAAACACTGAACAGTAATATTAAACACTAAGCAGATGGTAATTCACTTTTCTGTCAGACTCAGATGCTGGAAAGGTTTTTATGGGCTGGGACTACTTGGTTGAATACTGCTATACAATGATAAGGAAAAAAGTATGAATTTTTCTCCAGTACAACTCATTATGGCTTCCCTCATCTGAAAAGCAAATTGAGATAATAAATATTTTTAAGTCCACATTCTCCCATTTTCTGTTTTATACAACTTATAATAGTAACTCTGCAAAGAACAGCTTTAGTCATGGGATTTCCATCAATAACAAGCCTTAACCTCCTAAGTCTTACACATTTCAGATGCCTAATACTTTGAAGTGGTGTCTTATAAAGACTAGAACAGAATCTTTTTGCTAAAACAGGAATGCACAGATAAAACTATAGTGGCAAAAGACTAATAATGTATGTAGTAGCTTCTTAGGCCACTGTAGCTATTTCCTTATCTTCCAGATTTAAGGATATAATAACTGTTTTATCAGCAGAGGCTGTCAAGATGAGTTGATTTTTCTCTTCACAGGATTCCAAAGAAGGAAATGTAATAATAGCTGTTATCTTTTGAGTGTGTCCACTGAGTTCCAAAAGTTTTTCTCCAGTCTGAAATACCAATAAAAATTTTAATAGGCTCATCCTTTACAATTTAAATTATCATAAATGCTAACATTAAAAAGAATCACCATATAGAATATACACATATATTCCATCTTAAATTACTTATTCAGAACTTATAATTTAACTGAAGCAATCAAATAGGATCTAAACAAGTGCTGAAACAATAACCACAATTTCTAAATATTACTAATTGTAAGCATATTTTTATAAGAAAATTTAAAAGAGCATTCTTTCCTATAATTTTAAAGAATATAATTATATAAATTAAGCATAAAAACATCAATAACTTAATCTGTAGGGAAAAAAATAGGGAATTCTCATTATCCAAGTATTGTTTATCTAAGTGTCTACAGTTACAAGGTTGTGGAAGAAAATAAAAGTTAGCATAACAACTATATACATACACACACATATATATATAAAGTGAACACTAGCTTTATAAAAGGTTGACAAATTAGTAAATATATATGTATATATAGATACACTAATGTGATAAATTAGTATATATTAGTATCATTACTATTAGTAACATTACTAATTATTAGTAATATTAGTATTATTACTATTAGTATATTGTACTATTATAGATTATATATGATATTATACTATTATATATAGTATATCAGTAATATTAGTATTAGTAATATTACTAGTTAGTCATAATATTAGTGTTATTAGTAATACTATTAGTATTACTATTAATATATATTAGTATATATGTATACTAATTTATCAACCTCTTATAGTGTCCACCTTATATATGTATATATGTGTATATACATGTGTATGTGTGTGTGTATATATATATATATTATATATACTAATTTATCAACCTCTTATAAAGTTAGTGTCCACTCTAACACCAACATCCCTTCCCACCCATCCAAAGTCATCCTCCATCAGCCTCTCACTGATTTCCCAAGTAGTAAACTTGGGAATATAATGTCAATTACAAATCTTTCCAAGAATGCAGGATTTCATGAATATAGTGCAAGTAATGTTAAAAAACTGCTTTAATCACAGTCAAAGTCAATGAAGAATGAGGCTATCATAGAATGAGACCAGATAACAATCCAAAATAACGGTGAGAGCAAGGTAAATGCTTCAAAAGAGAAGAATTGTGGAATAACAAATAATCAAGAAGAAAAGCCCTGGAGAAACTTGGTGAAACCTTAAATTTTTTTGGAAAAAGTGGCCTTTTGTTATATTATTATTAAAGTCAAACATAAGAAGAATGCTATATTATGCTATCATACAATGCTAAAAAAATGGTACCACTCACAAAAACCAACACTTGATTCATTTTGGAAGTCAGTGCAATGGTTACTGATAACCTAAATTTTACTCAATGAATACAAATTTTTAATTTTCATAATTTGGCATCTGTCTTATTTTTAAAAACTTTCCCTCTTTATTATGAAATATTGGTCCCCATTATAAATGGATTTATCCTAAGCAGCCCTTGTCAAGTTTTCATTAGTTCCAATTAATGATATTGCTATGCAAATATATCCCCAGATAGCATTTATGAATGAACACTCAACTATATCATCATATCTTTATTCCATAATCCATATATAATCAATACACACCTGGACATTCCACACAACTACAATTCCATCATCACCAGCAGATGCAAATCTGGTTAGAGAAAAAGGGTGAAGAAAAAAAAAATCATTGGTGATATTTAATTGCTAAGATTAACTTAGAACTCTCAGACCTTATTAGTAGTCATTTACTAATATTAGTGAGGATTTAAGCTCTTCAAGCAAATTTAACAAATATTTATAAAATACCTTTAGGATGTACGCGAGGTACTAAGGATTCAGAGATAAGTAAGACTTTTACGGGATGACAAAAAATAAGCTGCCAGAAATGTAAACATGAGCACACACAGATGAACCTTCAAGTCTTTCCTTGCTTTAAAATTCTATGATTTTAAGAAATCTCTGATTTCAATGAAATGAAACCAAGCTGAGGAGCGGTCTCAGTGACAGGAAGTGACAATCCAAGGTGAGATGGAATCATGTCCCTACATAAATTCATTCTTTCTATTATTTTTGCTGTAAAGATATTTTAGCCCTATTATTTAAAGCCAAGATCTCTCCTTTGCTCAGCTTGGCTCCTTAGTCTTTCCTCTTAAGTGCTGTGTTCTTGGTTTGGAAGGCTTCAAGTTTTTTCAGAGTTTCTGTTTTTGTTTTTTAGTGAAGATACTTGAAACAGCAGAGGTAAAGGAAAGTTAGTTTCATGGCATGACAAGGAGCCATGACAGGCTCTGCCACAGCTTTCCTCTCCTTACCTCCTACTCTCTCCACATGAAAACAATTACCACATTCTGCAGAGTAGAAAATACCTTGACACGAACACTATCTAGAGGAGCAAACTGTCAAACAAGAGCATTCACCATAGTGACTGCATTATAATAAAGTCAAGAAAGCACTGTTCTCAAGCAATAACCCAACAATGGTGTACAATAGTCACACTGTAAGCATGCCAAATAATTTATTAATAATGTAGTACGCGAGTTTGTAAATGATTCTTAATGACTCAGAATCTTCAAAAGTATCCCCATAATATCACTTTCATTCACTTGAATTCAGGGTTGTTTACCTTTTTTTTTTTTTTTTTTTTTTTTGAGTCAGGGTCTCACTCTGTCACCAGGCTGGAGTGCAGTGGCGTGATTATGGCTCACAGCAGCCTTGACCTCCTGGGCCCAGGCAATCCTTCTGTCTCAGCCTCCCAAGTAGCTGGGACTAGGTATGTACCACCAAACCCAGTTAATTTTTAAAAATATTTTTGTAGAGACAAGCACTCACTACGTTGCCTAGGCTAGCCTCAAACTCCTAGGCTCAAGCAGTCCTCCTGCCTTGGCTTCCCAAAGTGCTGGGATTACAGGTACTAGACGTAGATTACAACCTGGACACAGGTTTTTTTGAATAGGAGAGAAAGAAAAGGTGTGATAGAGAGCCAACTGTGGGCCCCTTATAATTAACAACCATTATAAGAGATATTCCACTAACGGCTATAGCATTTAGAAAATATGTTGTACTTCCCCAAGACTGTTAGTGGTTTCACAAAATCTAAGTATAATTTGGGAATCTTCATTGAAGAAAACCTTGTTGATCAGGATTGGTGGCCCAGGTCTGTAATTCCAGTACTTTGGGAGGCTGAGGCAAGAGGATCTCTTGAGCTCAGGAGTTTAAGACCAGCCTGGACAACATAGCAAGATACCCTTTCTACGAAGAAATTTAAAAATTAGCCAGGCATGGTGGAACACACCTGTGTCCTCACTGCTTGAGAGGCTGAGGGGAGAGGACTGCTTGAACCCAGGAGTTCAAGGCTGCATGAGCTATGACAGCAACACCGCACTCCAGCCTGGGTGACAGAGCAAGACCCTGTCTCAAAAACTAAAACAAACAAACCAAAAACACTGGTCATACGTATATCATTGGGGGAAAAGTAAAGAACTGATGATACACTTGGACACAGAAATCACTTTTCTATGAGAGCATCTGTTCTAGTGTATTTTACCTCCATATGAGATAAAATCTCACAGCTCATGTAACACTTTCCTTAACACTCCAGAGTTTCATGTTCAGATTTCTCATGCTCAAAGTCCCCTACATAACTGGTTTTTTCATAGGCTTGAACAATTCCCATACTCAGTTCCCATTTCAAAGCCCTTGAATTACATCTCCTACTGTTAGAGCTTATCCGGGAGATGTGAAGTTGGGCAAATAGGGTCTGACTAAGTCTGTTAATAATTTTTTTTAATAGAAAATTAATGGAAATTCTTTAATGGAAAAAAACCTTTAAACCATCTTGGTTTACTAGTTAGAAACCATGCATTTAAAAATCCATGCCTGATGTATTTATTTCAAAATGTAGCTATAAAAGATCTGGAGATTAAAAAGAAAATGATCACTTAAAAAATAAAAACATAACTTCCTATGCTTAATCATAAACATTTTTTGAATCAGAGTACTAAACAGTGCCTTAAGTATCAAAAATAGTTGCTGGGAGTAAATCTTCCATCGTTTATGTTTCTGGGCCTATCGATTTTATTTGCACAGTGATAGTGGAGAGGGCAAGACTCAAGGTCTTAAGTTTTCTTTGGTATAAACATCAATTCATATTAATTCTTTAAAGTCTTATAATTGCTTTGCTCCTATTTAAAAAACTACAGGTTTAAAATACATATTTTTTCTAACCCTGAATTTTAACTTCTCATTATTGTTTTATCATGTTTGAATCTCATGAGTTCACAATGAGAGATGAATGGTTGAGAGTTTAGAAATGAGATACAGAGCATTTCACCTAAAACTTTAATTCAATCAGTAGTGAACAAAAGTCAAATCTAAACACTGCTCAAGAGTAATGCATGAAATCACAGCCAATTTTTTATTGCTCAGAAGTCAATTACCCATTTGGTAGATTATTCGGGCATTCAATTCTTACATATAGTCTATTGCTGCCTTTTTATTTTATTGGTTTTTGTCATCTCTGTATTTATTGCTACCACCTCTAAAGAGAAAACATAAAGCCTTAATTGCAAACCTTAAGCTTTGGCTCCCTCCTCTCCCTAGAGAAAGTGAATCCCCTCTTTCTTTCTCCCCCCAATTTACTTTGTAAGTAAACTATATTTTCTAATCTAAAAAAAACTTGCAAACCACCATAATTTTGCTACATATTAGTATCTCTTATGAAAAAAATGAATAAAGGGTTGAGATATCACTCACAAATTACAATGATCTATCTTACTGTGATGGCTAACCACAGGCTAGCTATGCTATACCAGTTTATTTTAAACCAAATCCTAGTTCAGTCAGGCACACACTCTAGCCATCTCCAAATTAGAAATGAAAATTCAACCCAAGAATTCCTAACATATTGTAACTGTTGAAAAGAAGTAATGAACTATGCAAAGGAGTAATTAAAACAACAATAAGTCTAAATTAAATGGAAGGAAGAATACTGATTATATTGCCACAACATAACCTTTCATTTCTACCAGTGTTTAAAAACACTAATAGAATCCAAAGACGTAAGCCTAAAAATAATATTTTGAGATAAATACTTCCTTACTTATTAGCACAAAATATATTAGTGTGATTCTGTACTAGGTGTTAGGGAAATGCCAAGACAAATTACATGTGGTTCTTATCTCGAGACCTTAAGACTTAGTGATTGTTTAGAAATGTACTGCATTTCATCAAATCCGAGACATCATCAATAATAAGACACTATTATTTTATGCACTATTAAGGAAAAAATACTGCCAATTATAACTGAAAGATACTATCAATTATATTACATGTCTACATTTAGAGATGTTAAAATAGGAAAAAAATATGCTTTTTAGAATCAGTGAAATATAATAAGTATCATATTTATCTTTATAATATGGCATTTCCTAGTTTAACGAATCTCTGATTATCTCTGACAGGTTTAAAGTGCTACAGAAATGCTTGTTGAATAATTAAATAAATAAATAAGCAAACATATAAGCGATACAAGAACTCTGTGAAATACATTAATGGCATGAATGTAAACTCATCTTTTCCTTTTATCATTATTAATGTATTAATCACAACAAAAATAAAAATTTGAAAATGTTAAGTCCAAAATTCCTTTATTTTTTTTCATGTTCTTGTTTAATTCTTATGAATATACTTCAAGATTTCTTTTCTTTTCTATTCTTTTTTTTGAGCCAGGGTCCTACTATGTTGCCCAGGCTGGAGTGCACTGGCACAATCATGGCTCACTGCAGCCTCAATCTCCTAGATTCAGATGATCCTTCTGTCTCATCCTCGACTGCAGGTGAGCAATACCATGTCTATTTTTTTTGTAGAGATGAGTTCTTATTACGCTACCTGGGCTGGTCTCAAACTCCTGGGCTCAAGTGATTCTTCCACCTCTACCTCTCAAAGTGCCAGGATTACAGATATGGGCCACCGTACCGGCCAAGATTTCTTAACTGGAAACCAAGTCTTTAAAAGTACTCTTTGAGACTACATAAATGACTAAGCAAATATCATATGCATGAAAAACAAGTTCAACAAGGTGAAGCATGGTTTAATGAAGACCTATAGTATTTCTAGAATGTTCCATGCTTTCATCCCCTAATTAAAAGAATAAAATTTATTCATTCATTCAAGAAATATTTATTAAGCATTAACTACAGGCCAGCCACATTGGTTCACACCTGTAATCCCAGCACTCTGGTAGGCAGAAGCAAGAGGATTACCTGAGTTCAGGGGTTCAAGACTAGTCTGGACAATATGGCAAGACCTCGACTCTATAATAAATCAAAAAATTAGTCAGACATGGGGTGCAAGTCTGTAATCTCAGCTACTAGGGAGGGTGAGCAGCTAACTGGGAGGCTGAAGTGGAAGGCTCACCTGAGCCCAGCAGGTTGGAGACTGCAGTAGTCTTGAGTGTGCCACTGCACTCCAGTCAAAGAGTGAGACTTTGACTCAGATAGATAGATAGATAGATAGATAGACAAACAGACAAAAGCATTAACTATAAATTAAGCACTAAATATACATGTATATGCTAGATCCTGAGAATAAAGATGAATAAGATATGACTCTTGCTCTTCAAGAATCCACAGTCTAGCATCACCAAGTGATGTTATAGGGTCTAGATCATGAGTCCACCGAGAATTCTCGCAACCATTTCAATGTATAGAAACCATTCCCTCTAAGCACTGCTTTTAACATCTCAGAGAAAGTGTTTTCTCATTCTTGCCAATTGTAGACTGAAAGTACAGCAAAGATTCATATAAAATAAAAGGTTTTCACAAATAATTCCTATGTCCACTGGCCTAATGCTCATGTACAAGCTCTTACTAATATGAAGCCGTTTCAATTAAGTCAGAGGTCCTGAAAATTCAAACATAATCTTAAAAGGACAAAGGACACAATAAAAGTATAGCTCATAAACAGGAACATAAATCTTCCTGTATTCAATATCTCCATTGCCATAAGGCATTGAAAAAGTCAAAACAGAACATTATTAGGGTGGTACAGAAAGTTCCTATGGTTAACTAACTTCCCACCAATCCACAAGTACCTTCAAATGCATAAAGCTAAAAATACTATATTTTTTATAATAAAGTTGAAAAGGTATTACAATGCCACAAATCAGACAAAACTGAAAAATAACACAATTCTCATTTACAATAGATTTTTGTTTGTATGTCAGAACTACTTGAAGAAAATTAGAGAAATATGCAGATAAAGACTTATGGGAGAAGTTGAAGAGTACTTTAAAGCATTCCCAGGAGCCACAGATATCAATGCCACTGATTCTTTCATTAGATCTGCTTAAACATTATTTTTTTTCCTTGATTAACACAACTCTAACATCTATAAGTCTAAGGTTCTTTTTTAACTCACAAAAAGAATAAAGATGTCATAGTTCCCATGGTCAGTTGTAAAGATAAAATCTTTGGTAAATTCTTCCCTTCCCCAAATCACAAATAGAAAGCTGAACTACACATCAAGATTACAGTATTAGCATACCAAAAATACCCCTGTTGCTTCTATTGGGGGAACCCTCCATTACCTCGAGCTCAAGTTTTCTTGAAGGAGCTTCCTTGGTCTCTTTTTGCCCCACCCACACAGAGGAGTGAGAGGGAACTGAGTATGCCGAGGTCACACTCTCGTGGGTTTTTTGTGAGGGTTTGTCTCTACATAGGGAGGGGCGTTCTGGTCTGCTTTCACTTTTGAGGTAAACCTGAATCTGAGGTCACTAGCCATCCAGTGAAGAAGCCTACCTAATGCAGGGTGACATAAAAGGAAGCCCTCTGTGGTTGTGTATCAAAGATACATCCTTTAACTCGGTTTTTGCTGTTATAACTTTATGAAGTTGATATGTGTATGTCCATCTGTGTGATTTCTGCATCTGTTCTCAATAAATTCTGTTCTCAAAAGGAAACGGGTGCTTCTCCATTGAACACTTACAATGCGAATAATATTTAATAAAGCATTTTATTTCATCTTGAGGCAAAAAATAACTTTTAAATAGGCATTTTAATTCCCTCTATATCAAATATAGATAGTTTTTTTAACTTTTCGTTATGCAGACTTCAAATATACGCAAGAGTGGAGAGAAGAGTGTAATACAGAGCCCCATGTGGTCATCACCTATCTCCGATAGTATCAACTCATGGCCATGCTGTTTTATCTATAACCCAACCAATCCCCTCTCTGAAGATTATTCTGAAGCATCCCTGTATTTCATTTCATCAGTAAGTATTTCAGTGTGCATCTCTAAGGACTCTTTTACATCAAATCTATAGTTAACATTTACTTTCTGTTATCACTTATGTAATCATGATCGAATTTCCCTGATTGTCTCATAATTTTTTTTAAGTTATTGGAAGCAGGAGCGAAATAAGGGCCATACACTGAAATTGGCTGATATACACTCTAACATCTCTTTTGTCTATTGATTTATTCTACATCTGTTTTTTCCTTGCAATTTATTTGAGGAAAAAAGTCACCTGTCTAGTAGAGTTCTCACAGACTGGATTTTGATGCCTACTTCCATGTGTCGTCATTTAACATGCACTCCTGTCCCCTGTGTTTAGTAAATTGATAGTTAAATCTAGAGACTTATTCAGATTCAAATATAACTTTTTGATAAAACCACCTCATAGGCAGTTTGCATACTCCATCAGGAAACATCATCTCTAGCAGTCTTGTGTGTGTGATGTTAACAGTGATCGATAATAATTACCTAAGTTCATTATTTCATTTGAAGTGGTTCAGAGTAAACCCCAAAATATGCCGCTCTGACATAAGGATTATTTCCAGCTGAAGGCAACTAAGGAACAGCAGACACAGAATGAACTCTCTGCCCTCCCTATCTACCTAATAACAAAGTATAAATCACCCTTGTGAAAGTGTCTCCTTCCAATACCAGGAAGGAGATAACATTTCTGGTACTGGAAGATGAGACACACCAATAAAGAGTGTGTACAAACAACGCCTACCAACTAGCCTTTATCTACCACTAGTTTCCCCCATGTCTTTGCCTTCTCATAATGTTCCACCCCAAGAAATTCAAAGTCCTTTTCCTTTGTCTTGTAACTTCTCAACACATTTATTATTCCGTTAAGATGCTATATAACATTTAACCACTGCTTTGAGTCACTCATCATTGAATATTCCAGTATGTGTGTAATGCACATGTTAATATACTGGCTTTTTCTCTTGTTAATCTATCTTTTTTCAGTCTAATTTGTGGAGGGGGGAGCATTTTTTCTCTCCTCTACACATTCGAATTCTGTCATTCTTCCTAGCATAAATTCTTCTATAAAGAAAAATTTCTTCTCATCAATTGCTGATCCCAAGACACCATTTATATAAGAGAGTAGAGATCTTGACTTTGCCACTTTATTTACCAATTTTCAAAATAATGAGTTCTCCAAAGCTAACCAGTGAGTACTCCTTCCAAAGCATCATTATGAATGCATGGATTTAAACATAGGTGACATGTTGCCATCCACTGCAGCTACTTCCTTATCCATGCTCAAATTGTCAGATGGATTTTTAAAGTTACATTTTAAAAATGTTCAAGGTGATAATTTTCAAATGCTTAGTAAGAGTATTCTGTAGCTGAGGGAGCCTGATTTTACCTAGAAATTATAGAATTTTACTGCTAAGGTGACAGAATTTGAAAATGAAATGCTATATACCTACTGTCCTTATCCCAAAATTTGATTATATGCTGCTGCAGAAAGCAGCAATTACTTTTCCACTCACTTCTGCCATCCTTCCCAGCCTTACAATACCTTATCCAACTAAGTAAAATTCAGCTACATGTGTCCAAAGTATGAGCCAAAAGACAAAATTATTAGGAACAAGAAAAAGGAGAAGAGAAAGCATAGCACCTGCCATAACGCCATACTTGACTCAAAGCACTACCCAAAAGCAACGGACACTAAATAAATATTGTCACCACAGAGCCATTTAAGGTCTTGGAAATAGATATGTTTCTTTGGTAATATATTTTAGTAAAATTGATTACAATAAATCAAGCTGTCTAAAGTCAATGTGACACTGTATGTACACACTTTAAAAAACTGTCAGATCTATAGTCTGTTTTTAGTACTATAGCTGCTGATAAAAAGGGTTATGCTCATACTCATTTCCAAGTACAAGTACCTTCATAGCTCTGAAAACTATATTAATTTTCTCAAGTCATCAAAGAACTATTAACCAATGGCATACTTGCATTTTCATAAAAGGCTGCCCTAAGGCATGGCTGATATAAATATAATATAAAAAATAAATGTAATAAAACAGTCCAACTTACAACCACAGAAGTGTGGCAGATACAAAAATGTGCCTTCCAGACCAGACCCTCTTTCAAGAGAGGACTAGCTGCCCAGTTGTGAGGAATGCAGCTACCTGACTGCCTCCAGCTGTTGATTGTAGGGTCCATTTCAGCCCACAAGCCCAAGTCACACCAGCTGAGCTGGCCCCAGTCACTGAGATTTAAGCAAGATAGTAGAAGCTAGGGACACATTCTTCTCAGATGACCCTCAGCAAGTGGCTAAGCAAAGCAGGGATACAAAACCCTAGACATTTGTGTCCAGTGCAGAGCTCCCCTAAAAGCCACCTTTCCTCCAGCGCTAGCCCATGGTCACATCAGCATCAGAATCTGGGACAGCCCTGCTTCTCCCTCTCATCAGCAGTCCTCACTGGTAAACCTTCTGCACACTTCAGGGAAGAAGTGCCTGCTTCCTGGGGACCCAGGTGTTAGCTGGATCTAAACCATCCTGACTATAGATCTCTGTTCTCTGGGTGTTAGCATGTGAGAAAGAATATGCCGAACTTAAGAATATTTTCTTGAAGGATGAGCATACAGGGTTTTTTTAGTGGATTAACAACTATATTGAGATTGTTTACTTTCTGGTGAATATACAGCTTCACCAACCATCCTAGAGGCACGTTTTGTTCTCTATCTTAGCACTTCATGGGTCATCTGATTCTTTTCCAGTCATGATCGCCATCCTACATAACCTTGTCTGCTTCCTGGAGGAGCAAGGAATGGTCAAATGAGCAAAAGAGAAAACTATTCTTAAAATGTGTTATGAACTCAGTTTAGTTTAATGTGTCAAATGCTAGAGTATTACATGCAATTTTAGCACAGACCATTTTTTAGAAGACTCTTGCTGAGGCTTAGCCTTCTTTAGTGATCTCCCAATCAATACGACCCTCACTTCATGTTCAAAAAAGACTAAAGAAAAGAAAAGGCAGCTGTCTGTTAGGTTATACAGGATTTATCTGGTATCTTCAAAAACCAATCTGAGAAAATTTTCCACTCACTGATTTTAGCTGAGCCACCAAGAAAACAAGAAAATCCTTCTGCAAAATTTTCAATAAGATGATATTATCTAAAGACCTGAAGCGTGAAACCTGGATCATAACGGTTGACCAAAAAACAGAATGTAAGGCTCACAAAAACTAAATAAAAAACATAAAAAGTATAACAATATATAATTTCTTTGAAAACTGAAATATGTTTCTATAATTTGACAATGCATAAATAGTGTACATATGTAACAGTAAAGATAATCCCAAACTATTAAGGGTAAAATCACTGAGCTCTTAATTCTTTTCATCATAAATATTTATACAGTTTGTAGACTGTCCTATGTCCTTCTTAACAAGAATGACTCTACCAGTTCTTATTTTTTTAGTACACTACAGAATTAAATTTTTTAAAACAAAACACAGATTGAAAGTTCTACAGGGCTTTAACTAATGAAAAAATTTCATATCTAATTGTATGTAAATTTTGATATAGTAATGCCTTAAGTTCAAATAATTAAATGTGATACGTGAAGTCATATCATCACTTTATGCAAAAGCCAAAAAGCAGTCTTCTTCGTCTAAAGACATTTAGATTCATTGGCGTAGACGGCCAACTGGCCACAAATTAGTCCCCCTCCTTGTACCCACCATTTACAACAGGATTTAGTTGCTTCTCCCATCAAGAGGAAGATGTATTTACCCACTCACTAAATTTGTACCAGCTCCTGACTTGCTTTGGCGATGAAACGGCAGCAAATATGATGTAGGCAGAGACTTGAGAAGTCTCTTACTTTGGGGTCTGCTGTCCACTGCTATCAGAGCTTCATGACGACTACGTGAATAAGCACCCGAGAAACCACATGGAGGCAGACCAACTGGGACTGTCAGGAACCAGCCAGCCCCAGCCCACCTACCAGTTGACCGCAGAGACAAGGTGTACCCAGCCAAGGTCAGCTGATCCTGGTGCAGATGAAGACTCATCCAGCTGAGTCTCACCCTGGTTGCCCTCTTGCAGAATGAGAAGCTAAATAGATGTGATTGTATTAAGCCACTAAGTTTGGAGTAATATTCGATAGAGCAATAGATAAATGATATACTCATGTATAATCTGTTTACTGTTTACAGAATATTTACTATATCATTAAACAACTAAGGTATACCCAAGTACCACCACGGGGAAAATATAATAAAGTATCTGTCAGCAACTGTACAATGACCATTATTCTATAAGCTACCTCTTCTAAAAGATTCTTCTTCTAACAATGGAATAAGAATAGCCAAAGCTGGACATGGTGGCTCATGCTTGTAATCCCATCACTTTGAAATGAGTTTGGGACCAGACTGGACAATGTAGCAAGACCTCATCTTTAAAACTCAAAATGAAAAATTAGTCAGGTATGGTGGTGCACATCTGTGGTCCCAGCTACTTGGGAGGCTGAGACAGAAGGATTGCTTCAACCTAGGAGATTGAGGCTGCAGTAAGCTATGATTGTACCACTGCACTCCAGCTTGGGTGACAAAGTGAGACCCAGAACCCCCCCTCAAAAAAAAAAGAAAGAAAGGAAATTTTAAAAGGACAGATAGCAATGAACATAGAATCTTAACAATCTATATAAAACTTTAAATATCACAACCTGAAAGCATACTGTATATTATTTATTATTCAACTTTCCTAGCCAAAATGATTTTAGGATTCCTTAACACCCTAAATAGTAAGGATTAGCGTATAAGAAATTATCTGGATTTTCTTTAACCTAGCAACTTACTATGGTAAAAATATGGTATAAGAAAACTTTAGCTATTCCAAATCCTGCCTTTCCAGAAATGTTTATTTTCCCACAAAATGGCCACTTAAATAAATAAATGGAGTATCTCTCAGAACATAGCAATAATGAATATTGCCCAAAAAAGGTTGAAGATTATTATACTATAGTCTAACATGACAGGATTTGGTTGGCTTGCATCACAACAGGAAAATGGTGCTGACAGGCTAGTAATAGATGTAAGAGGCAAATCTTTTCAAGCAAAAGTTTAGAAGTATGGTGTTGTACAATAATTTTGTCCCTGTAAGGGAATCTCTGAACCCTTGGAATTTCCCAAGTGACCGGAACGTCTTCAGTATCACAAGGGTCCCTCAGACCACACCCGAATCTATGCCAACTGGGACCCCTAGATCATTCAGGATGGAGGCTGGCCAAGCTGGAAGATGAACCATGTGATTAGAAGGTTTGGGCTTTGAACTCTATCACAGAGCATCAGCCCGACCTCCCAACCCAGAATAGGGATTTGGGAAGTCTGAAGATTCGGTTTAACTGTGAGGCCAATAATTCAAACAATCATGGCAAGGTAATGTAACCTTAAAACAAAAACTCTGGACATGCAAAGTCTGAGTATCTTCCTCACCGGTGATATACACTGAGGTGCTGAGAAGGCAAGTCCCGTGTATTTGGGATCCCCCTTGACCTCACCCTATACATCTCTTCATGACTGGTCCTGATTTGTACTCTCTATCATAAAACTGTAATCATAAGACTATTGCCTCCCTGAGTTCTGTGAGTCACTCTAGTTAATTCTCAAAAGCTGAGGCAGCAATGGGCACTAGTCAGCTAGCCAGCTAGTCAGAAGCACAGGCGGCCTGCGAACCCAGCAGACTGCAACTGATGTCCCAGGTGAGGGGAGTGTTGTGTGGGACTGTGCCCTTCACCTGTGGAACTCGACCTAATTCCAGCCAGTGTCAGAACTGCACTGCACATGATAAAAGCAACTAAATACCAAAGAC
The DNA here is from genome assembly GCA_027257055.1 of Cephalopachus bancanus. Taxonomy (NCBI): domain Eukaryota; kingdom Metazoa; phylum Chordata; class Mammalia; order Primates; family Tarsiidae; genus Cephalopachus; species Cephalopachus bancanus. The sequence continues at coordinate 1,289,888 of JAPVLO010000328.1, forward strand.
ATTTAAAAAGCAGAGAAAAGATGAGGTTAACAGACGGCAGAAGTGGTAGTCAGAGCTAGGAATAATCACAGCAGCAGTCACCCATGGAGTAAAGAATGAAAAGAAAAGACAGTGGCAAAGGCAAAAGAGAAAATTAGAGACGACAGTGGAAGAACTGGTAGAGCTCACAAGAGTGGGGCTGGAGTTAGGAAGGCAGGCAGTGTGTACACTCAGTCATCTAGGGAGGTGTTCGTTCACTTAAGTACTACCTACTAACGACCTGTTGTGTGTAAGGCACTGTGCTAAGCAATCAGCATAATGGGGCGAGCAAGAAAAACATAGTCTCATTCTCACAATGCTTACATTCTAGAGGGGAAGAAAATATTAAAAAGTCACATCGTTAATTATGTAATTGTTATGGTGATACATGCTACAAAGGAGAAATATACAGGTAAATGAGGGCTCAGTAAACAAATACACAGATCAGTAATAATCTGTAATCCTAAAACCTGCACACCTTCATCTCTATTTGCAAATACACCATGGATGCCTAAAGAAATTTATATACATTTTGGGAGGTCGGGAAGATGGCGGCGGAGCCAGTGGGATTATGCAAGTCCCCGAGTGAGTGAGTGTATGGAAAATTTTGTGTACGTTCTGAGGAGCAAGTGGGCGTGTGAGAGGCTGACTGAGTGAGAGCTGGGGAGCTAGCAGCCAGGGCTCTCCTGGTGCACACAGGAGAGCTGTGTGGTGCCACAGCTGCTGGGCTTGGACCCCAGCGACTGGCGGGATGCAGAAGCCGAGCACCATTTTCTTTTTTTTCCTAAAACCAGCAAACCCTCGCTGGGAAGAAAATGCTGGGAGAGACTGTCTAAGTGGGGGCTTGTGAGCAAGTGGCCAGGCCCTTGGAGCAACAGCTGGTGCTGCAGCTTCTCTGCCTCGCCCCTGGCTCTTCCCAGGTCGCAGAAGCCGAGCGCCATTATTTTTTTTTAAACGGACACAAGTTTTTCTGCGAAAAAGCGGGAGAGAAACCATCGCCACCGGCTCTCCCTCACCACTGCAGCAGAAAGACTGCCACCCCCTGGCTTTGCCTCACCACTTCAGCCCCTGGCAGGGCACTGGCAGCAGTGACTGCGGAGGGAGTCCAGAGGCAAAGTCCCACGAAAGAAGACAAGAGAGGCACCCTCCACCATCTTGAAGGTGGGGCACTAAAGTGCTCCGACTTGTCACCACAGAGCAACAGACCCAATCTCTGTGACTGGCAGATCAACTACTCAGGGATTGATCGTGACCCAGAGGGAATACCCTGAAAACACAGACTTCGGAGGGACCTGATGATGAGTGCTGACTTCCAGGCGCCCCACCCTCTACTCTGATCCAGCCACCGGACAAAGGGTGTAGCGAGAAAAGGAGGAGGAAGAACTCCAAAGAGATCAGTGGTGAGTCTGGGGCTGACCCAAACTCTGTCCTCCGCAGCAATCCTCTGAACATCAGACCCACACAGCTGGGTCACAACTGAAAGGGACAAATCCAGGCGGAACCTGGACGTCAGTCTCAGTAGAACTCCATTCCAGGACAAGCCTGGCTGGGGCACCCCCCATGAGTACATATCTGGGGAAGAGATAATCCCACACCTCCCTACCAAAAGAGATCTCCCTGACCATATGAGAGTGGGAGTGGAAGACTGCAGCCCCACCCACCTCCACTGCACCTCCTCCTTCCCTGCTCCAGACACCGAGAGAGTGAAAGAGGTGGCTCTGCAGGAGAGATCTGATTAGAGGCATGATTACAGAGTCTGCCACAAGAAGGCAGGTTTTATTTTTAATTTTCAATTTTTTTTAAAATTCTGTGAATGTTTGTTAGCTCATCTATTTTTGGAATATTTTCCTTTGTGCATGAATGTGTGTGTGAGGGTTTGATCTGCATCCCCCCCAATTTTTTTTTCTGTTCCTTTCTTCTTTTATCTGTCATTTTCTGTTTTTGTGTGTATGTGGATGATTGAGTGTTCACCTTTCAATTTTGTTGTTGTTGTTGGTTTGTTTTTACTCTTGTTCTTCTGGGTTTTTTAAATTATCATTTCTTATAGCTTAAGGTGTGTGTCAATATATGTGTGAGGGTTCAACCTGAATTCCTCCCCCACCCCCAGTCTTTCCACCTTTCTTCTCCATTCACTTTGTACTAGGCATGTGTGTGTGTGTTTAGTTTTCTTGGTTTTTTGTTGTTTGTTTTGTTTTACTTTGTTGTTATTTCAGTTTGTTTTGGGATGTGTATGTATGTTTGTGTGTGTTTTCAATTGTTTTTTGCATTGGTTTCTGCATTGGTTTCGTCATACAGAGTGGTGGTGGGGAGTGGGTCTCAGGGAACACATACCACAATAAGTGAACATTGTAATTTGCAAGTAGTTTCTGAATCCTAGCTCCCCATCCCCTACTTTATTTGAATTTCAAAAACTACAAGAGACAGGAATGCTTCCCATCCACCATCCTATTTCAAAATAGAACAAATCCAGAGCCCAGATCAGGGAAGAATAGAGGACTGAGCAAACATCAGAAGGGAAAGCCTCTCCCACTGACACTGAATAACAGAACTAAAGAGAAAAACAAGAGAACTGTCACAAATGAGGAAAAACCAAAGGAAGACCTCAGGCAATTTCAAGTGTACCAAAGACAAAACTCCTGAAAAAGCAGACCTTGGTACTGAAACAATGGAAGTCACTAAGGACTGGCCCCAGAATATGACAAGGATCAGGGAATGGATGGAAAGAGTGAATAAGACTCAAGAAAGACAAGATGCAACACTGAAAGAACTTGTAACAGAGATTTTGGCAATAAAAAATTTCATCCAGGACATAAATAACAAGATGACAGGAATGAAAAGCAGAATTAATCTAGCTGTGGAAAGAACCTCAGAACTTGAAGACCAGAACATGGAATTAACCCACTCTGTAAAAAACATAGAAAGAAGACTCAGAAAGAAAGAACAAAGCCTATAAGAGATGTGTGATTATAGCAAGAGGCCAAACCTATGCCTGATTGGTATCCCAGAAGAAGAAAGGGAAATAGAGAACAGCTTGGAGCAAGTATTCCAAGAGGTAATCCAAGAAAACTTTCCCCATCTCACCAGAGACGTGACCAGCTAAGAACAAGAGATACAGAGAACCCCCACAAGATATCAAAGGAAAAGACCAACCCCTAAACACATAGTAATTCTCCTACACAAAGTAGGCTCAAAAGAAAAAAGACAGCAAGAGAGAAAGGTCAGACTACCTACCGGGGAAAACAAATCAGAATAGCAGCAGACCTATCAGCAGAAACACTACAAGCAAGAAGGGACTGGAGGCCTATATCCAAAGTCCTCAAAGATAAACAATTTCAACCAAGAATTTCCTACCAAGCCAAGCTCAGCTTCTTTAGTGATGGAGAATTAAAATCCTTCCCAGATATCCAATCCCTAAGAGATTATGCAGCTTCCAGACCAGCTCTACAGGAGATACTTAAAAAGGTATAAAAACAGAAGAAAGAAAAAAAGAATGACCACACACTTCCCAAAAAAACAGCAGAGCACAGAATCAACAGAGAATACAGCACAACAAGAAACTTTTAAACACACACAAACATCAATCCCAAAGCCAAAAGAAAACAAGCAAAGAAAAAATTTTATAAGAACCTCATGACAGTGATAAACAATCACATTTCAATAATCAGTCTGAATGTGAATGGACTAAATGCACCACTGAAAAGACACAGAATGGCAAACTGGATAATAAACTATGACCGAATTATTTGCTGCATCCAGGAGACTCATCTCACTACAAGGGACGCAAAGTTAAAGGATGGAAAATGAGTTTCCAGGCAAATGGATCACAAAAGAAGGCAGAAGATGCGATCTTAATGTCAGTCAAAACAACCTTTGCGCTATCAAAAATTTTAAAAGATGCAAAAGGACACGATACAATTATAAAAGATTTAATCCATCAACAAGAAATATCCATCCTAAACATATATGCAACCAACACAGGAGCATCAGCATTTATAAAGCAACTAATAAGTAAACTAAAAAAAGATATTGACTCTAACACTATTATAGCAGGGGACTTGAATACTCCACTAACAGCCCTAGATAGACCACTGAAGCAAAAAATCAACAAGGTGATCTAGAACCTAAATTTGACACTCGATCAAATGGACTTGGGTACTCCACCCAACAACCACAGAATATACATTCTACTCATCACCACATGGAACGTACTCCAAGAATGATCGCATCTTTAGCCATAAATCAAGCATAAACAAATTCCATAAGGTTGAAATTTTGCCATGCACATTCTCAGACCACAGTGGAATAAAAATAAATATCAACAGCAACAAAATTTCCCCAAAGCACACAAAGACATGGACACTAAACAGCAGGATGCTGAACAACTACTGGGTCAACACTGAAATCAAAGCAAAAATTAAAAGATTCCTGGAAACAAATGAAAATGAAGAAACATCTTACCAAAACCTCTGAGATGGCATAATAACAGTTCTAGGAGGGGAATTTACATCTCTATGAGCACACATCAAGAAAAAAGGAAGGATCACGAGTGGAGAGCCTAACAAATCACCTAAGGGAGCTGGAAAAAAAAGGCCACCAAAGCCCCAACTTTAACAAAAGAATCCAAATCACCAAAATAAGAGCCCAAATACAGGACACAGAAGACAAAAATATCATAGAAAATATCAACAAAACAAAAAGCTGGTTCTTTGAAAAAATTAACAAGATTGATGGATCCCTAACCAGAATGACCAAGAAAAGGGAGAAAAAGCCCAAATAAACACAATCTAAAATACAAAAGATCAAATCACAAAGAAATACAAAAGATTATCAGAGATTACTATGTACACCTATATGGAAACAAACTTGATAATCTAAATGAAATGGAGGACTTGCTGACATCACACAACCTCCCCAGGTTGAAACAAGAAGACACTGAGACACTAAATAGACCAATAACATCCAGGAAATCAACTCTGTCATACGAAAACTACCTACGAAAAAAAACCCTGGACCAGATGGCTTTCTAGCAGAATCCTACAAAACGTACAAGGAGGGGCTGACACCAATCATACTGAAAGTATTCCAGGCAATTGAGAAAGATGGAATTCTCCCCCAAATCATTTTACAAAGCTAATATCATACTGATACTCAAACTGGGTAAAGATCCAACAAAAAAAGAGAACTACAGGCCAATATCCCTTATGAACATAGATGTAAAAATCCTCAACAAGATTCTAGCAAATCAGATCCAAAAACCCATCTCAAAAATCATCTACCATGACCAAGTAGGCTTCATCCCTGGGATGCAGGGTTGGCTCAACATCCACAAGGTCATAAAATTAATTAAATACATCAACAGATGTAAAATAAGAACCACATGATTATATCATTAGATGCAGAAAAAGCTTTTGATAAAATCCAGCATCCCTTCTTGATAAAAACCCTCAGACACCTAGGTATAGAAGGAACATACCTCAAAATAGTAAGTGCCATCTACTATAAACCCACAGCTAACATATTGCTAAGTAGACAGAAACTGGAAACATTTCTCCTGAAAACTGGAACACGACAAGGCTGCCCACTCTCACACCTTTTGTTCAGCATTGTGTCAGAAGTCCTAGCTTGGGCAATTAGACAAGAGAAGGAAATCAGGGGAATCCCAATAGGAAAAGAGGAAGTCAAGTTATCCCTCTTTGCTGATGGTATGATCCTATATCTTGAAAATCCAAAAGAATCTGTCAAAAACCTGTTTGCACTGATAAAGGACTTTGGCAAAGTCTCAGGGTACAAAATAAATGTGCAAAAGACCACTGAATTCCTATACACCAACAATAAGCAGGCAGAGACCCAAATTAAAAGCACAATTCCATTCATAATAGCCGCAGAAAAAATGAAATGCCTCAGGATCTTCCTAACCAGAGAAGTGAAAGACATTTACAATGAGAACTACAAAACACTGCTCAAAGAAATCCAAGAAGACACAAACAAATAGAAAAATATTCCATGCTCATGGATAGGAAGAATCAACAGTGCTAAAATATCCATCCTACCAAAGGTAAATCTACAGATTCAACACAATACCCATTAAGTTACCAACACCATTCTTTTCAGACCTGGAAATGGCAATACAGATATTCATATGGAAACATAAGCGACCACAAATAGCCAAAACAATCCTTAGCAAAAGAAACAGAGCAGGAGGTATCACACTTCCAGACTTCAAACTTTACTATAAGGTTACAGTAGTCACAACAGCCTGGTATTGGTATTGGTACAAGAACAGGCACACAGATCAATGGAACGGGATAGAGATTCCAGAAGCAAAGCCTCAATTCCTCAACCAACTCATCTTTGACAAAGCCTCCAACAACAACCACTGGGGATAGGAGAACCTATTCAGTAAATGGTGCTGGGAAAACTGGCTGACCACATGCAGAAGATTGAAACAGGACCCCTACCTATTACCGTACAAAAAATTAACTCTAAATGAATCAAAAACCTAAATGTAAAACCTCAAACTAACCCTGAATTGTACCCCACATCTTTATAGAAAGCGCAGGAGATGCCCTTATGGAAATTGGAACTAGTAACCAATTCCTATTCAGAACCCTAAATGCCCATAGCTTCAGAAATAAGATAGATAAGTGGGACCTCATCAAACTAATGAGCTTCTGCAAAGCAAAGCAAAAGAAACCATCAAGAGAGCTGGGAGACAGCCCACAGAATGGGAAAAAATATTTGCCAATTGTATATCTGACAAAGGCCTAACATCTAGGATCTACAAGGAACTCAAATGCACCGAAAGGAAAAAAAACAAACAGCCCCTTTAAAAAGTGGGCAAAAGACATGAATAGACACTTCTCAGAAGAATATATACAGGCAGCCAACAGACACATGAAAAAGTGCTCAGCCTCACTCATCGTAAGAGAAATGCAAATCAAAACCACAATGAGATACCACCTAACCCCAGTAAGAATGGCCATCATTAATAAAGCAAATAACAACAGATGTTGGCGAGGATGCGGAGAAAAAGGAATGCTTCTACACTGCTGGTGGGAATGCAAACTAGTGCAACCTCTTCGGAAGGCAGTGTGGCAGTTTCTGAAAGAACTGGAAATTGACCTTCCCTATGACCCAGCAATTCCCCTATTGGGAATATACCCAGAGGAACTCCAATCATTCTACAAAAAAAGATACCTGCACATACATGTTTGTTGCAGCTCTATTCACAATAACAAAAACATGGAACCACCCATGTTGCCCATCAAAGCTGGACTGGATTTAAAACATGTGGTACGTATACACAGTGGAATATTATGCAGCCATGAAGAAGGACAAATGTGGACTTTGCAGCAACTTGGATAGATTTAAAGTTGATCATACTCAGTGATCTATCACTGAAACAAAGAACAGAGTACTATATGTTCTCACTCATAAGTGGACCTTGAACAACTATAATATTGTAAGAAAAGGATTGGCAGTAGTGGGAAACTGTCAGGGGAGGGGGGGTGGAATGAGCAGTTGAGGGAAACTGCTAGGGGAGGGAGGGGCATACCTCATTAACAAGGGTACCTGTATAATCAACGTTTGTATACCTAACCCTGAATTGTACCCCACATCTTTATAATAATAATAATAATAAAAAGAAACGTATATACATTTTAAGAGACGTTCACTATAATCAGAAGTGTCTGGACACTAATAGTAACCACTTTGAGTACCTCTTGTAATTACAGAAGTCAAACATAACTTGTATTCCTCTTATTGAGTATTACAAAGTTAATATAGTTTTTTCCTTTCTTAAAATATGTATGCATTTTTTGGCAGGCTCTGTATTAAACACAGTAGTACATATCTTAGCAAGGAAGTACAGAATTACATACATTTGAAAAGGGTTTCATCCATAACCAAAAATTCAGATAAATCCTTACCTACCTCCCACTAAAAACAGCACATACCTGTTAGGTACTTGATATTTAAACATTTACCATATTTGTTTCTCAAATTCAGGTCTGCCTTAACATATGGTTATAACTCCCACTCAAATTTTAAAGTCATAGGCTTCCTCTAAATTAACAAGAATATTTCTGACAACTCAAATAAACAAGCAATACCCTTAAATACCAGAAATGACACCCTGACTTTAGGCAAAAAAAGACTTCAGATACATATTTCATCAAGATGCAGAGATCAATTTCAACATCTACTAATGTTACTAATAACCAGAGTTCTGAAATTTTTAGAAAAGAAGCATTAATTTTGAAGTTGTTTGTTTTTAACATAAAACTCCCTGAGAACTCTTTCCAAACAGTAGTAGTCAAGTAGACAACCAGAATCTCTTACCTGCAGTCATCTAACTGCACCAGAAACCGTACAATATCATGATGAGCTTTCAGTACAAGCAGTTCAGTGTAGGGGTTCTGGGCTTGTTCTTCACCTATTGTCTGTAAAGGAGATTTCTTGTATTGGAAAAAACAAAAAAGCAAAAACAAAAGACAAAGAGATAAAGTGATTTATGATAAATGTCCATATTGGAATATAACTGCGTAGTATACCTCTAAGAATACAAGATTGAAAAAGTCATATCATGTGCTAATACTAAGGATTATTTCCCCTAATGTAAGCTCAAAAACTGCCAATTCCATATAAATCATTTCTCTTACCATGAAGTCATACCATAAATTTTAGTATTTTCAAGTCACAATAAACTTACAAAAAGGGTATGTTTTATTTTATATAAATTGTATCTCATTAAACCTGACTTTAAAAATTAACGGGCCAATCCAACTCAAGATTTTAGAATGATTGTTTCTCAGCCAAAATTTAACAGAAACAAAACTGCAAATTAAAGGGGTAAAACAAAGTCTAAAACAGTGCCTAACCCATTTTAGGCACTCAATACATGGGTGCTAAATGAGTAAAAGAAGGAAGGAATGAAATCATTTAGACTCAATGAATTCAACAAACTCAACTCTGGACAATAATATTGATAAAGATAATTGCTAACATTTACAGAGTTTTATTTGGCAGGCCATTTGCCAGACACTGTGCTAAGCATATATGCCATATAACTTAATAATTCTGTAAGTGGATCATATCAACCTCATTTCTAGAGTCAGACCAAGTACTATATCATGACAAAACTTTTGTTTTTAACCCCTAAACCACGGTTTCCCAAACTCAACACTATTGACAATTTGGGCCTGATGATTCTTTGCTGTTGAGGGCTGTCCTGTGTTTTTTAGGACATCTAGCAGCATAGCTGGCTTATACACACTAGACGCCAACTGAATACCCCTCCAAAGCATGACAACCAAAAATGTCTCCAGGCATTGCCAGTCATCTCCTGTGGAGCAAAAATCACCCCTGCTGAGAACTACTGCTTAATCTAGAAGCCTGGGTACAAAGTTCTTACATAAATTATAGGAAATTATAGGTTCTGATAATGTAGTTACATAACTGAATTCATAGAAGTTATACAACTGAAATACTTTTATATGAAGAAACGTATAAATTAACATGCATACATGTTTTTTTAAAAAAACTACCCCAAAGCAGTAATTTTGTATGTACTTGGTCTTCCTTCTAACAGAGGAAGATAAAAACAAGTGAGAACTGCATAAACTGCTTCCTCCCAAATAAAAGCTTGCCAGGAATGGCAGAATTGGTTAATCAATTTCACGATATATCAAATAAACAGGTTAGTACAGAATTCTCATATATATTACATATGGCTATTTAATAAGCCATAATTCTTCCCTTGACTGAAGGGTTTCAGACTAATCAGAAGTAAAGAAATTTTAAAAATAGATAATAAACCTCAAATGCAAAGATATGAGAAAGTTAAAGTTGAGAAGTAAGGTTGCTTACTCACAATCCAATTTTTTACTTTTAACAGTCAAAACAAATACTTCCTATGAGAAATAAAATAAAATGAACAAGTTCCGTTCTTGAGTGACATACGATATAAATTTCAGACCCCAACATTTTTAATTTTGCAAAATGATTTTATTCACATTTCAGCTGTAAACCTCATCAACACTCTAATTATTCAGGCCCACGAAAAAAGTGTAACAGTGGAACCAAAAACAAGAGGTCATTACAAAATCATTCACTTGAACTGGAAGCAAATTTAAAAAAATAATTATATCCTTCTTTTCTTGTTTTTTTGGTTCTTGGATAAGTTAATTTTATGTTCCCTGAGCAACTATGAGGGACTGTTGGGAGGAGGTACCAATCCAAACAGACCAGCAGCGGGAAACTGCAGTCAACACTCGCTCGCTTCGGCCCAAACCCGGGACTTTTCCAACTGAACGCGGCAGCCGGGCGGACGACAAGCCGCGCGGCCGAGCGCCAGCGGCTGGACGACTCCGGCTTCGGCCTCCCACCTCCCGGAACAGGCCGCCGAGACGCGCACGGCCACGCAGGCGGGCGGCGGGCGCGGAGGCGCCCCGGGACCGCGCGCGGCGCGTGCACACCCGCAGGCCCCGCCCCCGCCGCGCCGCCTTCGGGATCCGAGGAGCTCGACCCGCGCGGGCGCTCGGCAAGGTCCGCCGGGGCTTACCTCGGCCAGTCCTTGCGGTTCTCGGCCTCCCCCGATCAGCCATCGCAGCATCCGGGCAGCGGCGGCGCCTCACCGGGTCCAGGCCCGTCAGCCCGAACTCCGCCGGCCCGGCCTCCTCGCTCTCGGGTGCGGCGCGGCGCGGCGGAGGCGCCAGCGCGTGCCGCCTCCGATCTGTGCCGGGAAGCAGGAGTGCAGAGCCCGCCGAAGAGGCAAGACTTGCGTCCCCAAAGTGCTCCCGTGCCAGCCACAGGGGCTCATCGGAAGCAGCGGCCGAGGCCGGGGCGGCGGCCGTTCCGGGTGCGCCGGTGCAGTGAGCACGCGCGGGGCGCTCGGGGCTCGGGCGGCCCCTGGTGGACGCGCACGGAGCAGCAGCCAGGCTCGGCGAGCCAGCGCGCGCCTAGAATGGTCCCTCCTGTAGATGGCGTGAGGGCCTCTCGCTTGGGGGATCTGGAAACCCGCCCTGTTTTCCCAAGCGCTGGCTGGAGAAGGTGGACTGCTGCATCTGGACGAACCCAGTGGCACGTGCACACAGCCGACTCAATCTGGCCTACATTGATCGTGTACTGTATGTACCTCGTAGTGACCCTACAGCCCTGTTCTATAGATCAAGACACTGAATCTCTGAACCATTAGGTAATTTGTCTAAGGACGATAGCTAGAAGTGGCAGCACTGGTAGTGTTCTTGACTGTATGCTACTGCCTGACAGAATATCCCTAAAGAACAGAAGGCACTCCGCAGACTTTATTTTGACTACTGAATTTTCTTAGTCAAAGGGCTGTGGTTCTCTATTATCTGGGTAGCTTTTTAAAAATGTGGATTCCTGGCTTCCTCCCCAGACTTATACAACAATTTTTGTGGTTGGAACATAGGAGTCAGGGTTTCGGGAAAGTTCCTCATGTGATTCTGGTAAGCAGCAAAGTTTGAGAATCACTGGTCAAGGAACTACTTATAGTAATAAAAGTTCATACATATATTTGCATATGTATTTGTTAGGTTCAAATAAGCCTCCTAGCAATAATTTATTATAGGGAACCCACAAATGTCCCAACCAATGCATTAATTCAACAAACACATGTTGATCACAGATGCACTAGAGAATACAAAAATCACATAAAATCCTGTCTCTCTAAGGACAAGGCAGACTGTTCTAGGCACCAGTAAGAGACAGCCATGTGTCCTACTTAAAGATATATTAGTGGTGAACACCTGCCCAAACTAATTGACAGCCCTGACAGAATTGGGAACTCTTGTGGTTCATCTTTGTATTCATCTTAATAAAACATTAAAACAACCACTTGTTTTTAAAAAGTCACAGAAGAAAGCTCAAAAGAAAGTATAAAACACTAGAGACAATTGAAAACATGCCAAAACTTATGGGATGTTGTAAAAACAGTTCTGAAAGGAAAATGTATAGCAAGAAGATTTAAAATACCCTAAGGAACTAGAAAAGAAGAGCAGACTAAACCCAAAGCTAGTAGAAGCAATGAGATTTGATTTAAAGACAATCATCAGAGTTCTGGAGATTGGTTGCACAAGAATGTGAGTGTATTTTAAATTACTAAACTGTACACTTAAATATTGTAAGGATGGTAAATTTTATGTTGTGTGTCTTTTACCACAATTAAAACTAAAAATCAGTGTAGTCATCATCATCAATGTGTGTTAAAGTAAAAAAATTAATCTGTATTTTATGGACATAAAATCATGTACATCTGTTTAAAGTCAAATTATACAAAGAGCTTCCAACCGCAAAACAGTCCTACCCATTCCCAGCCCAACACTGTTCCTAGAGAAACCATTTTCAGGGCTATAGCTACTTCTTTTGCACTTTGCCTTCATATTTCTGAAAATATGCACATACTACTCTCTCTTATACTTGTTCTCTCTTGAGTCATCATTTTGCGATCTTTGATTTCTTATGTTAGATGAGGACTAACATTAAAAACCTTGCTCTCTAAGCTAAGTCCTCACATTAAACATTCCTCACCTCATTGTCATACTTGTATCATCAATGTTCCTTTTTACCATCCTTTCAATATAGGTATGACAACTTTTCTTTCAGTTGGTATTCAGTGTTTGCAGTCTTATGGCCATAACATCAGGTGGAATTGTTGCTCACTATTGAGTCAAATAAAGTAGAAGGATTCTGTTTCCTCTTTATTGTGTGAGTAGGTGTGGATCTCTTTGCTTATTCTACTTAGAGTTTATTAAGCTTCTTGAAATTGTGGACTAATGTTTTTCATCAAATTTGGGAAGTTTTAGTCATTATTCTCCAAATATTTATTCTGCTCCTTCTCTATTTGGCACTACTACTACATGCATGTTGGTATGCTTGGGTCTCGTGTTTCTCTGAAGTTTGTTTGTTTTTCTTCATTCTTCTTTCTCTTTGTCCTTTAGCTTGCATAATCTGTATCATTCTACCCTCAAGTATACTTACTCATTTTTTTTCTGCCAGTTCAAATCCACCATTGAGCCTCTCCAGTGAATTTTTCATTTTGGTTGTTATATTTTTTAACTCTGAAGTTTCTATTTGCTTCTTCTTATAATTCTGTCTTAATTTGGTATTCTCTATTTCATAAGACATTTTTGTCATAATTTACTTCCGTAAGCATGGTTTCTTTAATTTTTTGAACGTATTTTTAAAAGGCTGCTTTGAATTCTTTGTCTGTTAATTCCAATATCTGGACCCTCTCACAGGCAGTTCTGTTGCCTGATTTTTCTTCCTGTGTATGGGTTACACTTTCTTGTTTCATTGCTTTTGTCATGATTTTTGTTGTTGTTGAAAACCGAACATTTTAGGCAATATACTGTATAATATTGGATACTGATTTTCCCAAACTATCCCCACTCAAGAACTTGTTTTGTTGTTGTTATTTGCTTGTGTATTCGTTTAGTGACTTGGTTAAACTATTTTAGTGGCCTATATCTCTACCTCCCCACCCCCCCCCAAGAGTGAAGCTGCTTCTGCACTCATCAGAGGGTACAGCTTGGGCATGGGGCAGTGACCCTGAAACGACTGATTTTAGCAGAACTTTCTTTGTTTCTTTATCTGATTGCTCTTTTAAACCTTCTGTTTCTTTTGTCTCCATTAATTATTGACTGATTGTTTTGACAATACTCTGTAGTATAAATGGTTCCAGAGTCTGATCTGCTTAAGTTCAAGCAGTGATACTTTTGAGGCCAGTGTTTGAAAGTTTTTTTTCAAAACTTTTTCTCCTGTCCCCAGGAGAACTCTTCTTTTTTTTTTTTTTTTTGAGTTGGAGTCTCACTCTCTCACCCAGACTGGAGTGCAGTGGCCACTCCCAGCCACCGCAGCCTCGACCTGCTGGGCTCCGGCGATCCTTCCACCTCAGCCTTCCAAGTAGCCAGAATTACAGGCATGTGCTACTATGCCCGGTTGATTTTTTTTTTATTTTTATTTATTGTAGAGATGAGGTCTCGCTGCCCAGGCGGGTCTCGAACCCACAGGCTCAGGAAGTCCACTCACCTCAGCTTCCCAAAGGCATGGGATTACAAGCTGAGCCACTGAGCCCGGCTGAGAACTCTTCTTAACTGTCTCTTTTTCTGGTTTTCTCTGGTGAACTAACTGGCCTATGATTAAGCTTGTTTGTTCCCAATATAATTTTTCACTCAACTAGCACTGTAATATAAAATATCAATTCTACTTTATTCCTGAAGACCCCCACTTATGACTTTCTGCTCTAATCTGAACTGGTTGTTTTCTAGGCCTGATACACAGCTGTTACCCTGGGGTTTCCTTTGCTGCTTTCCTGGGAATTTCCTTTGTTTCAGGGGCTCCAGCAATGACACTCCTAGGTATATAACCAAGAGAAATAAAAACATATGTCCACACAGAACCTTGTACATATATGTTCATAATGGCATTATTCATAATACTCACAAGAGAAAGCAACTGAAATGTCCATGGACAAATGAATAAACAAAATGCAATATAACCATACAATAAAATATTATGCCACTGAAAAGGAATGTAGTACTTATACATGCTACAACATGGATGAACCTTGAAAACATTATGCTAAGTGAAAGAAGCCAGCCACAAAAGATCATAACTATGATTTCATTTATATGAAAGTCTGGAATAGGGAAATTGATAGAAACAGAAAGTAGGTTATTGGTTGCTTAGGAAAGGGGGAAGGGGAAGTGGATAGTTAGAGCTAAAGGATATAAGGTTTCTTCTTGAGGTGATGAAACCTAAACTTGACTTTGGTAAGAATTGCACATGTCTAGCTATATTAAAAAACCATTGAATTGTACACTCTAGGCAGATTGTATGGTTTATAGTTTATATTTCAATAAAACTGGATTAAAAATTCAGGCCATTAAGCTATTTATTGGCAACCTGAAGTTGTCATTGAATCTTGCTGCTTGTCAGGAAATGAGAGTAACTTTTATTTAACAGAACTTCTTGAGAAACTTCCCCTCACATCTCGGGCCAGAATTGTGTCCCTTTCCCCTTCCTAAACCAATCACGAGTATAGAACTGAGAGCACCAGGATTAGATTAAGCATGACTTAACCAATAGGAAGTGAGCAAATGCCTAAATAAAATTAAGGTTCTGCTCAACAAGAATGAAGGGTGGAATAGTAGGTTATTGATAGTGTCTACTGCAAACTTGCTTAACATTTTTAAATGTCAATTCCTTTCCACTACCTTAATTTTTCCTTATAATCATTCTATGAAGTTGGAGGGAAAAGTAGCTACATATTTGACATGATGAGGGTGAGTCTCAAAGATGTAACGTATCTTAATTGTAGTTACACTGCCTTTTAAACCATTAAGCCAGGACTCGAACCCTGGTTTTTCTGACCCCGAGTTCTAGTTTTTATAACAGAATTTTTAAAACTAGCCTTTACAAATAGAATTTTTGGTCAACAAAGTGTTACTTATAAGTTTTAGAAGTCTACACCGAATGACTCTCCAAATCACAAATCTTACTTAAATCTGTCTCACTTTCCCCTCTAACAAACACAAACAGTTCATTCTCTCCTGCTGACCGCTTTTCAGTACACTTCACTGTACCAATATATCCTTTGTTCTCCTTCAAAAGGGAATTGTTCTGCTAAAAACTGTGTTTTCCCACTGAAGAGTTTGTTGTGGATTTCATCAAGTAAGCAGATGCAGTAGAATTTTAAATTTAGTTATCTGTCTTTAAAGGCTTTTCATTCATAATTATAGTATTTGTAATGAGTGCGTTGGTAATGACAGAAATCCACCATAACATATTCCATTGTCTGAATTAGCTTCAGACCTGTATTTAATGACTTATTAATCAACCACAGTCAATCAATAGCATATCACATTTAATCTCTGAACTACACAGGGAAAGAATTTTTATTTTCTCTCTATGTAACCCATGAAGCAATCTTTAACAATATGAGTTTGTTCAAACATCCATTCACAGTTCTATTACACCTGCAGTTCTATTAGTACAGGTCAGCTTAGGTTAGTTCACTGTCAGCAGCCAGAAAGTTGCAAGAATAGATGAACTTAATTGCTTTATTGTTACTATCACTATGCCTGTTTAGAATTCTGGTACATAAAGCTTCCGAGATACTAAATTTCCATTTAGGCTACCTAGAAGCATGAGTTAAGTTTGAATTCTTACCCAGAGCTACCCTAATTATTAATTCTACAGATGAGCACATCTAAGACACGTTGTAAATCAGTAATAGGTAATGTATATGGTAATTACTTTACCACCTATTCCACTTCTACCATCCTTAGACTTTAAGTAGTTAATCAATCAATGACTACAATATTCCTTTGGTCATTCAGAACCAGTATCTATAGACACAAACAGTATTATGCCTTTATCTGGATAAAATAAGGAAAAACAAATAATTTTATAATTTTGTTGGTTTACTTGTTTATCAGTGATTCTCAACCTTGCTGCATGCCTGGAGTCACCTGGAGAGCATTAAAAAGTACCAATGCCTGGGTTCCACCCAGAATCTAATGGTACTGCTATAACAAGAAGCCTGGGCATCAGATCTTTAAAAGTTACCCAAATGATTGTAATGTGCCCCCAAAGTTAAGAAAAGCCATGGCTTGTAATGGTACAGTGGGTGTGTGTGTGTGTGTGTGTGTGTGTGTGTGTGTGTCTGTGCGCGCACGCATGTGTGTGTAGAGGGCAATCAGGAAGAGAGGGAGAACGATTAAAAACTGGGCAGGCAGGACCTCAACGTTCTAGGCAAGAAAATAATGTTTAAAATTCTGAAAAGAGAAGTCAATAATATATAAATGTGGGCCAGGCACAGTGACTCATGCCTATAATTCCAGCACTTTGGGAGGCCAAGGTGAGAGGATTGCCTGAGCTTGTGGGTTCGAGACCAGCCTAGGAAACTTGGCGAGACCGCATCTCTACAATAAATCAAAAACTTAGCCGGGCATGGTGGCATGTGCCTATAGTTCCAGCTACTTGGAAGGCTGAGGCAGAAGAATCACCTGAGCCCAGCAGGTTGAGGCTGCAGTGACTAGGAGCGTGCCACTGCCCTCCAGCCTGGGTGACAGAGTGAGACTCCAACTCAAAAAAAAAACCAAAAACATATATATGTGTGTGTGTGTGTGTGTGTGTGTGTGTGTGTGTGTGTGTGTGTGTATATGTAATTTATATATATATATGCATTATTTTATTCACTACTCACAAATTATATTCTACTATAAGACAAGCTGTTTCAAATGCTGAGTCAAAAATGCCTTTGCCCTCAGGGAGACTGAAGTAGCCACTGAAAATGATTCAGACAATGAAACAGCTTATGATTGTTCCTACTTGGCTGAAAGCTAAAGCTTAAATTTAAATAATTGTGATTTTATTCCTAAAATACACTTAAGTACCAGAATCCTAAATAGACACAGTGATAGTTACAATAAAGCATGTTTTGAGCTTATATGGTTTTGTTTCACTTCCATGTTCTTGGTGTAAACTACCTGACACATGAACTTTTCAGTTCTTGTACTTTCTACAGTTTCTTCTGTTAACCTCTGTTTAATGAAATTTTGTAAAGAATCCTGAGCCTAATTCATAGATCCCAGTGTCTTATTCCAAAACATGAATTCTTCAGTGGCCTTTTTGATGTTGCCAGTGGTCAGCATTCACTAGATAAATAAATTAGCTCTTATACTAAAAAAGAAAAATCTAAAATACACCTTCCTCCTTCTTTCAAGATGAGAAGATGACATCAGAAAAATTCACAACTGTCTAGCTACGTTGCCATAGCTACAGATCCCCAAACTGTCTTTTTTTCCAATTCGCCAAAGGTTTCCCTGGGAACTAAGTCACTATTCCTCTTTCATCCACCTGCTTCCTCCCTCCTTGCCTTCAGTGACCATATACTATTTTGCACACAGTGCTAGAGATGAAGTGAGGAAGTTGCCTGGTTTTTTCGAAACCAGCCTTTTAAAAGAGCTACTTATGCCCTTTTTTTAAGCAAAATTTAAAATATATTCTAATGGAACAACTTCCAAAAACTTTATTCTTCCATATAGGATTTGTCAGATCTTAAGTCTGCTTTCTAAATGTTCATAAGCGCAATTTATTTTTCTAACTCCTTTGATTACAGGAGACCCTCTGGATAATTTTAAACAATCATCTTCTCTTAATTTTTAAACCAGGAGTAACCAAATTCTTACATCCTCCACACATGCCCACAAAGGACGTTTCTTGGTCAACGATTGCATGAATATTTATTTTTCTTCTTTTGTTTTACAAAAACTACAATTTTTTTCTTCTTTGTACTTTTAAGAGTCAAAGCTTCCCTAATGTGTGTTATGCTGATAGTTTTGTATGTCATTTTAACAGAAGAATAGCATTTCCTTAAAAAGTTTTTCATACATTTCCTTATAAAGGTTTTCTTTTCTTTCTTTTTTTTTTTTTTTTTGAGTTGGAGTCTCACTCGGTCGCCCAGACTGGAGTGCAGTGACCGTTCCTGGCCACCGCAGCTTCGACCTGCTGGGCTCCGGCGATCCTTCCACCTCAGCCTTCCAAGTAGCTGGAATTACAGGCATGCGCTACCATGCCCGGCTGATTTTTTTTTTTTTTTTAATTGTACAGATGAGGTCTTGCTGCCCAAGCGGGTCACGAACCCACAGGCTCAGGCAATCCACTCACCTCAGCCTCCCAAAGGCGCAGGATTACAGGCTGAGCCACCAAGCCCGGCTCTTTTTTTTTTTTTAATATTTTTAATTTTGATATTCTGGGGTACAGTTTAGGGTTAGGTATACAAATATGCTTCGTTCAGGCACCCTTGTTGATAAGGGGTGTCTCCCTGTTCCCAGACAGATGTTGACTATTGTTAATCCCACCTCCCTTCCCCTCCTCCCCCATAGTTTCCCACCACTGTCAGTCTTTTTTTTTTAATGATAGTATTACGGTGGATGTTCAAAGTCCACTATATAAGTGAGAACATGTGATACTCAGATCTTTGTTTCTGTGAGAGACCACTCAGTATTATTGACTCTAGTTCCATCCAGGTTGTTGCAAAATTCATGATTTTGTTCTTTTTTATGGCTGCATAGTATTCCATCGTGTATATGTACCACATTTTTTAATCCAGTCCTATTTTGATGGACAGCATGGTTGGTTCCAGGTTCTTGCTATTGTGAACAATGCTGCAATAAACATTCGTGTGCAGGTATCTTTTTGATAGAGTGATTTGAGTTCTTCAGGGTATATTACCAGTAGGGGGATTGCGGATCATATGGGAGGTTGATATTTAGAGATTTTAGGAATTGCCACACTGCTTTCCACAGAGGTTGCACTAGTTTACACTCCCACCAACAGTGTAGAAGTGTTCCCTTTTTGCCACACCCTCTCCAACAACTGTTATTTTTTGAGTTATTGATAATTACCATTCTGACTGGAGTTACGTGGTATCTCAGTGTGGTTTTGATTTGCATCTCCCTGATGATTAATGAGGTTGAACATTTCTTCATGTGTCTGTTGGCTGCTCGGATGTCTTCCTTTGTGAAGTGTCTGTTCATATCTTTTGCCTATTTTATAATGGGGTTGTTTGTTGTTTTCTTTTCAGCATGTTTGAATTCCTTGTAGATCCAAGATGCCTTTGTCAGACCTGGAGTTGTCAAATACTTTTTCCCAGTCTGTAGGCTGTCTCCCTGCTCTCCTGATGGTTTCTTTGGCTTTGCAGAATCTTGTCAGTTTAATGAGTTCCCTCTTGTCTATCTTATCTCTTATAGTCTGTGGGTTTCGGGCATTGTTCAGGAATTGGAGGCCAGTTCCGATTTCCATGAGGGTATATCCTTCCTTTTCTAAGGTTCTTATGGTTTGAGGTTTTACATTTAGGTCTCTGATCCATTTGGAGTTAACCTTGTGCATGGGAATAGATAGGGCTCCTGTTTCAATCTTCTGCATGTGGTCAGCCAGTTTTCCCAGCACCATTTACTGAATAGGTTCTCCTCTCCCCAGTGGTAGGTGGTGGGGGCTTTGTCGAAGATGAGTTGGTTGAGAAATTGAGGTTTTGCTTCTGGGATCTCAATTCTATTCCATTGATCTATATGCCTGTTCCTATACCAGTACCAAGCTGTTTTGATGATTGTAGCTTTACAGTAAAGTTTAAATTCTGGTAATGTGATACCGCCTGCTTTGTTGTTGTTGTTGTTGTTGTTGTTGTTTTTTGCTGAGAATTGTTCTGGCTATTCTTAGTCGTTTGTGTTTCCATATGAATTCTTGTGTTGTTTTTTCTAGGTCTGAGAAGAATGTTGCTGGTAATTTGATGGGTATTGCATTGAATCTGTAGATTGCCTTAGGTAAGATGGACATCTTCACAATGTTGATTCTTGTAACCCATGAGCCTGAGCATGGGATATTTTTCCACTTGTTTGTGTCATCTTTGATTTCTTTGAGCAGAGTTTTATAGTTTTCATTGTAAAGGTCTTTCACGTCTCTGGTTAGGAAGATGCCAAGGTATTTCATCTTTTTTGTGGCTATTGTGAATGGAATTGTGCTTTTTGGGGCGGTTTCTGTTTGTTTATTATTGGTGTAAAGAAATGAGATTGTCTTTTGCACATTTATTTTATATCCTGAGACTTTGCCAAAGGCCTTTATCAGTGTAAGGAGGTTTCTGACAGATTCTCTTGGGTTTTCAAGGTACACAATCATGTCATCTGCAAAGAGAGATAACTTGACTTCCTCTTTTCCTATTTGGATACCCCTGATTGCCTTCTCTTTTCTGATTGCTCTATCCAGGACTTCCAATACTATATTGAACAGGAGGGGTGAGAGTGGGCATCCTTGTCTTGTCCCAGTTTTCAGGGGAAATGGTTCCAACTTTGGTCCGTTTAGGAGTATGCTGGCTGTGGGTTTCTCATAGATGGCTTTTACTATTTTGAGGTATGTTCCCCATATGCCTAGATGTTTGAGGGTTTTTATCAAGAAGCGGTGCTGGATTTTATCAAAAGCTTTTTCTGCATCTAATGATATAATCATGTGGTTTTTGTTTTGACATCTGTTGATGTATTTAATTACATTTATGGTTTTACGAATGTTGAACCAGCCTTGCATCCCAGGAATGAAGCTTACTTGGTCATGATGGATGATTTTTGAGATGTGTTGTTGAATCCGGTTTGCTAGGATCTTGTTGAGAATTTTAGCATCTATGTTCATCAAAGATATTGGCCTGTAGTTCTCTTTCTTTGTTGGATCTTTACCTGGCTTGGGTATCAATGTGATGTTAGCTTCATAAAACGATTTGGGGAGACTTCCATCTTTCTCAATCACCTGCAGTACCTTCAGTAGGATTGGTATCAGCCCCTCCTTCAATGTCTTGTAGAATTCTGCTTGAAAGCCATCTGGACCCGGGCTTTTTTTTGTAGGTAGTTTTCTTATTACGTAGTCAATTTCCTTGATTGTTATTGGTCTATTTAGGGTCTCAATTTCTTCTTGTTTCAACCTAGGCAGGTTGTGTGATGTCAGAAAGTCCTCCATTTCCTTAAGATTTTCAAGTTTGTTTTCATACAAGTGTACATAGTAGTCTCTAATGATCTTTGTAGTGCTTCTGGATCAGATGTGACTTCATCTTTTGTGTTTCTGATTGTGTTTATTTGGGCTTTTTCTCTCTTTTTCTTGGTCAGTCTAGCTAGGGGACCATTGATCTTGTTTATCCTTTTGAAGAACCAGCTTTTTGTCTCATTGATTTTTTGTATTATCTTTTTGTCTTCTATGTCCTGGATTTGGGCTTTTATTTTGGTGATCTGAATTCTGCTGAAATTAGGGTTTTGGTGGTCTTGCTCTTCCAGCTTTCTTAGGTGGCTTGTTAGGCTATTAATTTGTGATCCTTCTATTTTCTTCATGTGCATTTGTAGGGATATAAATTCTCCTCTTACTACAGCTTTTATGGTGTCCCAAAGATTTTGGTAAGATGTTTCTTCATTTTCATTTGTTTCCAGGAATTTTTAAATCTCTGTTTTGATTTCATTGTTGACCCAGGAGTTATTTAGCATCATGCTGTTTAGTGTCCATGTCTGTGTGGGTTTGGGGGGGGACCTTGTTGGTGTTAATGTTTATTTGTATTCCACTGTGGTCCAAGAAGGTGCATGGTAAAATTTCAGTCCTTTTAAAATTTTTTATACTTGATTTATGGCCAAGTGTGTGGTCGATCTTAGAGTACGTTCCATGTAGTGATGAATAGAATCTATATTCTACGGTCTTTGGATGTAGTATTCTGTAGGTATCAATTAAGTCCATTTGGTCAAGAGTCACATTGAGGTTTCGGATCTCATTGCTGATTTTTTGTCTTGATGATCTGTCTAGGGTTGTGAGTGGGGTATTGAAGTCCCCAGCTATGATGGTGTTGGAGTCGATATCCTTTTTTAATTTACCCAGAAGTTGCTTTATGAATGTTGGTGCTCCTATGTTGGGTGCATATATGTTTAGGATAGATATTTCTTGTTGATGGGTTGAACCTTTTATATTATGTAGTGGCCTTCTGTATCTTTTTTGATTTTTGATAGCTTAAAGGGTATTTTGTCTGAGATTAAGATTGTGACTCCTCCTTTCTTTTGTGTTCCATTTGCCTGAAAATTTGTTTCCCATCCTCTTACTTTGAGTCTGTGAGTATCCTTTCTAGGGAGGTGAGTCTCTTGAAGGCAATAGATTGTTGCCTGGTGATATTTTATCGCTTTTGCCATTCTGTGTCTTTTCAGTGGTGCATTTAGTCCATTCATGTTCAGGCTAATTATTGAAATGTGAGAGTTGATCCCTATCATAATGTTCTTACAGAGCTGTTGTTCTTTCTGTTTGTGTGTTGTCTTTCTTTTGGTTCTGGAGTTGGTCCATGTATATTTTTAATCCTTTGCCTGTACTCTTGTGAAGAACATTGTTCTTCTTTTTTCCCTTTCTTCTGTGTTCAATACTTTCTACAGTGTTTCTTGTAGAGGTGGTCTGGTGGCAGCATAGGTTCTTAGGGATTGGAGGTCTGGGAAAGATTTCAATTCTCCCTTCACTGATGAAGCTTAGCTTGTCTAGGTAGGTTATTCTTGGTTGATATTGTTTATCTTTTAGAACTTTGAAGATAGGGCTCCAGGCTCTCCTAGCCTGGAGGGTTTCTGTAGATAAATCTGCTGTTATTCTAATTGGTCTTCCCTGGTAGGTAGTCTGACCTTTTTCTCTTGCGGCCTTTAGGATTTTTTCTTTTATACCTACTTTGTTTAGGTGAATTATTATGTGTCTGGGAGTTGATCTTCTCATTCGTTGTCTTGCAGGGGTTCTCTGAATCTCTTGTGTTTGAATTTTTGCATCACTGATGAGATGAGGGATGTTTTCTTGAATGATTTCATGAAATGTTTGTTCCAGTGTGGCCTCTGTTTCTCTCTCTGCCTCAGGAAGGCCAATTACTCTTAGGTTCGGTCTCTTGAAGTAATCATTCATTTCTTGAAGGTTTTGTTCAGTGTTTTTCAGCTTCTTTTCCATGTTTTTGACAGTTTGGGTTGGTTCTGTGTTTTGGTCTTCGAGCTCTGAGATTCTTATGCTTGGCTAATTCTGCTTTCCATGCTTATTAGTTTGTTATTTATTTCCATCACAATATTCTTTACTGCTGTTATTTCTGACATCAGCTCCTTCCTGTTTTCCTCTTGTCTCGCTTCAATTTTTTTTAATTCTCTTTATTAATGTCTTGAGGTCTGGGTTTGTTTCATGTGACCAGTCATTCTGGGGGCTCTTCATTGTTTGTGTTCTGACGTCTGTTTTCTCAGTGTCTGACCTCCCAGGGGTCTGTGTGAGACTTATTTTCTTCTTTTGGTTTTTCTTCATTTGTGCGTTGTTTGTTGTTGTTGCTGTTGTTGTTGTTGTTTCCCCTTCCCTACTTTTTCCTTCCCTCCACATCACCGTCTTCTTTAATTCTGTTATTCAGGGGTGGAGGGGTTGTTTTTACTTCTGTTTGTTCAGTCTCCTATTCTTCTTTATGTATGTCCTCTTAATTTGTTCAATTCTGGAGTTGTACTGTAGGTTGGGGGTGGTCCTTTTTGCAGTTTTGAGATTTACTTAAGGGGGAAGCTGTGATTCAAAATCTATCTGCAGGACCTGGTATCCGTCAACAGGTGTATGAATAATATGAAACTCACTTCCCACTGCCTTGGAATCTGCCCATGCAGTGGGGTTGTAGGTTTACTCCCTGAAATAAAATGAAGTTAACAGAGGGAAGAGAATGGAGCAGGCAGTGAGGGGAAGAGGGGGGTGGAGAGAGAGAGGAGTAAGGGTGAAAACAGACAGTGTATCAACAAATGGAGAGAGAGAGACAAAAACTGAAACATAGAAAAACAATAGACCACAGCTACAAACTAACCAACTCCCATACAAGAAAAGCTAAAACATACAATGTTACTAACATACAAGCTTGCCAACCTCCTTATTGGTGTGCTATTCCTCTATACAAAGATATGGTTTACAGAGAGAAGAAAAGAAAGGAAAAGAAGGAGGCAAAAAAGGGGAGGAACAAAACAGAAGGAATAGAATCAAATCAGTAGACTAACAGAACCAATCGAGCATACTCTGAGACTTTTCGTTTAAGTCGAATGTCCTTTCAGCTCTAATTTCTAGCTGTCTTTTCAGGCTGGTAAGTTTGTTCACAGTTAGGATCAGTTTCCCCTGGCCTGTTGTGAAGGGCAGCTGAGATCATCACTCAGTTCACAGCTGCCCCGTTCACCACTCAGACATAGCCTGTGTCCGTCAGGCTTCCATTTTTCCCCTTTCGGTGTTGTTACCTTGAATGGCCAGCAGGTGGTGTTATCCCTCGCTTCAGATGGTCTTTATCTCAGCTGGTCGCCTGCCCCTAAGGGGAGGGAGATGTTGCCTCCAGGCACATGGGAGGAGACCCACAGCCTGGCAGGACATCTCGGTGGTAGTAGAACTCAGCAGATCTTGCATGCAGGGGCTTCAAGGTCTGAAGTTGTGGATCGCCTCAGGCACAGGCCCTGTGATGTGGAATGGCTGCCTCTGCGGCAGTGGCAGCAGCAGCAGCAGCAGCAGTGGCGGCTCACCTCAGGCACAGACGGCGATGTGTAATGGCTGCTTTGGAGGAGGCGGCGGTGGCAATGGCTACAGCTCGCCTCAGGCACCGGCAGTGTGATGTGGAATGGTTGCTGGCCCGCCCGGCAGCGGCAGCAGCGGCAGCCACAGTAGCTGCCCAGACCACGGTGATGCCTCAGCGAAGTCTGCAGCCGAGTTCTGTGTGAGGAGCAGACTGCCAACGATGGGATCTGCATCCTCCAGGGAGAGATCCAGAGTCTCTTTGCGTTCTCCTCGGTGGAGAGGCTCACAGACCAAGCTGCCCCGTCACCATCTTGCCAGAATTCAAAGGTTTTCATACAAGGAATTATAGCACGTTGTAGAACATTGGGAAGATTTGTGAGGGAAAAAAGTCACCTACAATTTTACCACCTTTTAGAACATTCTTAGCATTTTGATGTATTTCTGCCAGTCTTTTTTCTGTACACCTATTTCTGCACACAATCATATTGCCAATTCATTTTTACACTGTTTTCCAATTACTCCAGCTTAACACTTACCATGGTAATATACAGTGTTCATATTCATGTTTCTTACTGACATCTTCCTATTCTTCAGGGCTTAATGCAAAGGTCACACCTTTTTTTTTTTTTTTTTAACCACATCCCCATGTTGTCAGGTATGGGTGCTCATGGGGTGTCAGTCACATATTTAATTAGCAGTGTCTGTCTTAACATCTCAGACTAGTTCAGGTTCCCTTTTATTTGCTTTTACAGACCCGTGTTCCTTTCCTATATGGCACCAAACATAAGGGTAACTATGTCACCATCTGTCTTCCCCACAATGCTGTAAACTCTGTGAGAACCAAGACTATGTCCATCTACTTTTGCTCATAATTTTGTAACCTGAACAAACCATGGAACATATTAGACCCTCATATTCAACAAATACAGTCATGCATTGCTTAATGACAGGGATATATTCTGAGAAATGCATTGTTAGACGATTTTGTCCTTGTGTGAACATCATAGACATACACAAACCTGGATGGAACAGCCCGCTACACACCTAGGTTATGTGACACAGCCTATGGCTCCTAGCTACAAGCCTGTACAGCATGTGACTTACTGAAAACTGCAGGCAGTTGTGTCACAGTGGTAAATATCTGTGTATCTAAACATAGAAAAGGTTCAGTAACAATACGATGTAAAAGAAAAAAATGGTGCAGTTGTTTCTGGCTTTTAATTTTGCAAGCTAAGGACATAAAAACAGAAAAAGTTACCATCTGCTATCAGCATCATTATGTAAAAGAAAATATATCATGGTCCCAAAATTAGGAAGAACATAATCTCAGAATAAAGGATTATCATTTAAATTGAATAAATATAGCTTTATGAAAAACAAAACATGCTATATGAGTGTCGGGTCCTTCTCATGAATGGAGCCTGCAGGACTGGAAGTTGCTCTGGGTGAGTCAGTGACTGAGTGGTGAGTTAATTTGAAGGCCTAGGCTATTACTGTACACCACTGTAGACTTTATAAACATGACACACTTGGCTTCACTAGATTTATAAAAAATATTTTTATTTCTTCAATCATAAATTAACATTTGCTTACTGCAACTTTTTTTATCTTATAAGCTTTTTAATTTTTTTTTAACTTTTTGACTTTTTTTAAGATGTGGGGTACAATTCAGAGGTATACAAGTGGTCATTGTACAGGTAAAGTTTGCGCCTCCCTATGGTCCCCACTCTGCGTAGGTAGGAGATCAGGTACCCTTATTGATATGTCCCTGCCTCTCCCTCCCCTGGCAGTATCCCACTACTGCCAATCCCTTTCTTATTGTATTATGGTAAATGTCAGGGTCCACTTATGAGTGAGAACATGTACTCTGTTCTTTGTTTCTGTGATAGATCATTGAGTATTATAGATTCTGAATTCATCCAAGTTGCTGCGAAGTCCATATGTTTGTCCTTCTTTGTGGTTGCAAACTATTCCATCGTGTATATGTACCACATTTTTTTATCCAGTCCAGTTTTGATAAGCAGCATGGTTAGTTCCATGTTTTTGCTATTATGAATAGTGCTGCAATAAATCTGCATGTGCAGGTATCTTTTTTGTAGAATGATTTGAGTTCTTCTGGGTATATTCCCAATAGGAGGATTGCTGGGTCATATGGAAGGCAAATTTCTAGTTCTTTTAGAAATCTCCACAGTTTTCCATAGACATTGAACTAGTTTGCATCTCTACCAGCAGTGTAGAAGCATTCCCTTTTCTCTGCATCCTTGCCAGCATCTGTTGTTTTTTGTTTTATTAACGATGCCCATTCTTACTGGGATTAGGTGGTATCTCAATGTGTTTTGATATGCATTTCTCTGATGATTAGTGAGGCTAATAATAATAATAATATCATGTGTCTATTGGCTGCCCATATATTTTCTTTTGAGAAGTACCTATTCATGTCTTTTGCCCACTTTTTAATGGGGCTGTTTGTTTGGTTTTTGTTTTGTTTGTTTTGTTTTTTCTTTCTGCACATTTGAGTTCTTTGCAGATCCTAGATGTTAGACCTTTGTCAGATATACAGTTGGCAAATATTTTTTTCCCATTCTGTGGGCTGTCTTCCCACTCTCTTGATAGTTTCTTTTGTTTTACAGAAGCTTTTCAGTTTAATGATGTCCCACTTGTCTGTCTTACAAAAGATAGTGCATTCTTATACACCAACAACAAACAAGCAGAGAAGCAATCCTATTCAAAATAGGATTCAAATCCACAATCCTATTCAAAACAGCCACACACAAAAATGAAATACCTCAGCATCTTTCTAATCAGAGAAGTAAAAGACCTTTACAATGAGAATTATAAAACACTGCTCAAAGAAATCCAAGACACAAACAAATGGTAAAATATTCCATGTTCATGGATTAGAAGAATCAACATTGTTAAGATATTCATCCTACCAAAGGCAATCTACAGAGTCAATGCAATACCCATTAAATTACCAACATCACTCTTCTCAGACCTGGAAATGACAATACAGAAATTCATATGGAAACATAAACAGCCACGAATAGCCAAAACAATCATCAGCAAAATAAGCAAATAAGCAGGAGGTATCACATTTCCAGACTTTAAACTTTACTATAAGGCTACCATAACCACAACAGCCTGGTATTGGTACAAGAACAGGCATATAGACCAATGGAACAGGATAGAGATTCCAGAAGCAAAACCTCAATTTCTCAACCAACTTATCTTTGACAAAGCCTCCACCAACAACCACTGGGGAAAGGAGAACCTATTCAGTAAATGGTGCTGGGAAAACTGGCTGACCACATGCAGAAGAACATAAAAGGACCCCTACCTGTCACCGTGCACAAAAATCAACTTTAAATGAATTAAAGAACTAAACATAAAACCTCAAACTATAAGAATCTTAGAAAAATGCAGGAGACACCCTTATGGAACCTGGTCAAAACCCCAGATGTCCATGCCATAAAATCTTTTCTTTATATACTTATTTTGTAAGCTTTCTTACATTTTTAAATTTTTTTATTATTTTCTACTTTGTAAACTGTTTTGTTAAAAACCAAAACTCAAACACACATGTTAATCTAGGCCTACACAGGTCTTCCACCTCCATATCTTGTTCCACTGGAAGGTCTTCAGGGGCAATAACACACATGGAGCTGTCAACTCCTATGACAAGAATGCCTTCTTCTGGAATACCTCCTGAAGGACCTGCCTGAGGCTGCTTTACAGTGAACTTTAAAAAGTAAGTATGATTATACTCTAAAATAATGATAAAAAGTAGAGTATAGTAAATACATAAAGCAGTAATGTAGTAGCTTATTATCATTATCAAGTATTATGTTACTGTTCGTAAGTGTATGTGCTAAACTTTTTGTGAATGGCTTGTTTACACCAGCAGTCACCATAACTATGCAAGCAACATATTGCCCCATACGTCACTAGGCGATGGGAATTTTCAGCTCCATTATACTCTTATGGAACCACCATTATGTACTGATGTTGACCAAAACATCATTATACAGGGTATGACTGTGTTTATTGACCATTGTGTGACAACAAATATAATTTTAAAAAAACAGAAAACAAATAATCTTCATTGTCAATGGTCATTTGGAAATCCTTCCAATATATAATATTATACCTTATTTAGCTAATCACTGTATTGAACATTTGGATTGTTTCCAATTTGTTACCATATTAATAATGCCTCAGGGCCAGACGCAGTGGCAAGCCTGCAATCCCAGCACTTTGGGAGGCCAAGGCTAGAGGATTGCCTGAGTACAGAGATTCGAGACCAGCCTGTGCAACTTGATGAGACCTCATTTCTACAATCAATTTAAAAAGTCTGGCATGATGGTGCATGCCTATAGTTCCAGCTACTTGGAAGGCTGAGGTAGAAGGATCACCTGAGCCCAGCAGGTCAAGGCTGCGGTGGCTGCGAGCATGCCACTGCACTCCAGCCTGGGTGACAGGATGAGACTCTAACTCAAAAAAAAAAATGTTGATACATATTTCCAGATTGCTTTTCAATTCATGTTGCCACAGGCAATGAAATAGCATGCCAGTTTCCTTTTTCTATCTGTTCTGGGTATTTAAAAATTTTTTTTGTTTAGTTAATAATAGATGAGAATAACTTATTGTTTTAGCTTGCATTTTTAGTTATAGGCTAGATATTTTTCTCATGTTTATTACTTGTATTTTTTTTCACTGTTGACAATTTATTATAATGTTAGTAGCACACAGACAGATATTAATTAAAGCAGAACTATGTCTACATAGAAGTGGACAATTGTATGTGCCATTCTAGAAGGAACTGTGTGCACTTAATCATCATGTTTTAGTGTTTTGATCTTCTGCTTATGCTGCTCAGTTTCTTTCTGCAGATGCTCAATCTCCTTCTTACGATGACCAATCTCATCTTCATGGTGTTTTTCAAAGCTGCCAGTTGTTCTCTAGTTTGCGCTTGGAAATATCATTCCTCTTCAGCCTGTTCTTTCTTTCGAAGGCCCCACCAACTTCCTGGATCGAGTCCGAGCTCCTGTCAATATTTTCGGACTGATCTGAGCTGAAGCCTCGGGCTTGCCTGACCCTCATGCCCCACATGCCAAGCCAAGTCTGTGCCACCAATGCCAAAACTGCCATGGCTACTAGAGGCGCACCCTCACGGTTCCTACAGCTTCTCTCTATAACTTGCATTTTATCACATGTATATTACAGTACTCTTTCTAAGACTATCATGGTGCGTCTAAGCTGAGAGGATAAGCAAAATTAATGTGGTAGATAATGCATGAATATATGAGAGGGATTCAATAAAAACAATGGAATTATTTTTTGGAGGGCAGGCTCCTTGTAGCACAGACTTCCTCCTCTGGTAAGTGTTTTAGGAACCCATCGGCATCAATGTTCCAGCTATTGTATGAGAGGCTGTGTTTGACTTCAGTACATTTATTTATTCATTCATTTATTTTTGTGGAAATTCTTTCAACTCGTTTGCCCTTTTCATGATGGGCAGTTTATAAGCACACCTACCCACACTGTGCTGAGTGTTCAGCAGTTTTTGACCAAAAATGGCGTGAACCTCTCCCATACCTCACCTCCCTATTCACATGATCTTACC
This sequence comes from Cephalopachus bancanus, assembly GCA_027257055.1. Classification (NCBI taxonomy): domain Eukaryota; kingdom Metazoa; phylum Chordata; class Mammalia; order Primates; family Tarsiidae; genus Cephalopachus; species Cephalopachus bancanus. The sequence goes on from JAPVLO010000328.1 coordinate 1,320,597, forward strand.
CCTGGTGACTTTTTTTGTTTCCCTGGATGAAAAAATCCTCAAAGGGAAACATTTTGCAGATATGGAAGAGGTGAAACAAAAAATGGCAGAAGCATTAAGAGGCATCAAAATTGATGAGTTCAAAAATTATTGTGAGTAGTGGGAAAAGTATCTCATAGGTGTATGGCATCAGATAGAGAGCACTTTGAAGGTGACTGAAGCCTAAACATGTAAGAATAAACCAATTTTTTATAAATAAATTCGGAGTCTTTTTGGTCCCCCTCATATTATGTAAAAATTCATTTTTAAACATTTCTCTTAACTACAATCAATAAATGACTCTGCATTTCCCACTGTGAGTATATCAGTTGATATTAGAGTCAGTTGCAAGTTGTAGAAAATCCAAAGTAAGAGAGCCATAAGAGAAGGTGGTTTCCTCTCCAGGAAGTGGTCCAGGACTGTTTTAACACTTCCCAGTGCAAAGGACCCTGACTTCTCCCATATAACTTTACTCTGTGTGGCCTCTATATTATGAACCAAGATAGGAGCATCTTTGTTCAGACAGCAAGATAGATGAAGGGATTAAGAAAAGAGGCAAATAATATGTGCCACTTGTTTCTTAAGAATGTTTTCTAGAAGTTGCCATGAGATATTTTCACTGACAACCCATTGGCCAGAATTTAGTTATATGGACACAGATGCTGCAAGGAAAACTGGGAATGAACCTCATTCTGAGTAATATAGTGCCTCAATAAAAATTCTGTTGCTCACAATAAAGACAGATTTTGAGGAACTACTATTAATTTCTGCCACACTAAAGTAATACAGTTCAAATAATTTACAAATTACAGATCTTCATCGTTGTGTATTACAAATCTCATCAACTTCTAACCAGAGCTTCTAGCAGATGCTATAGTGACCTGTTAACAACACCAACACCACCAACAACAACAAAAACCAGATCAGACTCTTTTGCAGATGTATTATTCTTGTCTAAATACCCCTGCCACAACTAGACCGTGCTTATTCCTCTGAACATGTGCACACATTAGCTACAGAGTCAGGCTACAGATGATGGACCAAATCCTACATCCCACAGATCTGGTCACTGTCTATTTTAACTTTTTAATTCACATTTATTGAGCATCTACTATGTAGCAGACTAAGAGATAATTAGCAGGAAGGAAAAATAAAGGATGTGACTAAATTGGCAAATAGAATAATGAGCTTTTAATTAAATATGGCATTGCTTATAGCAACAGAGATTTGAAAACCACCCAAGTGGGTGGTTAAAGCATAAGATACAGTTAAAGTATAAGATAGCCAAAGCGGTTTTCAAAATAGTAAAAATAAATAAATAAATAAATAAACATTTTGTTATAAAACAAAACAAGCAAAAATATTATAGATAAGGACATTCACAGTTATTATGTATTCTTATCTCATGCGTATTGTGACAGCACAGAGGGTCTTACATTTTTCTTTACAATATTCAGCAAACATTAGGCATTCAGTAAAGTCTACTAAATAATAAATTCAAACTCCTTCAAAAACAGCTGTTGCACCATCACCACTCTCACACGCTGCCTTCCTAAGGTGGATCTGTCAGTGTGACAAACTCCTCTAGATTTTTAAGTTTAGCAAAAAAAGAAGTGACACTTTAATTGCCGTAGATGTGTATTAGTATATGCTTTTTTATTTAAGTTTGTTCTTATTTGGATTTACCCTGTAATCCTATGATTTCTCATAATGTAATGTAAAATTTTAGATGTCTTATGTAGTACCCATCCTGTCTCTTCAGAGGAAAAATATTGCTTGGTTACAGGAAAAAAATATCTCAGTAGTAAAGATTGTAGAAAATCTGACAATATTTTGAATCATTATTCTATGTATTACTATACAAAATTAGTGAAAAGGGACAAATAAAAGGTCTTTTTTTCTGAAAGGCAAATGGAAGTAATTGAAACGACCCTATAGGATTATTAGTTTTGGTGAACTGTGATGTCCCTAAAAGCCCCCAGGTGGCATTATAGCCTTGTTTTTCCTAAGTCATTTGTTTTCATGTGGCACAGATCAGAATCGACCTTAACAAGAAATTCCCCTTATTCCATGGTAAATGTGAATATGAAACATTCATTTTCTTAATTTGTTTATTTCTTCATTTTGAGTAAGTTCTCTTAAGTACCTATGAATTTGAAATGTGTTTTGATTAAAATAAGGTAAAGCACTTTCCAAATTAAATAGCTCATTAACCAAAATTACCCAGAAATTTCAAGGATACTATTGTCTTTAAAAATCCAATAATATATTTTTAGATGAATACATATGCTAGTATAAATTTAATTCCAGATGAATAATCTCATTGAGAAGTAGAGATTTATTTGCAATATTATTAATTTTCTCTGTGACCGCTGAAAAATTGCTAATTTTCGAAGACTCAGTTTCTCTGACTCTCAAAGCAAGAACACTTCATCTATTAAACTGAAAAAAGTACTGTTGAGATCTTTAGCTAAATACTAGGAGTAGGTATGAAAAGCATACTTTTCAGCTCATATCAAATAATAGAATTTATATATTCAATAATACAATTTTAGGTACTTAAGCGATATAACTTAATAGTGAATTACTGTAATGACTACTAAAAGGAAAATCATTGCTTATTATAGTATGCTGCCTGGTTGTTTATATTCAGTAAAATAAACTTGTTTAAATTGCTGTCCTATGTACTTGCAAATATATTGAGTTTTTTATACCTAAACCTATTGTAAGTTATAGAAAGTATGTAATACCAAACTTACCAAACAGTGTTCGTAGTCAGTTAAACTATATGATTTTCTAAGGACATTCATTTTTGTATTCACTTTATTTACTAAATAATCAACATGGTAATTAAATTGAAAGTTCAGGTTGCAATTTAACTCCAAGAATTTAGTCTTAGTCTTTATTCTTTCCAAATTTAATCTACCTACTGTTCTATCAAATTATCTCTAACATAATGTACTAAGCAATTTGAACAGAATTATATTTATTGAGAAGTAATTATTTAAGATTCAACTTTAAAATAGTTTCTTGTGAAGATTTGTACCAGGTTTTAATTTTTTGTTCTAAAACAATATTGATAGAAACAACCTGGTTTGCATTTAAATTGGGTAATTAAAAAGATTTTAAAATCTTATATTTTTCATCTTTAGTAAATGAGTTTATGTTTTTATGTTAAATGTGAAGTCCATTACAAAATTATTTCAATTCTTGGCATGTACTTAATTTTCTCATGAGCTTTTCCTTATAAATTTCATGGTAACAAAAAGTATGTTATCTTCTCTGTTTTCTATCACATGAAAACACAACACAGGAAAGCTGTTATATTCAAAGTTCCAAAAGATTAATCTAAATCCCTAGATTATGCATTAAAAATATTAAAGAAAATTACTCTTAATATAACATGTTATTTTAATATATTTTCCCAGTACATTAAAATTTTGTATTTTTTTGGCCAGGTGCAGTGCCTCATGCCTATAATCCCAGCACTTTGGGAGGCCAAGATGGGAGGATCATTTGAGGCCAAGAGTTTAAGACCAATCTGCACAACAAAGCAAGACTCCATCTCTACAAAAAATATAAAAATTTGCAGGATGCGGTGGCATTTGCCTGTAATCTCAGCTACTTGGGAGGCTGAGGGAGGAGGATTGCTTGATCCCGGGAGTTTGAGGCTGTGGTGAACTGTGGTGATGCCACTGCACTCCTGCCTGGGCGAAAGAGTAAAATTCTGTTCAAAAAAATGTATTTTTTTAGTAAGTAAAGAAAAACACTTAAGACAAATTTCTAGGCCTTCAGACTACTTTCCTTTTAAGTCACTTAGAGTGTTATTTTCAGAGGGGCCCATAGCCTCACTGGGAAAAATTACATAACTAGGGAAGTAACAGATGAGAATGCCAGGAGAATTATCTATCATGCTCTGTGATATAAGATCACTCTCTGACAGGGTTCCAGGCCCATTTAGAATGGATTGATTAAATAAAATTAGATTTGTTAAATTAAAAACCACAGCTGTAACTTGAAAAATTATCAATAAACGGGTATTGACAGTATGTTGGTAATCTCTTTAGAACCATTATTCTAGAGTCCAAATGATTCTATGCTATGATTGCTGAGTCCTTTTATCTGAAGACCTTTAAGCTCTTTTCCAGCATTAACCCATTAATTTTTACACTTTCTCTGTGAAGCAGTATGATGTAAGTATGGTTAGTTTGATTTTCCACATGAGAAAACCAAATCACCAAGAAAGGAACCAGCTGAAAGCCACATAAGCAATACCAACAAATAGAACAGAGCTCAAAGACCCGAAACCCAATTGAACAAGGATGAGGTACTTTATATACTGGTATATACAGACTGACCATCTCCATCACTAAATTTGTAGGTCTATTCCCATAAAATTGAGCCTTTCCTCAAGTTGTCCCCTCATGCTCCTCGTCTGCTGCTGATCTACTCTGGAAGTGAACTTCCTTTCAGACCCAAACTCCATAAAACTGAAGGCCACTTCATCCCTATTCTCTGGAGCATGCTATAGCTGTGCAAAAGAGCTGCTCAAAGGTAAGTAGGTTCAGAATTATTCTTGTGCAGATTATTCTTGGTAATAGTTTACATAACAATTAACACAACCTGATGACAGTCTTAAAAAAAAATGACGGAGAAATGAGCTTGAGAATGAACGGAGTTTAGAATCTGACAGAGTTCCATTTAAGGCCTCACAGCAAACTGAAGACAGGTGTCCAGGACATCTTCCTGGCTGAAATTCACTAATGCCACCTGACCTAGTCCTTAGCCCCACGGCTCTGGGCGATCTGCATGCCAGGAGGCTCTGGCAGTGAGTGTGGCCCAAACAAGTGGGTATTGCCCCCAAGTGGCTTCTTGTCTCCTAAAGTTCCCTTTAAAGTACAAAAATATTTTCCTTAGGTGACTAAGGGAGAAATTGCCTATCTGCCCAATGAAATACTGCATCAAAACTACAAACATTATTTGAAGCAATTAATTTTCCATGTCCACAATCACTTACCTGCAATTCCAAAATCCAAAACGCTCGCATTGAAATCTTTCTATAGTTTAATTGAGTGGCGAAAACCTCGCCTGACCTGACCACATTTTGTGGCGAAACCTAAACTGATGAGAGGCTTTTTTATAGTCTTGATTTATCATATTCCATTAGAATAATCACACATTTTATTATTAATAGATGTGATTATATATGCTGTGCTGTCCCAAAGAGTATTATCTTATTAGCAGCATATATATGCTACTATCTTTATAAACTCTTAAAAATCCTGAATTCTGGAATGCATCTGGTACCAAGGATTTCAGATAAGACAGTGTGGACCTTACAAGCCATAGGTTTTTGGTCTTCAGATTCTAAGTCCTTAGCCTGATTCCTGCTTCCACCTACCAGCTTAGTAACTTTGGATGAGTCATATGGTTTCTACTAAGACTGAAATAATCACAAATTTTTTCTAGAAGAATCGATGGAACTTCATGGCCTGTAGGTGACTGAAACATTAGACATGAAGTTAGTAAGGGGAGCAGACTTGAGATGCTTTCAGTTTCACACCTGTTTGTATTTGAGGTAACCTGTGAGAATGTCGTTCAGGCAGACCATGGTCACAGCAGCAAGAGCTATGGAGTTGAGGAAAACAGGATTAAAAAGGCAACCTTTGAGACAGCAGTTAATTCTTAAGAAAAAGTCTCAAGGAATACCATCCCAGAGGGAAAGAGAAATTTTAAAAGAAACAGAAAGGACAATCCAGGAGACAATAAGAAAGCCCAAAACACGGTGCCATAAAAGCCTAAATAAGACAAGAGTTTTACAAAGGGGGTGACAATAAAAATTAAATGACGCAAAAAGAGTTAGGCAACATGAAGTGTTTGGGGAAAGGGCAGTCGTTTTGCTAGAAAGGAGTCACTGGAGATTTTGAAAGTGTGGCCTCAGTAAATGTGACAAGGACTTACAAAATGTGTGATGCTTGGTGGGGAGATGAGGGTGACAGATGCAGAGCATTCATCTGAAAAGGAAAACAAGCAACTGTAAAAGTCACCAAGACAAGGAAATTAGAAAATCAAGCAATGGGAAACACCACATGCATCTGAAAAATAAAATGGAATGACATGTTTGCTACTTTTAGAAAATCCATGTAACATTTTTCCTCTTCATAACTTTCATATTCACCGAGTGCTTAGTAAATTTATTTTCCTACTTTACAACTTATCTAAGAGGAAATAGCTATGTCTGTTTTACAGACAAAGGAACAAAGAAACAGAGTTTAAGTGCTTTGTTTATTACTATTGGTATTTAAAAAAAAATTTGCTGACTATGATTTTACTAAGTGTACTTTACCAAGCATATTTTCTAAGGCTCTTTATAAATTATATTTCACAGTCCCAAACATTAGGGTTCTTGTATTCATACATAGTTTTAAAGCCTTTATGGTTCGGCAAACTACGCTAGTACCACACCTAGAGTGCCTAGCACTATTCAGTGCTTAATAATTTTTTCAAACTGAGCTGAATTAGAAATGATTTAATAAGTAAAGATTTAGTAAGTGTCACTACAAGTAGTACAGACCACTGGAGTATCATGGTCTGTTTTAGTCTAACAGTTGTGTCAATGATGAGAAATGAATTTAAATAGACTCATACAGATACCCCTAAAAATGGAATATAAAGAATAAAGATCAAATTACAGTTTAATAAGGCAATTTTGAACATTGAATATTGACTGCATTGACTGAAGTAAATGCCCGCTCATTTGAATCCTAAGAAAATGAAGGGGAAAAAAATAAAATCTGACTTGAATGAACTAAGTGGATTTGAATTATCCAATCTTTTTACTAAAGAGAAATGGGGCATCTAATTACCTAGAGAATTGACAACTGTTTCAAATTAACTGCTACTTAAAAAAAAAAAAAAAAAATAATATATATATATATATATATATATATATATATATATATATACCCACACACACACATATGTGCTGACTATGATTTTACTAAGTGTAATTTATTACATGCATTTTCTGAGTCTCTTTACAAATTATATTTCACAGTCCAAAACAGCAGAGTTCATATATTCACACACTGGGATCAGGTTAGTCCTAAAGAAAGTATGACAGCTTTCTTCCCACCCAGCTTTATTGGGATATAGTTAGCAAATAAAAATATGACAGTTTAAAAATAGAAGAAATAGCTTTTCTTTTTTTATTACTGTGGCAGTTTTCTATATGTCTTAGGTCAGTGCAACCTGGGCCTTTTCCACTAAAGTACTGGAGACAGAATGGATCACTGACCCAGGAGTTGAGGTGAATCTTAGTCCAAAGGGTTCCTGGCAATCTCAAAGTAGAGCTCAGAGTGTTGTGCTCATTGGACACTTTGTTCCAAAATACATCTGTGTTGGTTTAAATATGAAATAATGCTTTAAATTGTTTACCAACTACATTACATCTCCCTACATATTTGAGTACAATTAATCCTCTGGAGATGCACCACAACTCTCCCAATCTCTTGGCCCCTCAGCTCTGATTTTAGAACTACAGCTGTAGGAATTTAGATGATGAGGGGTGCCCATAACGCTCTTTGATTAAACAAGTCCCCAGGAGACAGTGCACTGCAAAGGATTATTGAAGAGGGTGAAGTGAGCAGGTAATGGGGAAAGAGAATACCAAGAAAAAGTTACTCCATTAAAGAGCCAGAACTTTGTAAACTTCTTGGTAAAAATGAACTCATAGTCTTTTCATTATGCTCCATGAGATTAAATTAAATGTCACAAAACTCTTTTAGTTTATTTCATTTGTTATTCCATTCATCCATTCAACAAATATTTATTTATTATGCCCCTTTTCATGCCATACTGTGTTCTACAAAAATGCAATAGAAAGACTCTGCCTTGAGGAGCTCTCAGTCTGTGGGAAGGTACATGCAGTACAATGGAGTAAGAACTGTAAAAATAACGGCGCACCATGGGCATAGATAGACCAGCTCTTTTCAAGAATGCTGACAGAAAACAGAACCATCAAAAGAAAATTTGTTAATAGTGGCTGAGCTGGGCTATTAAATTGGGGTTTAGGGAAGATCAAGACCTAGGATGACTCAGCACTTTTCCTTCGCCTTGAGGGAGTTATTAAAACTGCCTGAATTAGGAGGGGCAAAGTCTGGCACCTAGTATCTTGTGTACATTTCCAATTCCAGAAAACAAAAAATTCCAACAAGCATAGTATTAGTATATTCACAAGCATAGATGATACGACCTGAAAGATGTCTTTTGAGCTCATGTAGTCCAATGTCCCACCTTAGAAACAAACAAATAAAGCCCCTGAGGCCCAAAGAGAGGTAAACATCCTGCCAAACCTGGCAGAGCTCATTAGTGTAGCACACTGTCTGTAGCCAAGCTAGTACTTATCCCACTGCAGCAAATCCTACACCAGCCTCAGCTTTCTCTGGCTCATTTCCTAGCCTCCAATCTGTTTTTAAATAGTATATATGTCAGGTGTGGTGACTCATGCTTTTAATCCCAGCACTTTGGGAGGCCAAGGTGGGAGGATTGCTTGAGCTCAGGAGTTTGAGCCCAGCCTAGACAACATAGCTAGACCTTGTCTCTACAAAAAAAAAAAAAATAGCCAGTGGTGGTGGTGCATGCCTGAAGTCCCAGCTACTCAGGAGACTGGAGCAGAAGGATAGTCTTAGTTCAGAGGTTGAGGCTGAGATCATCTGTGATTGTGCCACTGACTCCAGTCTGGCTGACAGTGAGACCTCAATTAACTAACTAACTAACTAAATAAAATAGTATATATAACATTTTATCTATCATGAAACTATTTAATTTTTAACATTAAAAAGATATAGTGCTTTTCCAGGAATATCTTCTTCTTTAAAAAATTTACTACAAAGAGTTTATTACAATTTTAAGCATACACTAAAGTATAGAAAATAGTATAATACACTTTCATAATATCTATTGATCAAATTCAATAACTTTTAACATTTTGATGCACTTATTTTATCTCTTTTTTCTTTGTTTCTCTTTATTACTGTAATATTTTAAAGTAAACTCCAGACAAGATGGCGATGGCATAGGTGGATTCGTGAGACTCTCCGAACCTCAGTTCCCAAAAAGACTCTTACTTTTCTTCCCACAGCCCCTGCCCACCGCCAGCCACACTGGTACGAGGCCCGGGGACCTTTGGTCCCACGCAGGACCAGATATTGCACCCCGGCTGCGGATGCCCCACTGTATGTGACTCTCACCTGCTCAGGAGTCCCAGGTCCTAGGTCCCTCCCTGGCTACATTGTCACGCCCAGCACCCAGCAACAAGCTGCCAGTCACCCAGGGAGGCTCTGGGCGCCCGCCTCCCAGGGATACCTGTCCCATTTCTGGCTGAAGTGCCTTTGAGGAACCCAGGGCCACCACCTGCCCTTTGGAGCTTTGGAGCTCTGGAGCTCCAGGCCCACCCTGGCTGAGGCACTCAGCACGCGACCTCAAGCTTGTGTAAGGAAGCAGAACCCCAAGCTTGTGTAGGGTGCTGATCAGAGGCTTCCAGCTCCAGAGGAGGGAATGCCCGACCCTCTCCTCCACCCCTGCCTGCTGGTGACACCCTGGATCCAGCACCCAGCTGTGCAGCTGATCCCACCCAGAGACCCAGACGAGCATCTCTAAAAGTGAAAGTGAAAGAGCCTCCATCTCGGTTCCCTGTGACATCGTTAAACAGGAGACAAGCCCCTCCCATATGCTGAACAGACTGAGACAACTAAGAGTCACAGACCTCCCAGGCAGCAGGCTAGCTGCCTGCAACAAAAATAAAGGGGAGAAGCTGGAGATCAGAGCTCAAGTGACCTTAGCCACTAAGGAAAGATTACAGAACTAGTCTGATCTCTTATTTTGACCTTTGGTTTTATCATTCTGACTGTATGTTTTGCTCACTATTGTTTGCTTTCTAACTTACACTATCTGTTTTATGATATTATTGGTCTGTCTCTGTGTAGCTACCAGTATTTCTTTAGGGAATTTTCCTTCTGTGTTTTTCTTTCACTTCTCTCCGGCCTTGTGTCTCTTTTTCACCTATTAGTTGGTATGTATATCTGTTCTCCCTCTCACTCTTCTCTCTTTCTAACTTCCTATTGACCCCCCCTTCCTCCATTAGTTTCCTCTTTTATACCTCCTTTTGCTCCAGGGACAAGAGAAAAATCTACACAAATGAAGAAAAACCAAAAGAAGAATATTGTTTTCTCCCGGATCCCTGGGAGGGCAGACACTGAGAAAACTGACTTCAGAATGCAAACAATGAAGAGCCCCCAGAATGACTGGTCTCAAACTACAAACCTAGATATCAAGACATTAATGGAGAGATTAAAAAGAATTGAGGAGAATCAAGAAGAAACTAGAAAGGAGATGATATCTGAGATAACAGTAATAAAGAATACTGTGAATGAAATAAATAAACTGATAAGCATGGAAAGCAGAATTACCCAAGCAGAAGAATCTCAGAGCTCGAGGACAAAAATATAGAACTAACCCAAACTCTCAAAAACACAGAAAACAAGCTCAAAAAGATGGAAAAAAACCTTCAAGAGATGAGCGATTACTTCAAGAGACCGAACCTAAGAGTAATTGGCCTTCCTGAGGCAAAAAGAGAAACAGAGACCACACTGGAATAAACCTTCCATGCGATCATTCAAGAAAACTTCCCTCATCTAATCAGAGATGCAAAAATTCAAACACAAGAGATTCAGAGAACCCCTGCAAGACAACAAATGAGAAGACCAACTCCTAGACACATAATAATTCACCTAAACAAACTGGGCATAAAAGAAAAAATTCTAAAGACAGCAAGAGAAAAAGGCCAGATCACCTACTATGGAAAACCAATTAGAATAGCAGCAGATTTATCTACATAAACCCTGCAGGCTAGGAGAGCTTGGAGCCCTATCTTCAAAGTTCTAAAAGATAAACAATTTCAACCAAGAATAACCTACCCAGCCAGATTAAGCTTCATCAGCGAGGGAGAATTAAAATCTTTCCCAGATATCCAATCCCTAAGAACTTATGGTGCCAACTCTACATGAAACACTTAAGAAAGTACTAAACACAGAAGAAAAGGGGAAAAAAGAACAATGTTCTTCACAAGAGTACAGGAAAAAGAATAAAATACACATGAACCAACCCCCAAACCAAAAGAAAAACAATAAACCAAGTGGAAGAACAACTCTATAAGAACTCTATGATAGGGACAAACTCTCACATTTCAATAATTAGCCTGAACATGAATGGACTAAATGCACCATTTAAAAGACATAGAATGGCAAAATAGATAAAATATCACCAGGCAACAATATACTGCCTTCAAGAGACCCATCTCACTGGAAAGGACATGCACAGACTCAAAGTAAGAGGATGGGAAACAAATTTTCAGGTGAATGGATCACAAAAGAAAGGAGGAGTCGTGATCCTAATTTCAGACAAAATACCATTTATGCTATCAAAAATTAAAAAAGATACAGAGGGCAACTACATAATGATAAAAGGTTCACTCCATCAAGAAATATCTATCCTGAACATATATGCACCTAACATAGGTGCACCAACTTTTATAAAGCAACTCCTAGGAAAACTGAAGAAAGATATTGACTCTAACACCATCATAACTGGGAACTTTAATACCCCACTCAAAACCCTCAACAGATCATCGGGACAAAAAATCAGCAATGAGATCCGGAACCTAAATGTGACTCTTGACCAAATGGACTTAATTGATACCTACAGAAAACTCCATCCAAAGACCACAGAATACACATTCTACTCATCACCGCATGGAGTGTATTCTAAGATTGACCACATAATTAGCCATAAATCAAGTATAAGCAAATTTAAAAGGACTGAAATTTTACCATGCACCTTCTCGGACCACAGTGGAATAAACATAAACATTAACACCAACAGGTTTCCCCCAAACCCCACAAAGACATGGACACTAAACAGTATGATGCTAAACAACTCCTGCGTCAATGATGAAATCAAAACAGAGATCAAAAGATACCTGGAAACAAATGAAAATGAAGAAACATCTTATCAGAATCTCAGGGATGCCATGAAAGGTGTAGTAAGAGGGGAAATTATATCCCTACAAATGCACATGAAGAAAATGGAAGAAGCACAAATTAACAACTTAACAAGCCACCTAAGGAAGCTGGAAAGCAAGACCCCAAAAACCCTAATTTTAGCAGAAGACTCCACATCAGATCACCAAAATAAAAACCCAAATCCAGGACATAGAAGACAAAAAGACAATACAAAAAAAATCAACGAAACAAAATGCTGGTTCTTAAAAAGGATAAACAAAATTGATGGTCCCCTAGCTCGACTGACCAAGAAAAAACCCAAATAAGTGCAATCAGAAATACAAAAGATGAAGTCACATCTGACCCTAAAGAAATACAAAAGATCATTAGAGACTACTATGTACACTTGTATGGAAACAAACTTGAAAACTTCAAGGAAATGGAGGACTTTCTGTCATCACACAACCTGCCTAGGTTGAAACAAGAAGAAATTGAGACCCTAAATAGACCAATAACAACCAAGGAAATTGACTATCTAATAAGAAAACTACCTACAAAAAAGCCCTGGACCAAATGGCTTTCCAGCAGAATTCTACAAGACATTTAAGGAGAAGCTGATTCCAATCCTACTGAAGGTATTTCAGGTGATTGAGAAAGATGGAACCCTCCCCAAATCATTTTACGAAGCTAACATCACACTGATACCCAAGCCAGGTAAAGATCCAGAAAAGAAAGAGAACTACAGGTCAATATCTTTGATGAACATAGATGCTAAAATTCTCAACAGATCCTAGCAAACCGGATTCAACAACACATCTCAAAAATCATCCATCATGACCAAGTAGGCTTCATCCCTGGGATGCAAGGCTGGTTCAACGTTCATAAAACCATAAATGTAATTAAATACATCAACAGATGTCAAAACAAAAAACCACATGATTATATCATTAGATGCAGAAAAAGCTTTTGATAAAATCCAGCACCCTTCTTGATAAAAACCCTCGAACAACCGGGCTTGGTGGCTCAGCCTGTAATCCCGCGCCTTTGGGAGGCTGAGGTGAGTGGATTGCCTGAGCCTGCGGGTTCGAGACCCGCCTGGGCAGTGATACCTCATCTCTAGAATAAATTAAAAAAATCAGCTGGGCGTGGTAGCGCGCACCTGTAATTCCGGCTACTTGGAAGGCTGAGGCGGAAGGATCGCCGGAGTCCAGCAGGTCGAGGCTGCGGTGGCCGGGAGTGGCCACTGCACTCCAGTCTGGGCAACTGAGTGAGACTCCAACTCAAAAAAAAAAAAAAAAACACCCTTAAACATCTAGGCATACGGGGAACATACCTCAAAGTAGTAAAAGCCATCTATGAGAAATCCACAGCCAGCATACTCCTAAATGGACAAAAATTGGAACCATTTCCCCTGAAAACTGGAAGAAGACAATGATGCCCACTCTCACCCCTCCTGTTCAATATAGTATTGGAAGTCCTGGCTAGAGCAATCAGAGAAGAGTAGGCAATCAGAGGTACCCAAGTAGGAAAAGAGGAAGTCAAATTATCTCTCATTGCAGATGACATGATCATGTACCTTGAAAACCCAAGAGAATCTGTCACAAACCTCCTTACACTGATAAAGGCCTTCAGCAAAGTCTCAACATATAAAATAAATGTGCAGAAGACAATCGCATTTCTTTACACCAATAATAAACAAACAAAAACCCAAATAAAAAGCACAATTCCATTCACAATAGCCACAAAAAAAGAAATGAAATACCTTGGCGTCTTTCTAACCAGAGACATGAAAGACCTTTACAATGAAAACTACAAAACTCTGCTCAAAGAAATCAAAGATGACACAAACAAGTGGGGAAATGTCCCATGCTCATGGACTGGAAGAATCAACATTGTGAAGATGTCCATCTTACCTAAGGCAATCTACAGATTCAATGCAATATCTATCAAATTACCAGCGACATTCTTCTCAGACCTAGAAAAAAACAACACAAGAATTCATATGGAAACACAAATGACCAAGAATAGCCAGAACAATCCTTAGCAAAAAAAACAAAGCAGGTGGTATCACATTACCAGACTTCCAACTTTACTATAAAGCTACAATCATCAAAACAGCTTGGTACTGGTACAGGAACAGGCATATAGACCAATGGAATAAAACTGAGATTCCAGAAGCAAAACCTCAATTTCTCAACCAACTCATCTTTGACAAAGCCTCCACCACCTACCACTGGGGAGAGGAGAACCTATTCAGTAAATGGTGCTGGGAAAACTGACTGACCACATGCAGAAGATTGAAACAGGACCCCTATCTATCCCCATGCACAAAGGTTAACTCCAAATGGATCAGAGACCTAAATGTAAAACCTCAAACCATAAGAACCTTAGAAAAGGAAGGACATACCTTCATGGAAATCGGAACTAGCCTCCAATTCCTGAACAAAACCCGAAACCCATAGGTCATAAGAGATAAGATAGACAAGAGGGACCTCATTAAAGACAAGATTCTGCAAAGCCAAAGAAACCATCAGGAGAGCAGGGAGACAGCCTACAGACTGGGAAAAAGTATTTGCCAACTCCAGGTCTGACAAAGGCATCTTGGATCTACAAGGAACTCAAACATGCTGAAAAGAAAAAAACAAACAACCCCATTATAAAATGGGCAAAAGATATGGACAGACACTTCACAAAGGAAGACATTCGAGCAGCCAACAGACACATGAAGAAATGTTCAACCTCACTAATCATCAGGGAGATGCAAATCAAAACCACACTGAGATACCACCTAACTCCAGTCAGAATGGCAATTATCAATAACTCAAAACATAACAGTTGTTGGAGAGGATGTAGCGAAAAGGGAACACTTCTACACTGTTGGTGGGAGTGTAAACTAGTGCAAGCTCTGTGAAAAGCAGTGTGGTGATTCCTAAAAGCTCTAAACATCAACCTCCTATATGACCCTGCAATCCCCCTACTGGGAATATACCCTGAAGAACTCAAATCACTCTGTAAAAAAGATACCTGCACACGAATGTTTATTGCAGCATTGTTCATAATAGCAAGAACCTGGAACCAACCATGCTGTCCATCAAAAGAGGACTGGATTAAAAAAATGTAGTACATATACACAATGGAATACTATACAGCCATAAAAAAGAACAAAATCATGAATTCTGCAGCAACCTGGATGGAACTAAAGTCTATAATACTGAGTGACCTCTCACAGAAACAAAGATCTGAGTATCACATGTTCTCACTCATATAGTGGACCTTGATCATCCAATGCACTACCAGAAGAAAATGACTGACACTGGTGGGAAACTATGGGGGGGGGAAGGGGGATGGGACTAATGATAGTAAACATCTGTCTGGGGACGGGGAGCCACCTGTTATCAACAAGGGGGCCTGAATGAAGCATATTTGTATACCTAACCCTAAACTGTACCCCACAATATCATGATAAAAAATGCTGATTTGAAACAATAATAAAATAAATAAAGTAAACTCCAGACATTATGCCTATGTCATTTCAACCCTAAATACTTCTATGTGTACCTCTGGAGAATAAGGATAATTTCTTATGCCACCACAATATGGTCACAACTAGAAAACTAACAATGATTCCTTAATATAATCTAATAATCAATATTCAAATGTCTTTATTTGTCTCAAAAATATCATTTTTCACCTATGCTAGTTATTTTAAATATTTATAGTTTTCTATAAACAGCATTGAATATTTGGATTCAGCAATCCTATTTTTCTTGCTTTGTGTAAACCTCTACTCTGAACTGATACCTTAGTTCCAAGGGCCTTCTATATAAGTCATTAACTTCAGGCACACCTCCCCAATCCTGCTCTCAGCCTCAATATATTTTTAACACTTCAATTATTATTACAGATATCTTTCCTGCTTTTTCACCCCAATACACACAAGCTATGAACCCCTCATTACTTTCTCCAGTCTATTAAAATTACAGTAAAACCCATTAAAAATATCCTTTTTATATTACAGATAAAATCACATTTGCTATATATATAGTGGTGTGTGATTCATATAACTGTAATTGTAATTCAATAACTAGATATTTTCTTGGTCCATCAATGCCAACATGAAGGCTATATTTGAAACCTGATATGGATCCTTTCTTGGCCAGTGCATCTAATAGCTATCCCACATGGAATCTAACTTGTTTAAATTTTAGCTTGAAATCACATCCACTGTTTCTTTCCTTTTTTACAGAGTATTTTAAAACAAAAATGGACATTTTCTCTACACTTATGACACATCTAAAAAAAAATAAGCGCATAGTAAACATCTCAGAAAAGCCATTTCATTAGTGTAATTTAAAAGCCAAATTCCAGGTCCTCCTAGCAAAGCAGAAATACCCATAATTGTGATAAATAATATTAGTGGAGTAAATGCTCCAGTAAAAAAGACAAATTGCAAGACTGGATCTAAAAAAACAAAGCCTAACTTTGTATTGTTCAAAAAAGTTGCATATTAAGAAGGATGTAAAAGTATTACAAGTGAAACAAGCAAACAAACAAACTATATATATATATATATATATATATATATATATATATATATATATATATCCATGCAAACATGTACAAAGAGGAAACTGATATATCTATGATAATATCAGGCAAAATCATATTTAAGGCAAAAAAAGCAATATTAGTGATAGAAAGGGAGGTTTCATCATAATAAAGAGCTTCATTCACAAGGAAGGTATAATAATTCTAGATGCACCTAATAATGTGAACCCAAACATAAAAAGCAAATGCTATAGGACTAGAGGTAGAAACAAACAAAGCCACAATCATGAATAGAAATTGACAGAATACACAGACCATATAATTTAAACAGAAGAAGAGTAAACTTGACCTAATTGATATAAATGGTATATATGCACCCAACAACTCAAATGCATATAGAATATTTTCAAAAATTGAGTATGTGCTGCAAAGAAAGTCTCAACAAATTTCAAAGAAGTGACAGCAGATAGAGTATGTTCTCTGACTGTAATGCAACTAAGTTAAATGTAAATTTTTAAAAAAACAACTTTAAAACTCCCATATATTTGAAAAATATGCATAGGCCAAAGAAGAAATCATATGACATATTTTGAACTGAAAATCCCAAAAAATCAAAACTTGGGAAATGTGTTTAAAGAAGTACTTTAAGAGAAACTATACTATTAAATGCATACTAGAAAAGAAGTAAGACTGAAAATTAATAAGATAAGTATTATTTGTAAGAAGTTAAAAAAGAGTAGCAAGTTAAAGTCAAAAGAAAAAATAATAAAGATTATACCAAAATTAATAAAACATTAAAACGCTTACAACAGAGGTTCATAAAGCAGAAATTGACTCATTAAAAACACCAGGAGAAACTAGAAATGAAACTCATCAAAGTCATACAGGGAGTAAAAGCAGAGTTGGCAGATTTCAGAAATCCTATTCTGAAAGAATGGAAATGAAGAGATCCATCTTGAAAATCAAAAGCAAAGTAAGAAGCATGGGAGCAGAATCACCCAAGCAGAGGAAATAATGTCAGAGCTCAAAGACCAAAATATGGAGTTAATCCAGTCTGTTAAAAACATTTTTTTAAAAAAGTTCATAAAGAAGTAAAGCCTCCGAGAGATGTGGGACTATGTCAAGAACCAAGAAGGCAAATCTATGCCTGACTCATATCCCCGATACAGAAAAGAAAACTGAGAATACTATGGAAAAAGCATTCCATAAAGTCATCAAAGAAAATTTTCCACATCTCACTAGGGAGATGACCATTCAAACACAAGAGATTCAGATAACTCCTACAAAGTATTACATGAGAAGACCAACCCCAAGAAACATAGTAATCCACCTTCACAAAGTAAACATAAAAGAAAAAAGTCCTAAAGGTGGGAAGGAGAAAGTCAGACTACCTACTGCGGAAGACCCATCAGAATTGCTCCAGACTTATCTACAGAAAAACTACAAGCCAGAGGGACTGGAGTCCAATCTTTAAAATTCTTACAGATAGGCAATAATTTTCTAACCAATAATTTCCTACCCCACTAAGCTAAACTTCATCAGTGATAGAGAAGAAAAATCTTCCCAGGATATCCAGTCCCTAAGAGAATATGCCTCCTCTAGACCAGTCCTTTAGGAAATGCTTAAGAAGGTTTTGAACACAGAAAAAGAAAAGAATGGTTATACCCATCACAAAAGTATAGGCAAGCACAGAGTCAACAGATTATACAAAGCACCCACAAAAATGAAAACACACACATATATAAAAACAAAAGTAAAAGGAAATAAAGAACTCCCTAAGAGCTCTATGGCAGGGATAAACTCTTACATTTCAATAATCAATGGAAACGTGAATGGACTAAATGCACTACTGAAGAGACATAAAGAAACTAGATACACTAGATAGAAAAGCATGATCTAACAGTCTGCTGCCTCCAAGAAACTCATCTCATTCCAAATGACACCCACAAGCTCGAATTTGGGGGCTGGAAAATGGTCTTTCAGACAAATGGAAGACAAAAGAAAGTAGGACTAGTTACTCTGATATCAGACAAAGCAGACTTCAAACCATCAGAAGTTAAAAGGGACACCACATAATGATAAAAAGCTCAATCCACCACAAGAAATATCCCTTTTAAACATATGTGCACCCAGCCACAGGATCATCACGTTTTATAAAACAACTAAGAGAGGACATTGACTCTCACACAATTATATTTGGAGAACTAAATACCCCTCTAACAGCTCTCGATAGATCATCAAGGCAAAAAGCCAACAAAGAGATGTGGAACCTTAACTTGACATTTAATCAAATGAGTCTAATAGACATCTACAAAACACTCCACCCAACATCTATAGAGTATACATTCTACTCATTAGTGCCGGAGACCAGCTCCAGCCGGGTTCAGGGTACCCCAAAGGTGGAGACGGCATTGGCGATTGGGTGAAAAAAGAAAGAGAGAAAGAGAGAGAAAGAAAGAGACTGGACTCCAGTCTAGTGCAGAAGCTGTTTATTGGGAATTACAACGGGTCTTTTATACACAGTCGGGTGTGTGAGGAGCGTTCCCCACCCACCAGATGTTCTTTCGGGTATAATCCCATAACCTAATCGATGAAACTTTAATCCATGACTGCCTTTAAACCCTTTTCGTACTGCCTATAAACCCTTTTCATATTGCCTATAAACCCTTTTCGTACTAATACCAAGTTAAACAATTCTATAGAGACTTAAGTACTTACTTTACAAACTAAAGTGGCCCATCCCAGAATGTTTGGAGTGTGGCCCAGTCCAAAGTTCACAGTGGGCTACCTGCAAGTAACCCAGCCGCATTCTTTCAACAAAATGGCTGTCTTCTAAAACTATATTTTACAATTTATACCTTATTCGACTTCAATAAATCCTAAGATCGTGACCCAGAAGTCTGTGACCAATACTAAGGCTCTTAGATGTGACCCAAGTTTGTATTGTAAGTTGTGTGAAAACCAAAACTGCAGTTTGTGGAAGAATGGGAGCAATGAGCTTCTAAAGTTAGCTTGTGTTCATCCCGGTCTCAGAATTTTTATGTTTTGAGCTCACAGGAGCTTAATCTGGTTAGTGCTGGGTAGAAAGGGGGAGGAAATGGAGTCAATAGCTCCCAAACGCATCCTAGTGGTCTTGGGGTCAACGGCCCTTCCTGATCCCTAATGCTCAGTGGGCCTCCATGGCCGGCTCCCAACACATTAGCACATGGAACATATTCCAAGATCAATCACATTCTCAGACATAAATCAAACATGAACAGATTTCAAAAGATCAGAATAATACTGCATCTTCTCAGATCACAGTGGAATAAAAATAAATATTACCACCAATAAGATCCCCTCAAAATACACAAAGACGTAGACACTAAACAGCATGCTATTGAACAACTTCTGGGTTAACATGGAAATCAAGACAGAAATAAAAAGATTTCTGGAAACAAACGAAAACCAAGACATATCAAAATCTCTGGTATGCCATGGAAGGAGTGTTAAGAGGAAAATTCATAGCATTGGCTGCACACATCAAGAAAACAGAAAGATCACAAGTAAACAATTTAATATCACACCTAAGGGAGCTGGAAAGGCAAAATCTAAATCTAAATCTAACTTTATCAGAAGAATCCAGATCACCAAGATAAAATCACAATTGCAGGATGTAGAAGATGGAAATATCATAGAAAGGATCAACAAGACAAAAAAGCTGGTTCTTTGAAAGGGTAAATAAGATTGACAGACCCCTGACCAGATTGACTTTTTTAAAAAGGGAGAAAGTTCAAATAAACACAACTAGAAACACAAAAGGTGAAGTCACAACTGACCCTGAAGAAATTCAAAAGATTATCAAAGATTACTATGAACACCTATATGCAAATCAACTAGACAACCTAAAGGAAATGGAGTACTTTCTGACACCACCCAAGCTCCCAAGGTTGAATCAAGAAAACATTAAAACTCTAAACAAACCAATAACAATCTAGGAAATTGACTCAGTCAAAAGAAATCTCCCCACCAAAAAAGTCCCTGAACCAATGGCTTTCCAGCTTAATTCTACAAGACATACAAGGAGGAGCTGATACCAGTCTTATTGAAAGTATTACAAGCAATCAAGAACAATGGAATTCTCCCCAACTTATTTTATGATGTTAACATTGTACTGATACTCAAACCTAACAAAGAACCAACAAGGAATGAGAATTACAAGCCAATCTCCTCGATGAACATAGACATACAAATTCTCACCAAGATTCTAGCAAATCAGAACCAACAACACATCTCAAGGATCATCCACCATGACCAGGTGGGCTTCATTCCTGGGATGCAGGGTTGGCTCAACATTCATAAGACTGTAAATGTAATTCAGCACATTAACAAATGTAAAACCAAGAACCACATGATTATCTCATTAGATGCAGAAAAAGCATTCAACAAAATCCAGCAGCCCTTCCTGATAAAAACTCATGAGCACCCTAGGCACAGAAGAAACATTCCTCAAAACAGTAAACCCACAGCCAACATTTTGCTCAATGGGCAGAAGCTGGAAGCATTCCCCCTAAGAAGAGGAACAAGACAAGGATGCCCACTCATATCCCTCCTGTTCAACATAGTGCTGGAATTCCTAGCCATAGCAATCAGGCAAGAGAAAGAAATCAGGGGTATCTAAATGGGAAAAGAGGAAGTTAGGCTATCTCTCTTTGTGGATGATATGATTCTATACGTAGAAAACTCCAGAGAGTCTGTCAAAAGCCTCCTTGCACTGATAAACAACTTTAGTAAGGTTTGGGGTTACAAAATCAATATGCAAAAGACAGTTGCATTTCTGCACACCAGCAAACAGCAGGTGAAGAACCAAATAACACAATCCCATTGACAATAGACACACACACACACACACACACACACACAATACCTTGGCATCCACCTAACCAAAGAATTGAAAGACCTTTACAATGAGAACTACAAAACGCTGTTCAAAGAAAACAAGGATGACACAAACAAATGTAAAAACATTTCATACTCATGGATTGGAAGAATCAATATTGTCAAGATATTCTCCCTACCCAAGGCAATCTACAGATTCAATGCAATACCCATCAAATTCACAGACCTGGAAATAACAATAAACAAATTCATATGGAAATAACAAAGAGCATGAATAGTCAAAACAATCCTCAGCAAAAGGACCAAAGCAGGAGGTATATACTTCCAGACTTTAAACTTTATTACAAGGCTAAAGTAACCAAGATGGCAGAATATTGGTACAGGAATAGGCACATGGATCAATGGTACAGGACAAAGATTCCAGAAGTAAAAACACAGTCTCTCAACCAACTCTTCTTCAACAAAGCCACCAATAACAATCGCTGAGGAAAGGAGACTATTTTTAGCAAATGGCCCTGGGAAAACTGCCTAACCAAATGCAGAAGAATGAAACTGGATCCCTACTTATCCCCATATACAAAAATCAGCTCACAATGGATCAAGTACCAAAACATAAAACCTCAAACTATAAGAATCCTCAAAGAAAACGTAGGAAATACCCTTAAAGACTTTGGAGTAGGCAATGAATTCCTGACCAAGTCCCCAAACGTGAATGCTATAAAAGCTAAGACAGACAAGTGGGACCTCATCAAACTGAAAAATTTTTGCACAGCAAAAGAAACCATCAAGAGAGTAAAGAGACAGCCTACAGACTGGAAAATAATATTTGCCAGTTTAGGATCTGACACAGGCCTAACATCCAGGATCTACAAGCAATTAAAATGAAGTGAAAAGAAAGCAAAACACAACAAAACCCAAAACCCAACTCCATTAAAAAGTAGACAAAGGACATGAACAGACACTTCTCAAAAGATGACATACAAGCGCCGACAGACACGTGGAGAAATGCTCACCCTTACTAATCATCAGAGAAATGCAAATTAAAAGTACAGTGAGATACCACCTAACTCTAGTAAGGATGGCCATCATTAATAAGTCAAAAAACAACAGATTCTGACACAGTGTGGAGAAAATGATACATTTCTGCACTGTTGGTAGGAGTGCAAGCTAGTTCAGTCTCTGTGGAAAGTAGCATGACAATTTCTAAAAGAACTAAAAATTGACCTTCCATACAATCCAGCAATCCCTCTCTTGGGCATATATCTGGAGGAACATAAATCACTCTACCAAAAAGACACCTGAACACCCATGTTTATTGCTGCACTATTCACAATAGGGAAACATGGGACCAATCTTGCTGCCCATCAAAAGTAGACTGGATAAAGAAAATGTGGTACATATATATGATGGAGTATTATGCAGCCATAATAAAGAACAAAATCATGGACTTCGCAGCAACTTGAATGGAGTTGGAGACCATCTTACTAAGTGAACTATCTCAGAAACAAATAACTAAATACCACATTTTCACTCATAATGGACCCTGAACACTAGTCATGTTAGCACAAGAGTGGGATTGGCAGTTGTTAGGCACTGCTAGGGGAGGAAGGAAGGTGAGAAGCATGAGACAACACAAAGGGTACCTGGTGCACTATGAGAGGAAGTGAGGGCCAGTTAGAAGCCCAAATCTCACCTACATGGAGATTACTTACGTTATTAATCCTCACTTGTACCCCACAACTCTATAATAAGTAAATTAATTTAAAAAAAAAAAATATTGGTGAAAATAACTTATAGTTTCCAAAATAAATTGAGTATCTATAACCACCCCCCCAAATGTTAATGGTAGACCTTAAGTGGTGGATATACAGGTATTCACTGAATTTCTTTCAATTTTGCTATATGTTTGAAATTTTCCATGCTAAAACATCAGTGGAAAAAAAGATTTGACAATACTAAGCATGTTGCAACTTTAAATAACAGGCACTGTCAAATGCTGCTGATGGAAATGGCAATTAATACACCCACTGTGGAAACCTGTTAGTCATTATCTGCTGAAGTTAAATATACTGATATTATAGGACCCAGCAATCCAGTGTAAGTGAGTATACATGAGTACCAAGGGTCATTGGTGAGAATGTCCATAACAGCTTTATTGATAATATCTAAAATCCTTTGGAAACCCAAATGTTTGTCAATAATAGAGTGGATAAATAAACAGTAAAGTGGTTTATAATCATACAGTATGATATTATATGATAACAAAAAATGAACTATCTATAGCAGAACACAACAATCCTGAATCTCCTAAACACAATACTAAGCCAGGCTAAAAAGAATGCATACATAAGTCTAAAATAGGCAAAACTAAATTGTATGGTGAATAAGGATGAATTCTTACGTGGTACAAAAATAAAAGGAAGTGATTACCATAAACATCAAGATAGTGATTATGCTTGGAAGAAGGGAGGGGGTTATGACTGGGAAGGAAACTTGAGAGGTTTGGGGGAATGCCAGCAATGTTCTATTTATTAACCTAAGTGCCTAAATTTTACTTTAATAATTAGGCTTCATTCCATGCTATTCACTTCTTTGCATGTAGTTCATGTTTCACAATTTTTAAAGGCATGGAAAATGTGCATACTTGTTGCCAAGGCTATCAGGAAGTGGGGCCCCTCACACATCGCTGGTGGGACCACAAACCAGCAGAGTGTTCTGAAGAGCTAAGTGCGGTCAGTGAAACTCAATAGGCATGTTCTCCAGCATCTAGCACCCCACTTCCAAGGATCTGTACCAGAGAAATCCTTTGCCCATACAAGGCTGTTCTGCGCAACACTTATTATTTCTTTGCTGTTGGTAGTGTGTCATTGGAGGCAAACTAGGTGTTCATTAGAAGAGGAACTGATCAATAAAATCTGATGGATACATGTTAAAGAAAGCTAGGAAGTCAAAAGCAATGAACTGAAAAAAAGCAAGAGAGTAACACGAATTGATTTCTTACAGTGTTGAGTGGAAAAAAGTAATAAAGTTATATCTATGCCCTTTATGTAAATATAAAACACACAGACAAAGATATTCTTTTTCAGAAGTTCATATTTTCACTAGTACGTACAATATATACCTATATGCATACACATCCCAAATACTTTGGTGTAGGAGATGCCTGTGGGAAAGAGAGAAATGGGAAGGGAGCTAGGGATGGAGTGATAAAATAAGAGAGAAGCCTTGAGTGGGTGGCGATGGTCGTGTGCAATGAACGGAATGAATTAACTCTGCACTCCTGAGGTCCAAAGAAGAAACAAAAAGTAAGGAAATATACTAATACCATTATTGTTACTAGTCTACAAAATCCTCAGATCAGTGTGGGACTCCTTCCACGTTTTAAAATCCTACCAGATGTACTTCTTAGGGCTTTCTTTGTGGTGGCTGCTTCCTTATATTATACCTGTGCTTTCCAAAATATTAAGGAGCTGGTCTCCCCAGAACTGCATTAATCATTAGTATTGTTCTTTCCCTGTCACCGATACTGTTGTGAGACCGACAGAACCATTCTGTGGAGTTACTAAGCTGCATACAAGAAATAAGCAGTAGAAATATCATCCATGTGTATGGTTTTGAAAAGCACACTACTATTATATAAATATTAACCTACAAAATACAATGTAATATTTCTGATATAAAAAAAATTTTTTTTGAGTTAGGATCTTGCTCTGCTGCCCAGACTGGAGTGCAGTGGCATGAGCACAGTTCACTGCAGCCTCAAGTTCCTGGGCTCAAGTGATCCTCCGACTTCAGCTTCCCGAGTAGCTGGGACTACAAGCGAATGCCACCGTGTTTGGCTAATTTTGATATTGCTATTGTTGAGACAAGGTCTCACTATTTTGCTGAGGCTGGTCTCAAACTACCAGGCCCAAGCAATCCTCTCTCCTCAGCCTCCCAAAATGCTGAAATTATAGGCATGAACCACCACGCCCAGCCTCTGGGCGGCAAATTTAAATTGCCAGTTGAATCGAAAGATTCTATCCCCAGAATACAAATTTAATTCTTTTAAACTTATTATTAACTTTTAAAAGTAAATATAGTATTCTTTGCTTTTTAAAAATTATCTCATACGCTGGTAGAATATTCTTTATGGATAAGAATCTTTAAATGTGCATGGGTCCTACGTAAAAATTATATTCAAATCATAAAATTCCAGATAACACTCAAGAATAAATTTGCATCTACACCATTATATGTGGGGGGAAAATTCTTACATGGACAAAAATACCATGAGAACCAGAGGTAGCTGAGCAGAGACTATAAAAAACAGTTTTGAATAAAGCAGCCACAAACTTTCAATTTAATGCAATATTTGCTGAGCATTTAATATGGGAGAGACAGAGTCTAGGAGCTGGAGGCACCAACATGAAGTAAGGCATAGGCACTGCCCTCAGGGATCAAAGCCTAAAACCAGGTGTGTATGATGGTGGTTTTAGTGTCTTTACTCCCCAGACAAACAAGGATGTTTTGACTGTGTTTACAAAGTGTGTGCAAATGAAGACAAAATAGTTTTGAGATTATATTAGGGAAGTCTGTGAGCCCAATAGTTATGTCTAAGCATTATCTGCCACATTGACCAAAGATGTTCACGGATCCAGTCATTTCTGAGTTGATTTTTTTCTTCTTTTAAAAGAGTCATGGTTAATTTTAGCCGGACAAACTCTGAGTCATGTCATTACTGTCTTGCTAAATTTTCCTTCCGGTCTCAGCTGGACTCAGCATCCTTCATTTCCTACCCTAAAGCATTCCCCTTGTGTCTCATGCTTGCTGTAGGGAAGACCTGTAGCTCTTAATAGTCTGAGGCCAGACTTTTCCACTCCATCTTCCCCTTCTGTACAGAATGCTGCATGCTTGTGAAACCCTTCGACCTTGGGTTTGTAAAGGGTGGTCATTATTATGGAGGTGTCTCTTAAACGCTGAGGCATAGAATGTCAAAAGTCATGTCAGACCCTAAGGTGAACACGTGTCCCTGTACAGGCACAGCTAAGTGGAAAGGAAGCTTAGCATAGAGAGTGAATAGCTGAGATTTTATTTTCTGCCACATTCCACCAGTTTAGTAGCTCCTGCAGTGGTTACCTGAGTCATAGAAATGCTAGGGTCTTCAATTCTGTAATGACAGGAAAAGGAGCAGTTGGCCTAGCTTTGACCATTTATCCCAGATTCACAAAAGCTGTCTTTCCACATGTGTCTAGTCTTTCCCAGTCACCAAGGCACCAATACTAACGAACAGCTGCCAGATGACAAAACCAAATTGCCTCTGCCCATGGATTAGAGTATTATGTTACAGCCTTCACAGCAGAAATTCAAATTATGAAAATGAGAACAGATGAAGCCCACTTGCTAGGAGGTGCCTACCTTGCTCATGTAAGACCATCTTAGCTTTACTGAAAAATTTCCCATGAATATTTTTTCTTTCATCTTCCCTTATAGGGATGGATAATTCTGCAGTCAACATTTTTGCCCAAGGATTTCATTGTCACAGAGAACCTGGGTCATTGAGGTCTGAACCAGAGAAAGTTGAAGGTGATTGATCTAATCAGTTTCCAGTTCCTTGGAATTTACTAAAGAATGCTAGCTACCCTGTTTTGTTGGTTCAGTGTGAATATCCTTGTTTATTATGTATGCATCTGAGTTTATTTTAGTCCATGAAGAGAATTATATTCAGGACTTAGATTTCAAGGAACAAACCCTTCTGCAATCTCCTGATGATTAATTAATTATTTCATTTCAATGCTCACTGAGCTCCTACTGTGTGCAGTGCTGTGCTAGGTATTGGGGATACCAAATATAAACATCTTCCTTAGCCACAAAAATGTAAAGTGTGATAAAAGAAACAGATGTAAAAACTACCTATAAATGAAGCAAAATAAAGCAAGGACTTTAACAGATGTATAAGCAAAGAGCAAAAGAAAAAGATAATGAAATTCACCTGGGGAAATCAAAGAAGTCTCCAGTGAAGATGTAGCAGTTAAGCTAGAAGTAAGATTTCTAAAGTGATAGAAGGAAAGGAAAAGGGCATCACCATGAATAAGTCAACAGGGCTTAAGAGTTAAGTACTGTCAACAACAAACTACATATGAGGGGGGATTTAAAAAACCCACAAAATTTATTTCTTAAAAATTGTGTATTAATCATCCTGAATTAGATACTAGTTTCAACAAGCTAGCTTTAAAGCCATGTGAGAGAGAATTTTGAATATGATAAAAGTATTAGATGATATAAAAATATACTAAAATGGAAAGGAAGAAATCATTGACTAAAAAAAAAGACTGCAGGATAGTGTATAATCAAATATCTCATATTAGTAAACATATATGTACCCATATATTAGAAATAGACTTAGAAACAAAATATGCTCCAAGATAGTGACATTTGGTTTCCAGGTGGTAGAAATGTGACGTTTTGTTTTGATTTTTGTTTTTGCTTGTCATTATCTTGTAATTTTCCATAATGCATGGACTGCTTCTGTTATTTTAAGAAATCGCCATAAATAAAACATATCAAAAAGGAAAAAAAATGTTGTATTATACCCAGAGGAATGCAAATCATTCTATAAAAAAGATAACTGCACACACATGTTTGTTGCAGCTCTATTCACAATAGCAAAAACAAAAACCCAACTATGCTGCCCATCGAAGCTGGACTGGATTAAAAAAAGTGGTACATATACACAGTGGAATATTATGCAGTCAAAAAGAAGGACAAACATATGGACTTTGCAGCAACTTGGATGGATTTAGAGTCGATCATACTCAGTGATCTATCACAGAAACAAAGAACAGAGAACCATAAGTTCTCACTCATTAGCAGACGTTGAACATTTGTCATAATACTATAAGAAAGGGATTGGCAGTAGTGAGAAACTGCCAGGGGCGGGGGTGGGATTGGCAGTTGAGGGAAACTGCCAGGGGAGATCAACAAGGGTATCTGCATAATGGACATTTGCATATCTAACTCTGAAATGTACCCCACATCTTTAAAATAAAATTAAAATTTTTTTTTCAAATTGTGTATTTATTCTTATATGTTTAAACTTCAGTCACCTTCAGAGTACTCTCCATTTGGAGCAATACCCTACTGAGATGCTTTTTCCATGGCTAAAAACAGTTTTGGAACTCATGAATCTTGAAGACTTTTAATGCATTTTTTGTCTTGTTTTGTTTTGTTGTTTCACGTCTTCCCCATCAGCAAAATGTTTCCCTTTGAGAACTTTTTTCATCAGAGGAAACAAAAAAAAGTCACTCCAGGTAAGATTGGGTACAACAGGAGAGTGGGGCATGAGAGTCATCCGTTTTTGGTCAAAAACTGATGAACACTCAGCATGGTATGGGCAAGTGAGATCATATATTATCCATCATGAAATGGGCAAACGTGTTGAAAGAATCTAAAAAAAAAATTCACTGAAATCGAACGCAGCCTCTCACAACACCAAATGGTAGACCGATCCTATAGGTGCCTAGAACACTTACCTGGTGGGGTAAACTTGTACTACAAGGGACCCACCCTCTAAAAAATAATTCCAGTATATGATGGTGGCCCCATGAGATTATAATACCATATTTTTACTATACCTTTTCTATGTTTACATATACTAAATACCACCATGATACAACTGCCTATACCATTCAGTACAGTAATATTATATACAGGTTTGTAGTCTAGAAACAATAGGCTATCCCATATAGCCTAGGTGTATAGTAGGTTATGGTATACATCTAGGTTTGTATAAGTATACTCTCTGATGCTCACACAACCAAGAACTTGCCTAACACGTTTTCCAGAACATATCCCCATCATTAGTCGATGCTTGACTGTAGCTCAGAATTATATTTCAAAAGAGAATGGCCACTGGACTTTAAACCCCAAGACTAAGGTTTTAATTCCTGCCTCATCTTTTATTCTCTATGAAGATTTCATTAAGAAAAATGGGATTAGCGTTTGCATACATCAGTACAGGCATCTTGGGGCATTCCAAGGGAATTCCAACTGACCTTGCTTTCATCTCCCCTTCTTCCCCCTCATCCTCCCTCCCCGTCTTCCCACTGTATAATTTAGGTTCCTTGAGACCAACCACTGTTACCCGTGTTCTGAAAATGCACCCATGATCTGTTTTAATCGGGTATGGTAAGACATAAAGACACAGAAATGGTTGTCATGAAGGAAGAAGTTTCTACTCACAGGTTCCTAAAAACAGGAGACATGGCATACAGGGACACATGGGGAAGCACCAGTGTTGGTCAGGAGGCAGAAGAGGAAAAGGGGAAAATAGGGCCCAGAGCCTTTTGTGGGATTTTCACTGGAAGGAATGGGCAAGGCAAGGTAGGTATGCTGAATGTGTTTATGATTAGACAGCATCCAGAATACAGAAAATACAAAAATATAAATACACAAGCTCCTGCCATGCCTGGTAAGTGTAGGTGCTCAAGCAAATATTTATAATATGGATGAATAAGTGAATGGGGGATGACTTAATGTGATAGAGTACAGAATAGATGGCAGTATGTAGTGGGATCAGAATTAAAAATGTGTGTTGAAGAAGATGGAAAGGATTGCATGCCATGCTAAGAAGTTGGTTTTATAACAGATTTTAAAGTATTTTTGAATATTTACTATGTGCCTCATAATGTAATCAGGATAATTATATTGGCCAATCAAGGAATGACTGGTAAATAGAGAAGTTTTTATTCGTTTACTTTCTCTCAGAAGTCTTCTTCTATATTACAGCATACCATTTGTCTTGGTTCAAACTGCTATAACAAATACCATAGAATGGGTAGCTTTAACAATCAACATTTATTTCTCACAGTTCCTTGAGACTGGGAAGTCTAAGAACAAGCTGCCAGCTTGGTGAGGGCTCTCTTCATGGTTTGCAGATGTCCAGCTTCTTGCTGTATCAACCCCGAGAGGAAGAGAGATCATTTTTCTGGTATCTCTTCTTATAAGGGAATTAACCTTATCATGAGGACCCCATCCTCATGACCAAATTACCTCCCAAAGGCCTCACCTCCAAAACACTGGGGATAAGTGTCTCAACATATGACTTTTGGGATGACACATGCATTCAGATCAGAGCAACATCTGGAGACAAAAGTTGAAACTATTTTTCCACAAATATCACTTCTCATTCTAGCTAATCTGGAATGTCTTTCCTAATCAAGCTAATGTGCCTCTGTAATGTCCTATTTTAGAGTAGTGCTTCTCAAACTTTAAATTGTGTAAGAATCACCTGAACATCTTGTTTAAATGCAGATTCTGATTCAGTGGATCTGGGATGAGTTCAAATTATGCCTTTTTTTTTTCCTTTTTATTCATGGTCCTAGGTAATTCTAGTGCTACTGATCAAGGGACTATACTTTGAATAGCAAGGCTTTAGAGAATGGATTATTTTCTATTAGAGAGGAAATACGGTAAACTGGTTAAGAGCAAGTCTGGGTTTGAACCTGAGCTCTGCTGCATGTGACCTCAGTGGAGTTGCTTATTCTCTTGAAGCTTCAATGGGACAATAAATAGTACCCACTTCAAAGAGTTGTTCTAAAAGGCTTAGCACAGTACTTCACACATAGTAACAACTAAAAAAAACTCACTAAAATAACAACAATAATAGCAGGAATAATAAAAAATGATAATATTCAGGAAGGATAATCACATAACCCTGGTTTGGATCCAATGAGACTTCCCAACAGCTTGGTGGTCAAGGGCTCTAAAATTATACATAATCACCCTCCCAAAAGAAAATTCATGAGTCTGATTAAGACTAATGTTCTTCTCCCATGGATGGAAGGAAACAAGAGTGGGTTCTTTTCCCTTTACATAACTGGGCCTTTACCCAGTGAGCAGACTCACAAGATAAAATACAAGGTAAGACATATATGGGAGACCCCAAAACCACCCAGAATTATCTTTTGGAGCGCAGGCCCCCAGTAGTACTCTCGGAATTTGTTTCTCCAGATCAAACTGTCAACCAAAGATTTACCTGGAATTTTTGAGAAGGTTGCATCACGATTTGTGGAAGAAATGTCCCAAGTTGTGACAAACAGGTGACTGGTTCCTCTACTATGACAACATACCTGCCCACACTGTGCTGAGTATTCAGTAGTTTTTGGCTAAAAACAGTCTAACCCCCAAGCCCCGCCCCCCACCCCCATTCACCCAATCTCACTCTGACCAACTTTTTTGTTTGTTTCTCCAATGATGAAAGTCCTCAAAGGGAAATATTTTGCCGATGTGGAAGAGAGAAAACAAAAAACAGCACAAGCACTAAAGGCATGTTTTTAGCAGTGGAAACAGTATCTCGATAGGTGTACTCACCAAACTGTGAGTACTTTGAGGGTGACTGAAGTTGAAACATGTAAGGATACGTACACAATTTTTTATAAATTCTGGTTTTTTGGGGTCCCCCTTGTAAGCAATCTTTAAGACTATCTCCTGCCGGGTTCGGTGGCTCAGCCTGTAATCCCGCGCTTTTGGAGACTGAGCCCGCGGGTTCTAGACCTGCCTGGGCGGGTGAGACCTCATCTCTACAATACATCAAAAATTCAGCCGGGTATCATAGCGCGCACCCTTAGTTCCAGCTACTCGGAAGGCTGAGGCGGAAGGATCGCCGGAGCCCAGCAGGTCGAGGCTGCGGTGGCTGGGAGCGGCCGCTGCACTCCAGTCTGGGTGACAGAGTGAGACTCCAACCCCCTCCCCCGCCCCCCGCCGCCAAAAAAAAGACTATCTCCTAGCTGTCCTCAACCCAATGAGGAAGAAAATGGGAAAATAACCAGTAAGAGGGAAATAAAGGGTTGTGGCATCTCATCACTCCTGAGAGAATTCTCTGTACACGGCAGGCGGCGGGCGGCGGGGGTGGGGAGACGGGGGGGGGTGTGTGTGGCAAATACTACTCTGGCAGTAGGCAGGACCCCGTGGAATGAGTCTCACTTTGGTCATAATGTAAACATACCAAATGCAGCATGTGCCATAACAGCAGCACAAACTCCCAGCTGGTCTTGTCTCAAGCTGCCTCTGGGATATGACCACAAAAATGTCCATTTATAAGCCTCAACTCTTGGGACTTTTCAAGAGTGACTAGACATTTACACATTCATAGGCCATGTTGCTCAGACCCAAATAATCCAATAATCCTTTAAAAATATACTGCTAAGAGCTATTGATATTCTTACATTTCGCACACAGTTTTGTTTCTAAATTTAATCTGCTGCATTCCAACCAAGTTGTATAAATCTGTTTCACATTTTAGACTTCGCCTAATGAGGGGAATAGTTGGATAACTAAAAGGAGAAAATCTTTTTTCAAATTGGCAGAGATAAGCAGAACAAAACCCTTGAAAAAGAAATTTTTCAGAGACCCCTACCAATACAAAACCTGAGGCTACAGCCAGTCTTTATAAAGGTTTTGATAATTCACTAAGAGTTAGTACATCAAATTTGAGGAATGTATCATCTCAAGTCAACATATATAAATGAGACAATAATTAAAACTGCCCACATTCTATTACCCAGACATATTATTTTTAAGCATGTTCTTATAAGAAAAAAAGTGACAAAAATTCTTGTAAACAAAATTCATAACATAGAGTTTATAACAGAAAAAATTGGGGCCAACTTTAATGCTAATAACTAAAAGGAGAAGAAAAATATTATCAATTCAATGGAATATAATACAACTATTACCATCCTCAGTCATCACTGGCCTCAACTCTTAAGGTACCCTGGTTATATAATCAAATATATGAAAATTTATATATTAGAATATCAATCATGGAACATAAAACAAATATTTTAGTATCTTTTGTGAAATAGAATTAAAACATCTGTGAAAAACAGGAGAAAATAAATTATAAGTAAAAATTTGAAAAAGAACTAAATACATAATAATTGAAATTTAAAACTCAATAAATAAGTTCTATAGCAGATTAAGAATAGCTAAAGAGAGAATTAGTGAACTGGCAAATAGATTTTTGTTTATTCAGAATAAAGCAGAAAGAGACAAAGAGGTAGAAAATATAAAAGAAAGGTCAAGAGACATAGATCATTAAGTGAAAAAGTTTAAAACACATGTAATCAGATGACAGAAGGATAGAAGACAGAGACTAGGATGAGGCAGTAGTTGAAGAAATAATATCTGAGAACTTTTCGGCATTGATGACAGATAACAATTCACCAAGATATAACAAAAAGCTCCCAAACAGGATAAATAAAACTAAATTTTAAAAAATGAACTTCCATTTCTCATGGACTAGATTCTTCCTAATCTCCTAATGAAAACATTAAAATGCTAGATAAAGTGTTAAAATTTCCTTTGGCATTAATGGCCAAGCAAGACAAATGTAAATCCAGTCACATCATAGTAATGGTAAAACACCAAAGACAAAATGATCCTAAATATGACCAGAGAAGAAGTTTCTTTAAAGAAGAAACAATTAACTAATAGCTAAACTTTAAACAACAATGGAAACCAGAAGACAAGAAATATATTCACTCTGACAGAAAAAAATACTCAATTGAGAATTGTGTACCCCCAAAATATGTTTATAGACCAAGAGAGAAATATTTTAGGAAAAAAATAAATTGAGAAAATCTGCTGCCAACAAACTCATTAAAGAAAATTTTAAACTGTGCACTTCAAGCAAAAGAAAAGTAATCTCAGATGGAAGGTCTGACATACAAAGAAAACTGTAGATATGTGTTAATTTAAACAGACATTGATTCTTATAAAATAAAAATGATAAGATTTTGTGGCACTAATCACAAATACTAAATTGTACTACATGGCTACAGTAGCATAGTGACATATTTGCTCTGCAAACAAAATTTATTGCTCTGTAACAGCTTTGTAAATTTAAGAAGGGGTAAAAATATTTAAAATGTTAGATTTTGATAAGTTATATTCAAAAGCTAATTATATAATGACTACCAGAAATAAAAATAGCAGAATATAAAATTTACTAACTTGTGGGGGAGGAATTGAATAAGAAAAAAATGCAACCAATACAGAGAAGGACAAGAAAGAAACATAGAAAAGGTAGGACTAATAGAAATCACAAAATAAAATAGTCAAAATAAATCCAAATACTTAGTAATTTAAATAGGTATAAAAGACAGAAACTGACATTTAAACACTATGATCTATAATCACTCCAAGGAAAATGAAATACATATATATATATATATATATACTTAACATGTACAAGATCTATATGCTAAAAATTACAAAGTGCTGATTTTTAAAAAAATCAAAGAAAGCTTACATAAATGGAGAGATACATCATGTTTATGGACTGAAAGGCTCAATATAGTAAAGCCATCAATTCTCCCTAAATTGGTCTATGGTTTAATGCAATTCCTATAAAAATCCTGGCAATATTTTTTCATAGACCTAGGAAAACTTATGCTAAAATATACATGAAAAGGCACAGGCCCTAGAATAGCTAAATCAATTTTAACAAAAAAGGACAAAGACGAGAAAGAAATTACTCTACCCATATTATACTATATAATTACAGTAATCAAGGCAGTATGGAATGAGTAGAGGAATAAACATATAAATCAATGGAACAGGACAAAAGACCCAGAAATAGACTCTATAATATGCTAAACTGACTTTTGACAAAGTTACAAAACCAATTCAATTGAGGAAGTATAACCTTTTTGACAAATGATGCTGGAATAATTGGAAGTCCAAGACTAAAAAGAACCTAGATTTCAATTTCATGCCTTATACAAAAATGAGCTCAAAATGGATCACCAACTTAAATATAAAATATAAGATTTTTAGACTTTATATAAGACTTCTATAAGACTTGTAGAAAAGCTCATACAAGAAAATTGTTGGGCTCTGGAGCTAAGCCAATAATTCTCAGACATAACACCAATTGTAAGATCCATTAAGAAATTGATGAATTGAACCTCAATACAATTTAAAATTTTAGCTCTGTAAAAGGTCAAGCCAGGCTCGGTGGCTCAGCCTGTAATCCCGCACCTTTGGGAGTCTGAGGTGAGTGGATTGCCTGAGCCTGCAGGTTTGAGACCCTCCTGGGCAACTTGGCGAGACCTCACCTCTACGATAAATAAAAAATTAGCTGGGCATGGTAGCGCGCCTGTAGTTCCAGCTACTTGGAAGGCTGAGACAGAAGGATCGTCAGAGCCCAGCAGGTGGAGGCTGCGGTGGCCGGGATCGGCCCCTGCACTCCACTCTGGGTGACACTGAGACTCCAACTCAAAAAAAAAAGATATTGATGAATTGAACCTCAATACAATTTAAAATTTTAGCTCTGTAAAAGTTCAAGCCGGGCTCAGTGGCTCAGCCTGCAATCCCGCACCTTGGGAAACTGAGGTGAGTGAATTGCCTGAACCTGTAGGCTCGAGACCTGCCTGGGCAACTTGGCCGAGACCTCATCTCTACAATAAATCAAAAATTAGCTGGGCATGGTAGCGCGTGCCTGTAGTTCCAGCTACTTGGAAGGCTGAGATGGAAGGATCACCGGAGCCCAGCAGGTTGAGGCTGCGGTGGCCGGGAGTGGCCACTGCACTCCAGTCTGGGTGACAGAGTGAGACTCCAACTCAAAAAAAAAAAAAAGTTCATAAGAAGAAGGATAAAAAGATAAACTTCACACTAGGAGAAACCATTTGCAAGTCATATGTCTTTGTGCTGCTACAACAAAATACCTGTTTGGGGAATTTATAAAGGACAGACATTACATTTATTTTTCATAGCTCTGAAGGATGGAAAGTCCAAGATCAAGGCACCAATATTTTGCGTCTGGTGAAGTCCCTCTCTGGTTCCAAGATGGAGCCTCATTGCTGCATCCTCTGGAGGGGACAGACACTATGTCCTCACATGGCAGAAGGGAAAGAAAGGACAAAAAAGGCCTAATCTAGTTTTCTCCAGCTGGGCACTCATTCATGAGAGCAGAGCCCTTACAACTTTAATCACTTTCCAAAAGGGCCTCGCCTCTTAATACCACCACAATGGGAATTAAGTTTCAACTCATGAATTTTAGAGGGGAAACCATCATTCAAACTGTAGCACCACATACTAACAAAGGGCTAGTTTCTAGAATATGTAAAGAACTCTCAAAACTCAGCAGTAAAAAACACAATCTAATTTTAAAATGAGCAAAAGGCATGAACAGACATTTTACTAAAGAGAATACACAGTTGTTTTTGTTTTTTTTAAAAGCACACGAAAAGATGCTCAATAATTAGCCATTATGGAACTTTAAATTAAAACTACAATGAAGAGGGCTTCCAGGCAAGATGTCGATGGCACAGGTTGGAATGTGAGAGTCTCTGCAAAAATGAGTGCCTATAAAGAGTCTCTGCATGAGTGGATGTGTGCCAGTGGGTGAATGAAAGTCCTGGGGCTCTCCTCTGGAGGTGACTGCAACCCACCACCACCTTGAGATTGGAGACCCAGGCGCACAGGATTGTCTGCCATTCTCAGGGTTCTCTTGAGATGAGACAGCAGCCACCCCTCACCACGTGGCACCCAGCCCATGCCATCACCTGTAGCAGCAGACTGGGCATGAGCAGGAGGAACTGTGGAGGAGGCAGGTCATGGAAATCTGGAATAAAGCTCCAATACTGGTGACAAGCCATCTACAGGCACCATCTTCTTAGTCCCAGAACGGGCAGAGATTTGCATTGCCCCACCCATCTCTGCCCATTCTCCATCTTGGGACCCAGAGGCTATCCTCTTATTAGACTCAGTGAGACAGACTCCCCTCTCCCACACTGAAACTGACACAGTCACATCTGATCTGAGTGGGAGACTTGACAGCAACAGCAGCGAGTAGGGTAAGTCTAGATCTGATCCATCCTCCTTCCACAGTAGTCAATGGGGCATTTGACCCATGCTGAGAGCAAACCTATCAGCCTGTGCTGAGAGCAGAGGGGAGGGGCTGGAGACCAGAGCTGCTCCCTAAGGTGGAGGCAGCCCAGAAAGGAATCTGGAGTTGCAGAAATGGCCACAGAGTGAGTTTTTTTCCTTCTTGTTTGTTTTTAGTTTTAGTTTTTGCTTTTCTTTCTTCTCTCTTTCTTTCTGTTTTTGTTTATATTTGTGTATTGCTTTGTTTCCGTTATTTTAATGGGTTTTTTTAAGTTTTTCAGTTGGTGTATGGGTATTTTTGAGGGAGAGTACACCAACAGGGGGTTTTTGTTTATTCGTTTGTATGATTGTCTGTATGTTTTTGTTTTTTTTGTTTTTTCTGTCTTTGTTTATCTATTTATTGGTTAGTTGGTAGGCCTGTCTGTTTTCCCTCTTCTTCTCTCTCTCCACCTTCCTTTCATCTCCCTCCTTCCTTTTTCCATTCTTTTCCCTTTTCTTATCTCATTTTGCTTTCAATGAGCAAACAGACACCTCACTGCATGGATAGATTGTAAGGCAGTGGGAAGTGGATTCCAGGGGACCCACATACCTGTCAGCAGATACTGGGATCTGCAGATAACTTCCAAATCACAGCTCCCCCTTAATTAAATCTCAAAGGTACAAAAGGCACAGGCCCCCACCTCTAGTCCAGCTTCAGAATTGAATAAAACCAGAGGATCTGCATAAGGAAGAATAGGAGATTGAGCAAACAGAAATAAAAGCTATCCCCCTATCCCTCAACAACAGAATTAAAGAAGAGGTTTTAAAAAGGAGGAGGAAAACCTACACAAATGAAGAAAAACCAAAGGAAAAATATGAGTCTCACTCTCATATTCAGCCACTGATAATACAGACTTTGGAACTCAAACAATGAATTGCCCCTAGAATGAGTGGTCTCAAACCACAAACCCAGATGTCAAGATATTAATAGAGAGAATAAATATAAATGAGAAGAGACAAGAGGAAAGAATGAAGGAGTTGATAACTGAGATAATAGCAGTAAAGAATACAGTGAATGAAATAAGCAACAAACCAAGCATGAAAAGCGAATTATCTAAGCAGAAGAAAGAATCTCAGAGCTTGAGGAACAAAATATGGAAATAACTCAAACTGTTAAAAACAGAGAAATCTCTGAGGCAGACAGAGAGACAGAGATCACCCTGGAATAAAAATCCCATGAAATTATCCAAGAAAATGTCCCTCTCTTATCAGTGACATGACCATTCAAACACAAGAGATTCAGAGTACCCCTGCAAGACAACAAATGAGAAGATCAACTCCTAGGCACTAATTTGCCTATACAAAGTAGGTATAAAAGAAAAATTCCTAATGGCAGCAAGAGAAAAAGGTCAGACTATGTACTGGGGAAGACCAATTAGAATAGCAGCAGAATTATCTACAGAAACACTTCAGGCTAGGAGAGTTTGGAGCCCAATCTTCAGAGTTCTCAAAGGTAAACAATTACCACCAAGAATTACCTACCCAGCTAAGCTAAGTTTCATCAGTGATGGAGAATTAAAATTCATCCCAGACATTCAAACCCTGAGTTTACGCTGCCTCCAGATCAGATCTACAAGAAACACTTAAGAAAGTATTGAACACAGAAAAAAGGAAAAAAAGAACAACAATACCCTTGCAAGAATGCAGGAAAACAGCAACAACAACAACAATAACAACACACACACACACACACACACACACACACACACACACACACAGACATGAATCAACCCAAAAATCAAAAGAAAGACAACAAACAAACAGGCGCAACAACAACAAACTCTATAAGAACCTCATGACAGGGATAAACTCTCACATCTCAATAATTAGCTTGCATTTGAATGGACTAAATGCACCACTGAAAATACATAGAATAGCAAATTGGATAAAATATCATGAGACGACAATATATTGTCTCCAAGAGACTCATCACACGAGAAAGGACACATACAGACTCAAAAAGTAAGAGAATGGGAAACAAATTTTCAGGCAAATGGAACACAAAAGAACTCAGGAGTCATGATCTTAACATCAGACAAAATACCATTTAAGCTCTCAAAAATTAAAAAAGATATGGAAGTTCACTACATAGTCATAAATGGTTCAATCCATCAACAAGAAATATCCATCCTAAACATATATATACCAAACGCAGGACCACCAAATTTATTAAAGCAGCCTAGGTAAACTTAAAAAAAAATTGACTCTAACACTATCAAAGCTGGAGACTTAAACACTTACTAACAACCCTAGACAGATCATCAAGACAAAAAAATTCAACATGGAGATATGGAACCTCAATGTGACACTTGACCAAATGGACCTACGGAACACTCCACCCAACAACCACAGGATATACATTCTATTTATCGCCATGTAGAACTTACTCTAAGATCGACCACATCTTTGACCATATATCAAGCATAAATAAATTCCATAAGATTGAAATTCTGCCATGCACCTTCTCAGACCACAGTGGAGTAAAAATAAATATCAACACCAACAAAGTTCCCCCAAAACCCACAAAGACATGGACACTAAACACCATGATGTTAAACCACAGAAATAAAAATAGAGATTAAAAGATACCTGGAAACAAATGAAAATGAAGAGATATCTTACCAAAAATCTCTGGGATGCCATGAAATCAGTACTAAGAGGGGAATTCATATCTCTATGAACATACATGAAGAAAATGGAAAAATCACAACTGAAGCCTAACAAATCACCTAAGAAAGCTGGAAAAGCAAGACCACCAAAATCCTAACTTCAGCAGAAGAATCCAGATTATCAAAATAAAAGCTCAAATTCAGGACATAGGAGGTAAAAATACAATACAAAAAAACCACAATGAAACCAAAAGCTGTTTTTTTGAAAGAATAAACAAGATTGATGAACCCCTAGCTAGCCTGACCAAGAAAAAGAGAGAAAAAGCCCAAATAAACAATCAGAAATGTAAAAGATGATGTCACAGCCAACCCCAAAGAAATACAGATTATTATCAGAGATTACTATGTACACCTGTATGGAAACAAATTTGAAAACCTAAATGAAATGGAGGGCTTTCTGACATCACACAACCTCCCCATGTTGAAACAAGAAGAAATCGAGACCCTAAATAGACCAATATCAACCAGGAAGTCAACTATGTCGTAAGAAAACTACCTACAAAAACCCTGGACCAGATGGCTTTCCAGCAGAATTCTACAAAACACACAAGAGAAGCTGATACCAATTCTACTGAAAGTATTTCAGGCAATCAAGACAGATGGAATTTTCCCCAAATCATTTTATGAATCTAACATCACATTGATACCCAAACCAGGTAAGGATACAACAAAGAAAGAGAACTCCAGACCAATATCCTCGATGAACATAGATTCTAAAATTCTCAACAATATTCTAGCAAACTGAATCCAACAACACATCTCAAAAATCATCCACCATGGCCAAGTAGGCTTCATCCCTGGTGTGCAGAACTCGTTCAACATCCACAAAACCATAAATATAATTAAATACATCAACAGATATAAAGACAAAAACCATATGATTATACCTTTAGATGCAGAAAAAACTTTTGATTAAATACAGCACTCCTTTTTGACAAAAACTCTCGAGCATCTAGGCATAGCTGGAACATACCTCAGAATAGGAAAAGGCATCTACAAGAAACCCACAGTCAATATACTGCTAGACAGACAGAAATTGGAACCATTTCCCCTGAAAACCAGAACAGGACAAGGATGCCCACTCTGATCCCTCCTTTTCAACATAGTATTGGAAGTCCTGGTTAGAACAATCAGACAAGTGAAGGAAATGAGGGGTATCCAGATAGGAAAAGAGGAAGTTAAGTTATTTTGCGGATGATATGATTCTATACCTCAAAAACTCAAGAGACTCTGTCAAAAACTTCCTTGCACTGACAAAGGACTTTGGCAAAGTCTCAGGATATAAAATAAATGTGCAAACGTCAGTTGCATTCCTATACACCAATAATAAACAAACAGAAACCCAAATAAAAAGCACAATCCCATTCACAATAACCACACACAAAAAATGAAATGCCTTGAAACCTTCCTAACCAGAGAAGTCAAAGACCGTTACAATGAAAACTATAAAACACTGCTCTAAGAAATCAAAGATGACACAAATAAATGGAAAAATATTTCATGCCCATGGATTGGAAGAATCAACATTGTTAAGGTGTCCATCCTACAAAAGGCAATCTACAGATTTAACACAATACCCTTTAAATTACCAGCAGCATTCTTCTCAGACTTGGAAATAGCAATACAGGAATTCATATAGAAACATAAATCACCACGAATAGCCAAAACAATCCTTAGCAAAAATAAATAAATAAAGAAAGCAGGAGGCATCATGCTCCCAGACTTTAAGCTTTATTATAAAACTAATAATCAGCTGGGCTCGGTGGCTCAGCCTGTAATCCCGCACCTTTGGGAGGCTGAGATGAGTGGATTGCCTGAGCCTGTGGGTTCGAGACCCACCTGGGCAACTTGGTGAGACCTCATCTCTACAATAAATCAAAATGAGCTGGGCGTGGTAGCGCACCTGTAGTTCCAGCTACTTGGAAGGCTGAGGCAGAAGGATCGCCAGAGCCCAGCAGGTCGAGGCTGCGGTGGCCGGGAGTGGCCACTGCACTCCAATCTGGGTGACAGAGTGAGACTCCAACTCAAAAAACAAACAAACAAACAAACAAAAACACTATAATAATCAAAAAAGTCTGGTATTGGTACAAGAACAAGTATATAGACCAATGGAACAGGATAGAGATTCCAGAAGCAAAACCTCAATTTCTCAACCAACTCATCTTGGACAAAGCCTCTGCCATCAACCACTGGGGAGAAGAGAACCTATTCAATAAATGCTGCTGGGAAAATTGACCGACCACATGCAGAAGAGTAAAACAAGACCCCTACCTATCACCATACACAAAAATCAACTCTAAATGGATTAAAGATCTAAACATAAAACCACAAACCATAAGAACCTTAGAAAATGCAGGAGACACCCTTATGGAAATTAGAACTAGCAACCAATTCCTGATCAAAACCCTATGTGCCCATGATATAAGAGATAAGATAGACAAGTGGGACCTCATCAATCTGACAAGCTTCTGCAAAGCCAAAGAAAGCAGTGAGAGAGCAGGGAGACAGCCCACAGATTGGGAAAAAAATGTTTGCCGATTGTATATCTGACAAAGACCTAACATCTAGGATCTATAAGGAACTCAAAAATGCTGAAAAGAAAAAACCAGCAGCCCCATTACAAAGTGGGCAAAAGATATTAATAGACACTTCTCAAAAGAAGACATATAAGCAGCCAACAGGTACATGAAAAAATGCTCAGCCTCACTAGTCTTCAAAGAAATGCAAATTAAAACCACACTGAGATAGTAGCTAACTCCAGTCAGGATGGCCATCATCAATAACTCAAAAAACAACAGATGTTGGAGAGGATGTGGTAAAAAGGGAACACTTCTACACTGTTGGTGGGAGTGTAAACTAGTGCAGCCTCTGTGGAAAACAATGTGGTGATTCCTACAAGATCTAAAAATTGACCTCCCATATGACTCTGCCATTTCCCTACTGGGAATACACCTGGAGGAACTCAAATCACTCTATGAAAAAGATACCTGCACAGACATGTTTATCGCTGTATTGTTTACAATAGCAAAAACATGGTACCAACCGTGCTGCCCATCGAAAGAGGACTGGATAAAAAAAAATGTGGCTCATATACATGATGGCTGCACAGCCACAAAGAAGAACAAAATCATGAACTTTGCAGATACTTGAATGGACTTAGAGGCTATAATACTGAGTGATCTATCACAGAAACAAAGAACTGAGTATCACATCTTCTCACTCATAAGCGGACCTTGAACAACTATCATAATACTATAAGAAAGGGATTGGCAGTAGTGGGAAACTGCCAAGGAGGGCGGGGGAAGGAGTGGCAGTTGTGGGAAACTGCCATAGGTCCGGATGGCACACCTCATCAACAAGGGTACCTGCATAACGAACATTTGTATACCTAACCCTGAATTGTAACCCACATATTTAAAATTTAAAAATTTAAGTTAATCAATAAATAAAATAAATTTTTTAAAAAGAAAAGAAAGCAGGGTCTTTGGAAAGTAATTATGTCATGAGGAGCCCTCATGAGTGGGATTACTGTCTTGATAAAAGAGACTCCAGAGAGTAGCTGTCTCCTTCTACCAT
The DNA here is from genome assembly GCA_027257055.1 of Cephalopachus bancanus. Taxonomy (NCBI): domain Eukaryota; kingdom Metazoa; phylum Chordata; class Mammalia; order Primates; family Tarsiidae; genus Cephalopachus; species Cephalopachus bancanus. The sequence continues at coordinate 1,364,254 of JAPVLO010000328.1, forward strand.
GTGAGGACACAGCTAGAAGCCACCATCTATGACCCGGGAAACAGACTCTCACCAGACACCACATCTACTGTGCCTTGATCTTGAACTTCCTACTCTTAAAAACTCAGAAATAAATTTCTGTTGTTTATAGTATATAGTATACGTATGTGTGTATATCTATATATACAGTAGTTATAATTTATAATATAGTATTATTTATAACTTACACTATATAGTATAATTTCTATTGTTTATAGCATTGTGGTTTAGCAACCCAAATGGACTAAGACGACAGGCAGCTATAAAAGGCAGCAGGAGGGAGTCTCATGACACTGGGGCTGTTTAGTGTCTTGAACAGTGGTTGTAGATACAGGAACCTACATAGGTGATGAAAGTGTACAGAATGGAGCACACACACATGTACACTGAAAACTGAGGAAATGTGGATAAGATTGGTGAACTCTTCATTTCCTGGTTGTACTGTAGAGTTGAGCAAAAGGTTACCATTGGAGGGAACTGGGCAAAGTGTACAAGGGATCTTTATTGCTTCTTACACTGCAAGTGAATCTACGATTATCTTTTTAAAGAAGACGTTAATTACAGCAGCATAAAAATATAAAGTGCCTAGAAATGAATCTAACAAACAATAGGTAAGATCCTTTTGAAGAAAGTATAACATTTTATTGAAAGCAATTAAAGAAGAGCTAAATAAATTAAGTATAAATCTTATACTTATGGACCGGAAGACATCAAAATCCTAACAAGGTTTCTTTGTGGAAATTAGCAAGCTGATTTTAAAAATTGTGTGGAAAGAAAAAGGGCGAAGAATAGCCTAGATACTTCTTCTAAAGAAGAAAAACAGAACAGGGAGACTTGCCCTGCCAGATATCAAATGTACTCTAAAACTGAAACAATTAAGACAGTGGTGTTGGCAAAGAAATAGAAAAGAGAACCAACAGGACAAAACAGAAAACCCAGAAACATATTTGATTTTTGACAAAGGTAAGATTGCAGAGGGTGGGGGAAAGATGGACTTAAATATCACCGAGACAGCTGGTTATTCATGTGAGAAGAAAAATGGAATAGGATCTTATTTAGGGGGTTGCCCTGTGAAAGGTGAACTCAACCCCCATCCAGAAACAGTTCAGAAGTCAAGACTGTGACACCACAAAAGAAAGTTTAAAAAATTTATTACACACAATGGGGCTTTCTGGGCAAAGCGGGATGGGCACCCAAGCCACTGCTAAATAGCTTGAGCAGGGAGGAGCAAGTGACTTTGGTTTTTATTGCGGTCAGTGATGGGACTGGGATGGGGGATGACTTATTGGAACTTCCCCTTGGCTCCCAGGGTGGGAGTACCTGGGATTTCCTGTCAGCTTTGTGGGATGCTGGGCAAGAGAGAAGGGGGAGGGGTGGAACCTGAAAGCTGTGAGCGGTCAAACACCAAAAAGGGAGTTTCACACATCGACACAAAATTCCTGTGGATTAAAGAGTTAAATACTAAAAACAAAAGTATGAAACTTTTAAAAGACAAAATTGAAGAATATTTTAATAATCTCAAGGCAGTGAAAGATATGCTAGACATAGTATGGAAAGTACTAACCATATAGAAAAAATGATAAATCTAACTACAGTGTATTAAAGTTATGAGCTTCTGTTTATCAAAAGAAACCATCAAGAGAAGAAATTTTTTTAAAAACCCATACTGGCAGAAGTTATTTGTAATATTCTAAAAGTGACTCTCCAGGATGGGCGTGGTGGCTCACACACGTAATCCCAGCACATTAGGAGGTGAAGGTGAGAGGATTGCCAGAGTCTAGGGGTTTGAGACCATCCCAGGAAACTTAGCAAGACCTCATTTCTATAATAAATCAAAAGAAAAATTAGCCGGGCATGGTGAAGCATGCCGGTAGTTCCGGCTACTTAGAAGGCTGAGATGGAAGGATCATCTGAGCCCAGCAGGTAGAGGCTGTGGTGGCTGTGAGCGTGCCACTGCACTCCAGCCTGGGCGACAGTGCGACTCCAACTCAAAAAATAAAAAAATAAAAATAAAAGTGACCCTCTAAAATTGTACCCAGAATATACAAAGAACTACTAAATCAATAGAAAAAGACACACAACCCAATAGAAAACGGACAGAAGACATGAGCAAGCATTACACAAAGAGAAAGCAAAGTAGCCAAAAGTATAAAAACATAAAAGAGTCCCATAAGAAGACAACACCTCACATCTGCCAAGCTTGCAAAAATTCAAAATTCTGATGACATGAAGCGTTAGCGTGAGCCACTAGATCACTTGTATACTGCCACCGGCAGCAGTAATCACCATAATCACCTTTTGAAAAACAGTTTGGCATTACCTGATAGATGTGAAGGCATATGATTCCACTCCTAGGTGTGTGCCTAAAGAAACTCTTGCTCATATGCATCAAAACATGTGCCCAAACGTTCATAGTACAGTGACTTCACTCATAATAAGAAATATTGAAAACAGTCCAAATGCTTACCTACAGGAGAATGAACAAATAAATTGTGGCACAGTCAGACAATGGACTAGTTATGACTGTGAAAAGTTATAACTTATGATAGATGCAATTAAATTCCAAAAGAATATATACAATATGATTTTCTTCATGTAAAGACAAAAAGCGTGTGAAATTAATCAATATATTTTTAGAAGAAAATATGGCAAAACAGTGAGTAAAGCCAAGCAAATGAAAACCCTAAGTCAGGATAAGGATTATCGCTAAGTAGGGAGGGAAGAGGTGGGCACACAGGAGCTTCACATTAAAAAAAAACAGGAGTAAGTATAAAGTCATCACTAAAACACTGTTCTTCACACCTTAATGTATTTTTAATTAACTTTGAACTTTAAAAAGCAAGTTTTATAAAGAAAAATCATAGGTCTTGAATTCTCTTTTGTTTAGGACAGGAAAATGTACCACGGTGACATTTTTAGTGTCTTATGAGTTATTTCTTATTCATGAGTATAAATCTAAAAAGAAAGAAAGAAGAGGAAATTGAAGAAGAAGATTCTTACGTAAGCGCCAGGCAACAGCAGACAGCCCTCGTTTCCCAGGGAGCCTGGTGACACAAAGGGCCCGTAGAAGGGAGCAGATTGGGACACTCACCAAAGGGCCTGGCTGATCCACACTGTGTTCCCCAAAGGACTAGATTCTACTTATTATTATTACTATTATTATTATTGTTATTAGTCTGTCACTCAGACTGGAGTACAGCAGCATCACCACTGTAGCCCCAAACTCCTGGGCTCAAGTGGTCCTTCTGCCTCAGGCTCCTGAGTAGCTAGGCCTACAGGTGTGCACCACCATACCCAGCTAATTTTTAATTTTTGTAAAGGGGAGGTCTCGCCAGATTGCCCAGGCTGGTCTTGAACTCCTGAGTTCAAGCAATCCTTCTGCCTCAGTCCCCCAAAGTGCTGGGATTACAGGCATGAGCCACTGTGCGTGACCCATCCTACTATATTGACATCATTAGCCCTCTTTCAGCAGGCCAAGGTCATTTCCAATTTGAAAATAACCTTGGCTCTCAAGCTGAAGTTCTTCATTTGTTTATACTATTAAGCATCCTGAGGTATGATGAATAAACCTTCTGCATGGAGAAATAAGTTTATTCCTAAAAAGATGGTCCCTGGCATGATCCTATACTGTATTTATATTATTGCACTGAGGTTATTTCACAAACTAATTTTCCCAGCACATTCTAGTCTTAGCATTGCTTGGCAGTCACTTAAACACAGCAATCAATTGTTTGATAAACCAGCATGCAAGACACAAACTGCTTAGAAAATTATGAATATGTGATGACTTTTCTTCTTTCAAAATAATAAAGACATTGGAATTTTTTCTGAATTTTCCAATGATCTATTATATTGGAAGGGAAATTAATTTTTAAAGTCAAACAAAAAATTGTGGGATTAAGATTCCTTTTATGGAGTCAAATGTATATTTCACTTTTTGTAAAAAGGTCTATGAGAGCTGTTGTTACTCTTTTGGGAGAGCTCAAAAATAAATAACAGAGAACATGTATTGAGTTGCTCTGTGTGTATTATAGTCAAAGAAGTGTAGTGCTGGTAAAGAGTTAGCAACCAGCTGTATGGAGGGGAGAAATAGCCTTGATTTGTAGCCTATGCCAATTTCTGTGGTGTAAATACTCCCACCGTGACCAATTTCAAGCTACCAACTTGATATAACTAAATGTGGAGTTGGGGAGAAATGTACAGTGGCACACCATTGTCTAGTGTTTTCGCCACACAGATACAGTAGGTGGATGTACAGATACATCTCATTTATTATATTGTATTGTGTTGTACTGTATTGTATGTATAGTATAATAGGTAGATTTACAAAATCCTAAGAGCACAGACAACATTAAAAGGCAGCAAAATAATTTGAGAGTGATCTGTTTTGAGCAGTTATTACCTTTGTTTGTATTATAACCTTTAAATTATAGGTTTATATAATTTGATTAATAATCACTGTGTTTAACAACAGGCTGGCAAAATTCCCAAAACTTTGCTTTAGTTTAGCACTAATTAGGTTGCACTCTAGGTAATTGTACTCTAAACCAGTACAATTAGTAGAAGACGGATTTCAGTATATGAACATGATTTTATATACATATCCCTAACATACTCATGACCATTATATAGGAAAGAATTTCAAATACCCTCCTTTAAGGTAATTGCTTGGTAAACTACACACACAATTCCATGACAGTCACACTACTGGGTTGTTTTGCAGATAACAGGCCCAATTTTCTGAATGTACCGCTTAGTCCAGCCAGATCAGAGAGAACAGTGCAACACATGGTTTCTGGATTCCTAACAAAGTCATCTAGCAGGCCTGAAAGACCTCCAATAACATTCCCAATCCATCCAGTCAGTGTATGAGACACAAGGTAGGAAAGAAAAAGGGGGGAAAAGGAGACTCCCAAAGGATCCCCTCCACAATTAATTATGCAAATCACAAGCAAATTAGACACTAAAAATTTAAGATTGATTGAAAGCCTTGCTCAAATTGCTTTAACTGTGATTCATAAACCAATCATGCAAATTCATATGTTAGGTTGCATAAAAAAATTAGAAAGACGTAGAATGGAACAAGATTACCTTCATTTAAATGTAAAAGACATGGTTGCTGAAGTATGAGTCTCTTACATTGTTAGCACTAGCCCATCAGATGTTAACAAAATCTGATATGCAACAGTTTTACATATCCCCTTGTGGGAGAAAGATCAACTTGTGATCTGCTTTATAAATCAGCTACAGTGTTAGAGTCAGGCTACTGTGGCTAAATGGCTTTTAGATATGCTTCCTGTTTTAAGCTACCATATTTACAAATGAAAGCTTTTTCAAACCACGGCATTTAATATAATTTGCATATTTAGTAATACATTGATTAAAATTAAACACGGATTATTGCAATTTATTTCAGAAACAGATGGGATGCATTAAGTGAAAAGCCAGTGCTTTTAAATAGAACAGACTCACTGGCTGACTACGGATGAACGATGAATACAAAAACTTTGTAAATTGGCAAAAAGAAAAAAAAAAGCCCTTTGCGCCCATTTCCTTACTAGGCTTTCCTGACTAGTGACTCCATGAAATTAGTAATCAAGTTAATTTAAAATGAATATTGTATATCAAAGGTATGCACCAGCTTAATGAGAACAGATTTCTCAGAAGAAAAACTGCTTCTACAAACTTTGGCTCTCCCTGGCCTGCAGGTTATGTCTCAGGTCCTCAGAGTTACAGATTTGATGGGCTTCACCAGCAGGTGGCATTCTTCCATTGCATACACTCCTGCTTGGCCTGCCCTGATTTTACAGTTTCAGGAAACTTCACCAGCTAGTGTAAATTAACCATGAATCCACTCAACGGCAGAGATAGCCAGGTTCAAGCATTTGTTTCTGAAATGGCATAGTCCTAAAATAGTCTTGGTTGGTCTGAACCTGATCAGATGGTAAAGACTATTTCATTTTTTTCTGTTCTCTGTATTCATTGCTTTGTTACATATCATTCACACAAGCTAATTTTAGTAAGAATACTGTATAAATCTCTTATGTTAGCCTCTTGTCAGTTATTTAATCAAAGGTAGAAGAATTAGTGGCTGCCATATCCTCCCATAGCAGTGTGATATGATTCAGTCAGCCCATATTACTATGCTAGTTCAAGTATGAAAATAATTTTTGCATGCAAATTTTTCATTTTGTAAAACACAGGCGTTTTCCAAGTTAATTTAGCAAAATTCAGCTTAGTTTGCTTGGTTATCCAACACTTCTTATTAACCTAGGCAATTAATTTTCAGAATGCCATCAAAGAAAATCCATGAAGTAGGTAGAGAATTTTATATATATATATATATTTAGACAGAAGAGAAAAGGGAATTGCATCTACAACATTTAAATATTATTTATATTATTCAAAACATTCACTCGGTACTACAGAAATCCTATTAATATGGACACTCAAATTCAGCAGCCTCAATTGAACTGGGTTGCTGAAGGTGAACTTGAACGAAAGTCAAACTAAGTCCTAATATTTCCTACTTAATATAAATGCTAATTATAAATTCTTAGAATAAGCAAAACTGGGCAGTTTACAGCACAGATTGTTCATTTCACAATGGATTAATGACACATTTTTCAAAGCGAGAAATCAAATGAAAACTATGTTTATATAAAAAAACTTCTGATGACTTTGTGTCTTAAAAACACAAAAATACAAAAAAAAACAAAAAATTATCTTTCTCATCAAAATCCTGATTATACCAGCACCATGTTGTGGAGGTTTTATTTTGTTTTTAATTGCAAAATATTGCCAAAAATTACCTCCAGCTTTCCCAAAGGTTGATTAATACTCAAAAGCACTTAAAAGGTCAGTTCCTAGTCTCACTGCTATGGATTACTCGAACATGAAATATTTGTCACCTATTGTGAGTTGTGAAAATCCCCCTGTATCCAATGTGTTTTGTTTGGATTGAGATGGCATGCAGTTGATGGCTGTGACCTTCATGGTGGCTTAGATCCCTGGCTGGCACTGATTTTTGATTTAGTGCCGATCTGCTGCGCTTGTCACAGGCTGCAAGGTGCTTTCCATGCACTAATGGAACAGCTCAAGGGCAGAGGGGCCTGTAAACGTCTATCTCTCACCAACCACGGGCTAAATAGAGAGGTGAGCTTTCTACATGTGAATGACAGACTCTGAGATTACATGCAGAAGGTAATACAAAGTTTCAAAACCTGTGCAGACTTGGCGAAAATAACAAACATTTGCAAAGTGCAAACTCTAAGGTTATTCAGCCTGCTAATGAATATGTATCTGCACTGTTAAAATGGAATATTTAACACAAATACTGATAATATATCTTCATTTGGTGGCAGGAAACTAACAATCAGTTGATGTGTTCTTTGGTTCAACTGTAGTTGTTAATAAATTCCGCTGTTTAATGATGACTTCAACAGAAAATTGCATGTCCAAACGTTTTCCTTCTAAGAAAACACCAAATGATACGATAATTGTTATAGAAAGGGACTTATTTAGAGACAAAATATATCATTTTGGCCTATGCATTATCTTGACTAGGCTTCTAGATCACTGAAGGATATTCCATGTATGCAGTTTAAGAAAAAAGTACAGGTGAGTTTTGCCTTCTAAAATCACTTGGTTTAGGTGAGAGTAACTCATGACAAGAGGCTAGTAAACACATGATTAGTACATCTGTAAGTGACCAAATTCCATTCATCCTTCAAGACTCAGCTCAAGCATTGTCTCCTCCAGAAGCAATTCCTGATTTCCCAAGAAGTAATCTCTTTTTCCTTGAAATTCTGCGATATCTGATTTGTGCATTTCTTACTGCTACTGTTGCTCTTTATCTTGTGTGACAGACAGGCTTCATCTCTTTCCTGCAATAGACTTTAAGCTCCTTAAGGGTAAAATACCGCATCTGTTTTATCTTTGTAACCATTGCCTTCCCTGTGCCTGACACATTACATGTGCTCAATACATGTTTGTTGAATGAATAAATGATTCGTGCATGACTACAACATGATAGCAGTCTCCAGTTTGATGAATCTTTAAAGCTGTGAGTATCTGTGGTGATTTTGTCATGAACATTAATGTCTGGCCAACTCCCTAAATCTCCACTTCAGTCACCACATACAGGTGATGTCCTCTTTCGTATTCCTAAGTCTCTGATTTCTCTTTGAATCTGCCTCCCACCAGCAAGACCATACGCTACACCTTACTCTCATGTAAGACCCTTCTACAGCCACCTCCGTCAAAACAACCCCCCCCACAGGCTCCCCAGGTCTCTTCCACACCTTAGCGTGCCTTGCCTGTCCACAACGTGATTCACTAGATATGGACTTTGTCCATTCCTTGGAGGCCTTTGAAATCGTCCCATGGGAAATTGTCTTCTCAGCAGAAGCTGCATTGCAGCTACCTTGCATGACCCTTTGATTTGTGCCTCAATTCACCAACTCCTTACTAAGTGTCGACTAGGCCAGAGACACTAGAAGGTCATTATGAGGTAGTGCAGTACTGGAGGGGCCAGCCAGGGTGCCGGGAAACACTTGGAGCCCTGGAGAAACATGGCACTTCTAGGATGGCGAAATGAAGTAATTTAAAACAGCAAGCTTACATTAAAATAAAGTAGAACATAGAATGCTAAATTTACATGAATTCTAAAAACGCTAAGGGTTCAAAACATTCCTACATTCAGTGCAAATTGCTCTCTTCTGCCATTCCAGATGATAGTGCAGTTGAAAATGTTGGTTAGCTGTGTGAAAGAACACATGTCTCAGAATAAGGAGGCCTTGATTTGAATCTCAGTTATTCAACCTCTTAATCATGTATCTGTGGGTAAGTTATTCCATCACTGTGTGCATGGATGTTCTCATCTAACTTTTAGGCAACTGTCAAGATTAAATAGGTTAATCCATGTAAAGATAGCACCTAAAACATAGCACGTGGGCCCTAAGGATCTTTGTCCATCCTTAAAAGAGATCAGATCTTAATGTTGTTAGTTCACATCCTTGCCACTTCTGCTCCTCATACCTGAATCACTAAATAACCGATACAACAGTTTAACCAAGTTGCATCTGTTCACAATAAATTCATCTTTTGCATATAGAATAGCCGTTAAGACTTCATGAAGGCCGACTGTGGTGGCTCATGCCTGTAATACCAGTACTATGGGAAGCCGAGGTGGGAGAACTGCTTGAGGCCAGGAGTTGGGAACCAACCTGGGCAACAACAAGACATCATTTCTCTCTGCAAAAAAATTTTTCAAAACTGACCAGGTGTGGTTGTGCACACCTGCAGTCCCAGTTACTGGAGAGGCCCAAGGCAGGAGGATGGCTTCAGCTCAAGACTTGAAGATCAGCCTGGGCAACACAGCAAGAACTGCATCTCCACAAACATTAAAAAATTAGCTAGGCGTGGTGGTGCATAGCTGTAGTCCCACCTGTTTGAGGGACTGAGGCAGACAGATTGCCTGAGCCCAGGAGGTTGAGGCTGTGGTGAACTGTGATCGCCTCACTGCACTCCAGCCTGGGTGTCAGAGTGAGACTCTAACTGAAAAAAAAAAAGTTTTCATGAACGTCATTCAAATAATCGATGTCGTTTTATCACTCCTTGTAAAACTGTCGAAAACCTCTAGTTCAGTCATCTCACATTCTCAATGGCCTGGCTTTTTTGTCTCCTCTGCTGGCTGAGTCCCTCTGTGGCCCGATGGACAGGTATCATACGAGATTTCACTCAGCACTCATCCCTCCTCTCTTGATATGTGCTCCCCTTGGTAAGCATATTCACTTTAATGGCTTCAGCCACTGTTCTATGGTGGTAAAATCCTTATCTCCAGTGCTGACCTTGATTTTCAAGTTCCACCAGCCTGCAGGATATGTGCCTTTAAATGCACTGCCATCCAGTCAGACCCAACGACCCCACAACTCATCTCAAGCTACCTTTTCTTCTGTCAGAGTAGAGACTTAGAAGTAATCTTGAACTATTTTCTGCTTTTAAATGACCTGTAGTCAACCTATCATCAATTTCTTGTTTTCCTTACGATGCCATTCACATCTGAACAGTCATTTCTATTCCCACTGCCATGTCTCTAGTCCAGAGCCTCATGACCTGAAGCCTAGAATGATACGAGAGGCTCCCAGCTCGGTGCTCTCAAATCCTGGATGCAGCTCACAATAACCTGAGGGGACTTTGCAAAACTACAGATTCTTGGACCAGCCCAAGCTTACTGAACCAGAATCCTTGGGGGCTAAAGCTCTCCCGTTGATTCTTTTGCACAACTCAACTTGGGTCACTACTTCCCTTGATTCCATGTCTCTAGTTTTGCCCATTTCAACATGTAGAGTGCATCTAAATACCAATCGCATCATGGCACATCAGTGATGGAAAACTTTCTAGGGATTTCCTACTGCTGGGCACATGAAGCTGAAATTCCTCTGCTAACAGGCTCCATAACCTAGCCCCATTTTACTTTCTCAAGACTTAATTCTTAGTCTGATGAGTACAGTCTCCTCAATCTTATGCTCATCTCAATTCCTTGCTTCATTGCTTAAAACCATTCCTTCTCCCTCCACACACCAGCCTAAACACTGTCCACCCTTCAAAGACGAGCTCCACTTGAACTTCTCACCCGGTCCTCTGACTCTACTATCCCTCTGTGCCCTCTCTCTTCTTGGTCTCCTATTGCAATGAAAGTCAGTATCATGCTGTTTTTTAATTTTTCCCCAATTACACTTTTATAAATCTTCTCTCCATAGATGGTTGTAAATGTCATTTAAAAAGAACTATGTTGAAAATTAGTTTTCATAGTTTTCCTCATAATAACTTACGACACATTATGGGTGTTCAACAGATTGTTGTAATTAATTAAAACCTGCAAATGCTTACCACATAGCAGATATATGCGTTAACTCACTTAATTCTCACAACCTATGAGGACTTTAACATAAAACTCCTTTTTCAGACAAATAGAGGTTAAATAACTTTCCAAGTTCACAAGTGGAATAATTGAAATTCAAAAGCTGGGAAATCTTTCCAAAGGCTACGCTTTTCACACACCTCTTGGAATCCTAGAACACACTCCTGGAAAGGGCTTTAGAGGCTATCTAGCTCATTTGCCTGGAACTAAGAGATATTTTCTATTTACTAATCTTCTGGTGTTCGTTTAGTTAAAGGCTCTTGTTCTCTGTTCACTTTCCTGTATGTCGTTTAGGTCTTTCTGGGCCTCCATTTATACTGACACTACATAACTTTTTAGATGACTCTTAATGTAGGGATAGTAGTTGCAGTGATGAGAACCCAATACAATATTAGGACAAACAAGAGGCAAATAAAGAATTCATCTAAATCAAACTGACCATTTTGAAGGATACTAGAGTAAGTAAGCCAAAGCATATTTCATTAGAGGGTTTTCTTTTCAATATTTCTGGGCCTTTGCTGCCATATTTTTTTTAAAAGAGAAAAGGGGTTCAGTGAGTTGGAGGGAGTATGCGTGCACACTTGGCTGGCAGTGTTGCGGGGATAGATGGGTTAAAAGAATGTTTTTGAAGGTAGAACAGACATCATAATGTGTTTATGTCAGGGTAATAAGTGACTTGTTTCCTGTGTTATCTACTTCTTCAGATACACAGGCCTGCTATGCCTCAGGGTTTGTGAGTCAGCGAAGTCTGTGCACATGTCTGGGCCTGGGGTCTGGTTTTCCTGATGGTTCAACCCGAGGGTTAGTGGAAGTCACTGGAATGCAATAGCATTTTATGTGCTGAAATAAGATACCTCTCTCAGCCTCTGTCAGTGGGAAAAAGTAAGTTCCAATATTCAGAAGAGAGTCCAATATGGTAGTACATGAACCAAATGTCTTATCTTGGGCCAGACACCTAGAAAATGTGAGCCCTATTAAAATGCTAAAAACAAATGAAGTAGAGCGACAGAGTCCATTGCTCTATTTACACCGATATTGGCTTCCACATACTTATCGGTGGCTCTACTAGCACAGGTAATGAGCAGCTCTCGATTTGTCATGCTTTGGAGTTTGGGAATAGCATGAATAATTGAAATCCACATATAATACCAAAATTTAATTTTAGTCAAGGTATTAAGTCATCTCCTCCTCAATGGAGCCTTTATTATATTAGCTAACAAACAGTATAACTGACTGGCTTGCATTTCAGATTTTAGTTTTCTCTGTACACCTTCTAGGGTTCTTAGGTAGGTATCCTTAAGCCACCAGGAAAAAAAAAAAGAGATCTTCAACCTCACCTTTTCTACCATGATCAACTACCATCTGTGTATTTGCAAGAAGGCTGGCTGATGCTGACTTTGAGACAAGAGACGGCTTTTCATCCTCACAGAGCTACTTGACTCTTGTGCATAGCAACACTACAGGGTTGGCACAGACCCTCCTTTCCCCAGCAGTAGTGCAAATGCTGCATGAGTGGAACTGTTTTAATCAGCAATAGGTGCTATCCTTACACTCTAATTATGTACTGAAGTCAACACAATACAGGTACCCTAAACCTATTATCCAAAAATTTTAAAAAGTTAAAGCAAGGAACTAGTGCTATTCTGAATCACTTATGCATCCTGTTTAAAAGGATGAGTCTCAAAATCCTACTCTAGAGACTCTGACACAACAGGTTTGGGTCCAAGAATCTGGACTAAAAAATACTTTTTTATTTTAGAGTTGTAGGGTACATGTGAGAGTTTTTTACATATGCAAATTATGTACAGGTGAGGTTTGGGATTCTAGTCAGGCCCTCTCTCCCCCAGTGGACCTGGTACTCAATGTGTGGTAAGAATCTTCATTTTAATAAGTACCCTCCTTCATTTACCCCCTTGTTCTTCCCCTCCCATTTCCAACCCCAATCTCACCCCACCCCAGTGATTCAGGTGTGGAAGGCCCATAGACCACCACTTTGAAAATCACTGACTAGTGCATGAAAAAAAAAAAAAAAAGGAGTTGTATATCCCTGCAGTTAGCTGGTTCCACAAACTAGATCATTTTTTTTTTCTGGTTCCACAACACCCAGATGAACTGAGTCTAAATCAACTACACTGACTTAAAGACCATGTTAAAGATCTGAAACACACTTCCTCTAAAGTAAGAAGCGATCAAAGTGTTTACTGTCAGTGTATATGGAGCTTTAGGGTGTAGACTTAAGGGCTGCTTAAGGGCAGGATCAGGCTTATAGATAATGAAATGTACAAGATAGCCAGACTCGGGTGGCTCAGCCTATAATCCCGTGCTTTGGGAGGGTGAGGTGAGTGGATTGCCTGAGCCCGCAGGTTCAAGACCCGCCTGGGCAACTTGGCGAGACCTCATCTCTACAACAAATCAAAAAAAAATTAGCCGGGCGTGGTAGCGCGTGCCTGTAGTTCCAGCTACTTGGAAGGCTGAGGCGGAAGGATCGCCGGAGCCCAGCAGGTCAAGGCTGCAGTGGCCGGGAGCGGCCACTGCACTCCAGTCTGGGCAATGGAGTGAGACTCCAACTCAAAGAAAAAAAAAGAAATGTACAAGATAGTGATGCTGTCCAGCCAGAACACTATTCTGCCATGCTCTGATCCAGGCAGAACAAACAGCTGCTGAGGCCAAACCATGACAAAGGCTATTTTTGCCTGTGACATTGGAGAATTTATTCAAGAACAGTTCTCTTTGTGCCAGAAATTCCACTGTGCAGCTTGCAAAGGTTGCTTAGTCCTTGGATCTTCTGTGGTCTAAACTTTTTCAAGTTCTTAAAATAAAGCTGGCCATTTTCCTGGGATTATGGACCCATATGAGAGCTCTGCTGGTTAAGAATAAAGCCCCTGGACCCTATTTCTTCTGGTCTATATACTTTAAAGACTGGTCACTTTGCTATATCTGTAAGTTATTCAAATAGCAACTCGTTTCACAGGCGCTATGATTTGGGGGAGAAAATAATTTCCCCTAAGGATCACATAGTTCACAAAGATTTTGGTGAGGATTAAACAATACTACCATGCCCATGAAAGCATTCTGCATACTATAAGAATGGAAACACTGGAATTATTAAACAGTTGGTGGCAGGTAGAATGCAAACTCGAAACGTCCAACCGGGGAGGTCATTCTAATACAGAAGGTGATCAAAGGAACAGCCTCTCCTAGAAAGCTCCTCTGTGCGTCAGCTTCCCCACCCCTAATCTGGAAGTACAAATGGTTGATGCCACGTGTGCTAGATTTCTGTGCACTGTGGCAGAAAAGCCCTGAGCAAGAACATACCATTGTTTTGTCTTCATTTCAGCAAAAACAGATTGTGATGTCATGGAATGCTCCCAGTGCAGGGCATCTCATCAGACCTCACCCCATCACTGTGCCCTGCTTGTCTCTAATTCCTTCCCACTGTTCAAGCACTTTGACACTTTGTGGATTATGCCTTCAGGTTCTTTCATCAATTTAACATTAAAAGTCCTGTGAAATATTAATGAAATCATGTTTTAAAAAGAAAAATATTCTTACAATACTGCAACATTTTAATGCCTCATTAAAATCATTAGCAATGCTAATACTAAAGAACTTACTTCATCTTTCAAAGAGCCAAAAAATAAATCATAATAAGATGTTTGTTAATGTTACATCTGGAGATATAAATTATACAATACCTTCCTACGTAGGCTTTACATAGTTTAAAGATGACACACTAAGGTCATACTATTAAAATACACACAACGAGTTTTTTTTTCCCTATGGAAACTCATATTGTATTATTTTATAATATTCATTAAATGCTGTGAATATTGTTTGTGTTTTTCATTTATGAGAAAAATATATGGCATGCCTATCAACCAGCAGGGGCTCTCATAGAACTCAGGTTGCAAACAATGACATGCTTCACTGACCTGGATGACTTACAAAAGCCATTTATATTCAGCACTCTCATTTATGCTATCTTTAAAAATGAGTAAGAGACATATATTAATAGCAAGAAACTGGTAGAATGATTGCATCACTACCCATCTCCAGACTTATTGCAACACTTCATTTTCCATCAGTTGAGCTGACATGGAAATGTAAATGTCGTATATAATAGTCATATAAAATTTTACTACAGAAGTAACGAAGGCAAGTGTGACAGTTTCCTTCTCTTTGTTGACCAACTTTCAGTTGGAAAGCAAAGGGGTTTAATGACATGGCAAAGTTCTAGCCAGTTTGTTATAGAAGGAAATCTCTCACCGTTGACTGGGGGAAGTGGCTCAGGGGTGTTCTCTTAAGTAAATCTACATCTCCATGGCGATTGCACAGTGCAGTATAACCTCAGCATATGGCACAGCCAGAGGATCTTGGGAACTTCTTTTCTCTCTAAGAATAACCTGGTGTTTAGTCATGTCAGTTAAGATGAAAATCTGAAGAAGCAAATACAACCAAAACGCCACACATGAAGTGTTCCCATACCTAGCCAAATCCAGTCTCTCCAAGCTGCAGCTATTTGATATTTCGTTCTGCTGAAAACTAATTCTTGCCAACAGTGTGATTTTCACCTGAAACTGATTTCTCTCAGACTCCATCATGGGTTTACATTTTTAAAATGTTTCTTTATAGTTGCACATTAACCATGGATTCATATATGAAAATCTATCTTACAAATGCCTATTCTTATTTACTATTAATAATTTTAATTATCACGCCAATCATTATAGGACTAAGACATGATTGTTCTCATTCAGTAGGGAGAATTGCAGGAGTTAGAAGTGGTTGCTTACAGGTGAAACCAGAATAAATTATTTGGAAAACACAACACTTATCAAGAAGGAAACTGGGGAAGATTATGCTTTACTGTATTAGATCGTCTAGTATGCAATATATCACAGATGTTGCTAATGTTTACATTAGTATTCTCACCTATAGTGCTGAAATTTTATATTAACATAGCTAAGTCATTTTTAAAAATGTAAATCTAACTTCTTAAAATCCAAGGGTTTACAGGTGTGAGTTCCAAGTCAGAGAACTTAATTTAGCACTTACAATTCAAATTATCATTAGGCTTAGATAGACAGTTAAGGAATTTTAAAAAATCACATATTTTAAACATAGGCAAGCTCTAAAAATAATAAAATCATTTGTTAAAAATTCAGTTATGTCTTCCTTAGCCATCCGTCTCTTCAGAGAGCAAATTAATTGTTCTAATCTAGTAAGCAATGAGAGAAATCGTCGACAAAGGGTGAAATATGAACATAAATGGTAAGTTTTGAATTTACCCTATTTATCTTGAATGTAAGATCTCTTGACCCACTAAAACTCAGTTCACAGTGTTTTATGAAAAATAATGGCTGAAATGGAATGTCTTAATTTACATTTAATGCAATTAAGAATGGTTTAAATTATGACTGATGAACAGCACGCGCAGATGTCAGTCAGTTTCATCAGAATAAATTGAAGTCAGTGTCAATGAATGCTCCACTGATAAATCCCACTTTACATAAAATTAATAAAAATAAGGAAATATAATCCTTAACTAATTGCAAAATAGCCTCGAATTCCCCTGAATTTTGAGGGGAAAATTTATGTAACTGAAAATAGCCATAGCATTGCTTGGAATATGTTGGGTCTTTTTTAATGGTCAGATAACACCCCAAGTGACTCTGTCAGCAAACAGCCCTTAGGCCACAAACTTCTACATGGAGTTATGCAAATATTCATTTTGAGAGGCAAAAAACAAAAACAAGAAGAGATGGAGGAATACAAGGAGGAGGACGAAGAAGAAAAAGAAAGGGAGGAAGAAGAGCAAGAGGGGGAGAAATTGGAATCACTGTTTTTGAATGAATGCATTTGGCAGAACTTTTTCTAACGTTGCTGCCCTTCCAAGTTCCCTCAGCCCATCTCAAGCATGATACTAGGTTCACATCTTGCTTTTTAAGACTGCTTCACATTTTGCAGGAAAAGATGCCCTCCTTCAATGTCTGAATGCCAAAATAGGAAGACTGTGGCCTTGACCACAGACTGGATTCTTGGCTTGCCAAGAGCATGTCTTCCCGTCTGGGAGATCCCGCAGCTTCGTGGGTTGGAGCAGATGTTGCTGCTTTTGAAGTTAATACAAACTTTATGGACCATTTTTCACTCTCTCATTCAGGAGCAAATGTCAACTGTAGTTTTATTCAAAATCTGAATTTTTGGCTCAGGTACTAATTGCTGTTAATGTGTTTAAATCCCAATTCTCAGGGAAAAGGGGAGAGTGTTTTTCCAGTGGAAGAAACTGGGTTGATATTTGCATTCTTAGTGCCTGGATAAACGAGAAAAATGCTAGGCTTCTGAACCACACAATTCTACAAGCAACCATGGAAGGCCTACAAACCAAGTTTCTCCAGGCTTAGTGGGTTAGTGTGTTTGGGATGAAATGGATCTTGAAACTTCCAAAAATGTGAAAAGGAGTTAAGGAGATAGGCTAAAAATGGGAGAAGTTCACTTTACAAACCCTTCTTAGTACCAACAACTGGCCAGGCGCGGTGGCTCACGCCTGGAATCCCAGCACTTTGAGTCCACAGGTTCGAGACCAGCCTGGGCAACTTGGTGAGATCTCATCTCTACAATAAATTAAA
This sequence comes from Cephalopachus bancanus, assembly GCA_027257055.1. Classification (NCBI taxonomy): domain Eukaryota; kingdom Metazoa; phylum Chordata; class Mammalia; order Primates; family Tarsiidae; genus Cephalopachus; species Cephalopachus bancanus. The sequence continues at coordinate 1,381,822 of JAPVLO010000328.1, forward strand.
AAATTAGCCAGGTGAGGTGGCACGTGCCTGTAACTCCAACTACTTGGAAGGCTGAAGTGGAAGGATCACCTGAACCCAGCAGGTCGAGGCTGTGGTGACCGTGAGTGTGCCACTGCATTCCAGCCTGGGCGACGAAGTGAGACTCCAACTCAATAAATAAATAAATAAATAAATAAACAAATAAATAAATAAACAACAACCACTATTCCTACTTGTACAGAACTTGAGAACAAACAATGCACGTCCATCATAAGATATACTACTTTTCAATGCTATTTCTACCCATTTTACAGATAGGCAAAGTACTCAGAAATTAAGAGACATAGTTAGGAAATGGCAATGCTAAAACTTGAATTGGGATATTTTAACTCCAAATCTTATGTTCAATTTTTTTTTAATGTATCTGTTCTAGCTATGTGCATTAATTGCAACTTAAAAGGCTCTCAAGAGTATTCAGTTATTGTTGTTGTTTACAAGAGCTATGACTCTAAAATATTATTGGGTCAGGGGCTTTGATTTTCTTTCTTCATGTTGTAGACTTTGAACCTAATTTGGAACTTAATAATAACTAATAGTAATATTGAATAATTAAAGACAGTGTCCAATGACAGTTTTTACCTATAATTTCTTGACACAGTTTGAGAATAAAGACAAGACCAATGTTAAGGAGACTGAACTAACAGGTAATCAGTCGTTCAAAGTAGTGAACAATTTGCCTATGAAGAGACATCTTCCTCACTATTGTGAAATTTTAGCATTTCAGAAATGCTTATTTGCATCAAAGCGAGGTTTTTCAAATTAGTCAATTTCATTGTACAATTCCTCAAGCTAGTCTTTGGCATTTATTTGATCAAAATATTCCTTAGCAATTGAATTTTTCAGTAACCAAAAGTATTTCATTTTCTTTTTTTTTTTTTTGAGTTGGAGTCTCACTCTGTCGCCCAGACTGGAGTGCAGTGGCCGCTCCTGGCCACCGCAGCCTCGACCTGCTGGGCTCCGGCGATCCTTCCACCTCAGCCTTCCAAGTAGCCGGAATTACAGGCATGTGCTACCATGCCCGGCTGATTTTTTGATTTTTATTGTAGAGATGAGGTCTCGCTGCCCAGGCGGGTCTCGAACCGCGGGCTCAGGCAATCCATTCACCTCAGCCTCCCAAAGGCACGGGATTACAGGCTGAGCCACCGAGCCCGGCTTATTTCATTTTCACTGTGTATCTTTCATTAGATCAATCCAGACCCAAAAGTAGTTTTTGGGTTTTGGGGGATTTTTTTTTTCTTTTTTTTTTTTTTTGAGTTGGAGTCTTAATCACCCAGGCTGGAGTGCAGTGGCACGATCATGGCTCATCACAGCCTCCAACTCTGGGCACAAGCGATCCTTTCACTTCAGCTTCCTGAGTAGGTAGGACTACAGGTGCATGCCAATATGCCCAGCTTTTTTTTTTTTTTCCATTTTTTGTAGTGATGAAGTCTCACTATGTTGCCCAGGCTGTTGGCTCAAGCAATCCTTCCAACTCAGCTTGCCTAAGTGTTGAGATTTAAGGCATGAGCCACAATACCCGGCATAAAGCAGTTTTTAAAACAGGATCTCTGTTGTGTACACAAAGGAGCAAGCAATTCCTATGTTTTCCCTGTACTTTTTCTTCTCCTCCTCAAATCTTCCTCTCCCATTATACCAATCCAAGTAAAAAAGCATTTTCTCCTTCACTCACAGTTGTACATGGTGCCACAGAGTTACTATTCAGATGTATCACTGCCCTCAAAGAACTTAGAATCAAAGCTTCCTTCCTGGCCAGGACAGAGCAGTTCTCACTACTTTTGCCCAGCTACCTGCAAGGTTTAGTGGGTCCAGAAGCTAGAGGAATCTGAAGAGATTAAACTAGGCACGAGTCAGGCTACTGGACCTGCTCTAATTACAACCAGATTCTTTTACTATAATTAGTTTTTCAGGACATTACCAGAATATTCATAGATCCTATTCATATAGAAATTGCAGGGTCTTCAACTCTATTCTCTAAACTTGCAGAAGAGACTGACAGAAGAATTAAATATGTGACTTGTCTCAAGTTGCTAACACTGCTGGATCTTCCCCTCTTGTGTCTTCATATACCTCCCCTTTCTTTTCACAGGCCAAGGAACTGCCGTGCTTGCAGGCACAGAATTTCCATTAAGAGCCACAAATGCCTGCCCAGCATTGACTCCTAAGCTCAGAATTTGGTGCATCCAGTACGTCACAGAAGATTTACAGAAAGAATCAGGTGGGAGAAGGTGATAAGAGACTAACTTCAGAAAATTCCATCCCAACTAGAGGTAGTCTAGACAGCATCAAGCACACTACTGCTCCCCTTCCCAATTCCTCTGCCTCAGCACCTCTTTGAGCAACATTTGAACAAGTTTGTGAGAAAATACTATAACCTCTTCCAATTGACCCAATTTTTATATCCACCACCACATGCAATTTTTCTAAAAGAGAGAACCTAGTCTCATGATTGCTTGCTCCCTGCCACCACCTACTCCCCTTGCACCCCAAGTAAAGAGACTTTTTGCAACAAAAATTGTGAAATTTTAGCATCTCAGAAATACTTAGTTGAATCAAAGCAAAGTTTTTCAAAGTAGTCAATTTCATTGTACAATCCCTCAAGTTAGTCTTTGGCTTGAGGGATTTTACAAAATATCCCTTAGTGATTGAATTTTTTAGTAACCAAAAGTATTTCATTTTCATTGTGTATCTTTCATTAGATCAATCCAACCCCAAAAGTAGTTTTGGGGTTTTGGGTGGTTTTTTGTTGTTGTTTTTGCTTTTTCCCTTTTTTTTTTTTTTTTTGAGTTGGAGGGGTCTCTGTCACTCAGGCTGGAGTGCCGTGGCATGATCATGGCTCACCACAGTCTCCAGCTCCTGGGCACAGGCAATCCTTTCACCTCAGCCTCCTGAGTAGGTGAGACTACAAGTGCACGCCAACAATTACAATTACAATTCCTCTGTGGGCAGTGATTGTGTTTAGCAAACTGGTTTCTGATCCCACCTCTTACTTCACACCAAACTCCCCAGACACGCCACGTGTGGAGCCAGCAGCCAGAGAGAGGAGGTCAGATATTGGGAGTGTCCATGGTGAGGGACCTACGAGCCAGTAAACACTGTGTAGGTTTTTATGTACATTTTAAATTTGACTTCAGGGGATCATTACTCAATATTATTTCTCATATTGAAGAATCTAAGGCTAATGCTTTGACTTGATTTCAAAGACTGAATTTTTTCTGCTGGTATAAATAGTATGGACATAGTAAAAGTACTTGAGAGAGCCTAATGAACCATTTCTTACACCCCATTACCTTTAGTCTGATATGACTGAGAGTGCAGGCACTAATTATCCTCTCTTTCACAGACGCCGACATAGATCTACAGTAGGTCTTAAAACACAATTTCCCATACAACTCAACCCTTTCATGCATAATACATTTCTGTATTTTTCTCTTTGTTGCAGTTTATACGAGAAGGGCCAGGTTCTTAACTTCCCACAACTTTTTCTAAATATAAAGGACATACAGATCATGATACTTCTTAATCTCCAAAGACCAAATGCAAAATTATGCACAACTGGAAATAAGAATTTAAAAACAAACTACAAAAATCATCTTTCATAAATGCCTCTGTCCATGGGAGAATGGCCTAAAATGCATCTGGGAAATTAAAAATATATGTATGACTTATTTCCTACTGGAATATATGAATGCTTTTATTACACTGAACCTTATTTATAATACATGGAATATATACTGTAGTATAATGTCTGGTGTTATGAACATGCTTTCTCCCAGCATTCTACCACTATAACTTGTGAAAGAAATATCTCAGTAGTTCCTGAAAGAAAGAGAGTGAAAGAACAAGCTATGATGCTTATACCAGATTTGACATAGTGAGAAATAGGAAAGAATTTCACAGTGAGATAATTTGGAAACTTGTAAAATATTTTTGAATGTAGGTAGTTCTTTAAAATAATACAGACATTTATGAAGGAGATATGCAAGAGCACAGCAAGCCATATGCTTTCATTATTTAAGCACCCTCCTATATTACATGCCAAATCATTTTGGTAAGAATTTTAATGGGCTGGGGAAGAAGGCCTTTATCATTTAAAAGAAGCTGAAAAAAGATCAAAGTGTGAAGGAACACACCTTACAACAAAGATCACAATTGTAAAGCCATGGCCTTCCAAATAAGTTATAGGTGTGCTCAGGGGTGTTCAAGTATTGAAGCCCTGAGGGCACGCAGAAAGGAGTCCTTGATACCAGTTGTGCAACCTATTTATGCCAGTGTGTGGGACAAATACTGTCCTTTTTTCCCTGTGCATCATGATGTAGAAAAATGTTGGAAAGTATTACAAGAGAGCCTTCTCTATTCTTACAGTAACCTTGCTGAGAATTGAGACTTTCCTCATGGAATCTGTGTAAGGGGAAATGGAAAAAGTTGGCAAGATTTACTTTCTGCACCACCCACCATATTTTAATATAGTTGAGGAAAAGGAGTCTAATAAATACATGTACAAAGTCCTTGACCCCAAGCACATGAAGAGGCAAAACTCATGTCTGTGGTTCCCTGAGTATTCAGGCCACGTTGACAGGCAGGCAGTCAGTCGCAAAAGATCAAGATGAACCCCCATGAAGTCTTCCTGACACCACAGACAGAGATTTAATAGCTCTCTCCTTCATGGCCTCTTACCATATTGTACATACTTCATAGCATGTCTTACACAGTATATAGTCATTTGCCATGTGACAAAACACTTCCTTGCTCTCTTTCTTAGAAGAACCCTTTGATCTGTGTTGGGCCCCATCCCCTCCTGTCTTCTGGAAATCATGTTTTTTTGTCTTTCTTGCTCCTCCTTCTGGTCCTTTTCCTCATGTATGAACATGCATGAGTCTCCCACATCTGACACAGTCTGACACAAACCTATAGCTGTCATCTTATCTCTCTGCTTCCTGTCACATCAAGTGCCTGAAAATACTGCTCTACACTTACTGTCCACTTCCTAATGTCCCATTTACTTTTTGACTGGCTGCAGTCTGATTTCCGGTCCCAAACAGTGACCAGGACAATATCATTTATGATCCCTCACTACCAAATCTTACTTGGTCCAATACAAACTATTCTTGTCTTAAAACTCAGGCCTCTCACTCATTCTGCTCACTATTTCCCCTCCTTGAATTCTCCTCACCTCTCCATGAGCTCCAGTTACTTCATTACACCCTCCTTCTCCTCTTTCTGTCCTTTAAGGGTTAGCATCAGCTAGGTTTCTGCTCTTGGCCCTTTTACTTTCTCACACTTCACACTGTTTCTGGGCAGTTATACCTGGATGCTCCACTGGTGACACCACTGATCGTGTCCACTGCGGCACCAATTATCTTTCCTCAAATGCTGCTCCCTGCTTGTGCGCGCTCTCCTTGCTCGCCTCTAATCCCTTTTTTAGTTAGTGGCATCAGACCGATGATCTCAGTCAGAAATTTGAAAGCTGTATCAAAGTTTTGTTTTAAATTTGTTTTTGTGGCTAGAAGCCAGAAGAAATCAACCCCAGATAGCACAATAATAATTTTTAAGTGGGTGAGTATTGAAAGAAAACTGGCGTATTTCGCAGAATCAAAGGAAGAGTTGAAATTAGAAGAAAAGGGACCAGAACATCACTGGGGACTTCATAAGAAGACAACGATTTTTCTCCAGAACCCAGCCACAAACATAACTCCCAGTCTCTGTCTTTCTATGTCTAAGTGTCTTTCATACTCCCAGGGAAAAAAGTGTGTTGGCCCAGCTTGGGTCATGTGTCACTTGTAGGTCAAACAGGTAAGATCCCAAAACTCAAAGAATAAATTTGTAACCCATTTAACCTGCAAGGAATTGGTACCGCAGTGTAAAAGATTCCCTACAAATCAATATTCCCATACCACCCCACTCTTCTACCCCCCCAAAAAAACCATTAGAAAAATAAGCAAAGTAAACGAATAATTTCAAAATAGGAAACAAGTATTGCCAATAAAATATAAGAAATTCCCAATCTTAGTAAAAATCAAAAGTTGTAAATTAATAAAACTAAGAGAGTCATTTCACTCTAATCAAACTTGCAAAAAAATCATTAGGCCTGATAACACAAATGGTAGCTGAGGATGGAAGGAGTGTAAATTCATCTAAATACTTCAGAAAGCATTTTGGCAGTACTAAAGTAAAATTGGCCAAAATGTTACACAATAACCTAGAAATTTTATTTCTGACTGTTTGCCCTAGAGAAACTGTTCATGTGCACAGAAGATACATACAAAAATGTATACTGTGCCTAATGAAAGAGTGAAAACAGTTCAATTATTCCTCAGTAGGTAAATAGCTGAGTAAACTACAGTTGATTCATAAACTAGAGTGATATACAATAGTGGTGGAATAGTATAAAGCAGTGAAAATAAGTTAACCAGAACTATACACAGAAATAAGCATAAATCTTTTTTAAGTTTTGAGAGCTAAGAGTCCCAGGGATCAGCTTCCAGCATGAAAGCATGAGGAACTCCTCTGATTCACTCCCCATGACACTGGTGAAAATTACTTAAAAACCAACCATGTAGGGCCTCTGGAAATGCTCCCAGGGGAAAACAGTAACTGAAGAAACCTCTATTTAGGAAAGTCTATAAATTCAGTAGGAAAGCCGGAATCTGTGTTATTTGAACCAAGACTGCTCCCTTGCTCCTGCTCCCAGCTCAGCAAGGCAAAGACTCCACTCAAGATTGCAGCAGCTAAGAACAGAGGGCTCCCTGTGGCCCCAGCTCCCAGTTGGAGGATTACTTCTCTGCTGGAGAAAAACTTCAGTATTTCTCACAGAGCCCCCAGCAACCTATTATTGAGGCTAAGTATAGGGGAAGTGCAGTCGAGAGTTGAGAGCTCCCTTCTTCTATCCAGTCCCCACTCATGAAATATAGGCTGTATTTTGGCATAGCTAAGATGCTGGGACCCTGATTGTCCTTTTCCCAGCTCACAAGGCAGCGGTTCCACACCAGGAAAGACGTGCCAAGAAGACCTCAGGCTGCTGACCTCCCTCCCCTAAGTGCTCAGCTTCTAAGGCAGGGTAGTTACAGAGAAAGCTTTCCATTGTCTCCAATCTCACCTTCAGAGCATTGGTTCAGAGATTTCACTTGAGGGGAGAAACAGGCCTAATCTTTTCCCAAATGAACAGACTGCATTTGTAACAGACCATGGAGAGAGTCAAACATTAGGTACTCTCCAGTACAGTAGGAGTTGTGGTGAAATGCAACTGGAAGGAGATTCAAGGATTTAATGAAGATGCAAATTTGACTATAAGCAGCTAGTTTGCAAGAGAGAACTGAGGGATTAGGATGACCAGGACAAGACTCCCTGTAATCAGAACAAATGTCAAACATTGACCTCAGAAGCTACAAATGTTCCTCAACTTAGTTTTTCTTTTTTTGAAATGGGGTCTTGCTATATTGCCCAGGCTGATCTAGAACTCCTGGGCTCAAGTACTCTTCCAACCTTGGCCTCCCAAGGTGCTGGGATTACAGGTGTGAGTCACTTGTTCAGCCTTCTTGACTTATGATGGGGTTATGTCCCAATAAGCCCACTGTAACCAGTAAAGATTGTAAGTGAAAAATGCATGTAATACACCTAAACTACTGAACATTATAGCTTAGCCTAGCCTAATTTAAACATGCTCAGGACATCTACATTAGCCTATAGTTGGGCAAAATTGTCTAACACAAAACTTATTTTATAATAGAGTGTTGAACATCTCAAGGGATTTATTGGACACTGTACCAAAAGTAAAAAACAAGATGGTTCACTACTGCAGCTAAGCATCATGAGAGAGTATCATATTGCATATGACTAGTCTGAGAAAAGATTAAAATGCAAAGTACAGTTTCTATTGAATGCATATCACTTTCATATCATCATGCCATCATAAAGTTGAGAAATCATAAATTCAGCCACCACAATACAGAGACCATCTGTATTCCTTCACAGGAGTCACAATTTGACTGGATATGTGTGTAGGGCAGTTCAGGCCTCCAGGACATTGCAGAAATTAGCCACTTTTAGTAGAGTTTAAGAGTTGGATGTGATCAGGGAAAGAAAAGAAGAGAGCCCTACCAATCCTACTGTAATCTGAGAATGACTGTGGATATATCCCAAACCGGACTTCCCTGAAGAGTACATCAGAGACTTAATACTGTAGAAAGGTTGGTGGAAGGGTTGGTGAAAGGTAGAATTCACTAAAATAAAACAGCCAGTCACAAAACAAAGAAATAAAGATAGCAAGAGCTGGGATAGGGGTGTTCAATATTCAAAGTACTACATATATGATCTAAAATGACAATTTCCCAATTAAAAAATATAAGACATGAAAAGTAACTAAAAATTGTGGCCCGCACATCAGAAAGCAGGCAACAGAAAATGCTGGTGAGAACAACCAGATTTAAAACTTAACATTAAAAGACTTCAAAGTAGCCATTATAAATATGTTCACAGAGCTAAAGGAAAACAAGATTAAAGAAGTAAAGGAAGATATAATCACAATGACTCATTGAATAGATAATACCAACAAGGAGATAAAAAACTGTTTAAAAAGAACCAAATGAAAATTTTGAAATTGAAAACTACAGTAAATGAAATTTTAAAATTTCACTATAGGGCCTCAACAGTATATTTGAACTGGTAGAAGAAGAAAAAATCATTAATTTAAAGATAAATCAATAGAGATTATGCAAGCTAAAGAACAGATAGAAAAATAATTTAAAAAAATGAACAGAGTCTCAGAGGGGACACGACTAAGCTCACTGAATGCACATAACAAAGTAGCAGAAAGATATAAGAAAGACAAAGGAAAACAAAAAAATATGACATGAAAAAATGGCTGGAATCTTCACAAATTTATTGAAAAAACATTAACCTACACACCCAAGAAGTACAATGAACTACAAGTGGGATAAACTAAAAGAGAGCCACAAGCAATCACATCATGTCAAAAATGCTGATAGTCAAAATCAAGAAGAAAACTTTGAAAGCAGCAAGAGAAAAATGACTCCCTATAAGAGAATCCCAGTATTATTAGCAGCCAACTACACAGCAAAAACAATGGAGACCATAAGACAATGGAAAAACACATTCAGAGTGCTAAAAAAATACCCCTATCAAATAAGAATTCTCTATACAGCAAAGCTATCTTTCAAAGAGAAGGTATGATAAAGATTTTCCAGAAAGCAAAAGAGAATTTGTTCCTAGCAGACCTGCCTTACAAAAAATACTAAATAAAGTTCTAGATGCTGAAAACAAGATATTCCAGATGGTAATTTAAACACACATGCACTCACACACACAGTAAGGTTAATTATGTAATTACAAAAGAAGTATAAATGCATATGATTCTCCTTTCTCCTCTTATAAAATATATGTCTATAATGTATTTCTATGCCTATAACATAGAAAAGTAATATATGTGTGATATATTTGCCAATAATAGCAAAAAGGAGATAGGTGGGAGCAAAGCTGTATCAGGCTAAGAAAATAGTAAGTCAATCATTACAACAATATATTATTTGGCTTGTGTCATTAATAGATATAATATGTATAACAATGTAACACAAAAATGAAGAACAGGGAATAGAGCTATAAAGGAGTAATATTTCTAAATATCACTGGAATTAAACAAGTATAAATCTGAAGCTGATTCTGATAAGTAAATGTGTAGATAGTTAACCCTAGAGCAACCACCAAAAAGTTGCAAGAAAATATTTGAAAGAAAATCCTTAAAGAAGTTAAAATACTACCTTAGAAAATATTCACTTAATGCAAAAAAAAGCAGTGAAGAAGAAATAGAAGAACAAAAATATGAGACATATTTTTTAAAGTAAAATGGCAGATGTAAATCCAACTAAATCAATAATAACATTAAATGTAGATGGATTAAACAATCCAATCAAAAGACATAGATCATCAGACAAAAACTGATCTATAGAAGACACACTTTAGATTCAAAGACACAAATAGGCAGAAAGTAAAGAGATAAAAATATAAATTATGCAAACAACAATCACTTAAAAACTAAAGTAGCTATACTAATATTAGATTTAAAAGACTTTAAAACAAAAAAGGCTGGGCTTTGTGGCTCAGCCTGTAATCCCAGAATTTTGGGAGGCCAAAGCAAGTGGATTGCCTGAGCACAGGGGTTTGAGACCAGCCTGGGCAACTTGGTGAGACCTCATCTCTACAATAAAAGAAAAGAAAAGAAAATTATCCAGGCATGGTAGTGCATGCCTGTAGTTCCAGCTACTTGGAAAGCTCAGATGGAAGGATCACCAGAGCCCAGCAGGTCAACGCTGGGGTGGCCATGAGTGTGTCACTGCACTCCAGCCTGGGCAATAGAGTGAGACTCCAACTCAAAACACACACACAAAAATAAAACAAAAAAAGTGTTAGAAATAAAGAGTGACATTGTAAAATGATAAAGGGGTTAATCTATCAAGAAGATATAATAATTATAAACATATATGCCTCTAATAATAGAGCACCAAAATATAGCAAAAACTAACAAAAATGAAGGGAGAAATAGACAATTCAACAACTATAGCTGGAGGCTTCAATATCCTACTTTTGATAATGAATAGAACAACTAGAGAGAAAACAGAGAAACAGAAGACTTAAGAAACACTATAAACCAACTAGATCTAACAGACATCTAGAGAATGCTCCACCCAACAACCACAGAATATACATTCTTGTCAAGTACATGTGAAATATTCTTTGGGATAAACCATATGCTAGGACACAAAATAAATCTCAATATATTTTCAAAAATAGAAACAATACAGGGAATATTCTCTGATCATAATGGGATGATATTAGAAATCAATGGTAGGATAAAAAATTGAAAAACATATGGCAGTTAACAGTGACTCAAAGAAGAAATCAAAGGGAAATCACAAATTACTTTCAGGTGAATAAAAACAAAGCTTTAGCTTTATCACCAACTTATTGGTTGCAGCTAAAACAGTGCTTAGAGGGAAACATGGATGCAAAGCCTATATTAACAAAGAAAGATCTCAAATTGATAATCATAAGATAATAACCTTAAGACAATGGAAAAATAAATTCAAACAAAACCTAAAGCAAACAGAAGGAAAGTAATAAAAATTAAAGAAGAGATAAGTGAAACAAATTAGAAACAAGATAGAGAAAATCAATGAAACCAAAAGCTAGTTGTTTGACAAGTTCAACAAAATTGACAAACATTTAGCTAGATTAATGAGGTAGGACAAAGAGAACTCAGCTTACTACAATCAGAAACTAAAGAGAGAACACTATTACCAACCTTATAGAAATAAAAGGAATTTTTTAAAATTATAAAAAATTATATACCAATAAATTAGATAACTTAGATGAAATGGGCAAAGTCCTTAAAAGACACAAATGGCCAAAACTGACTCAAGAAGAAAATAGACAATCTGCATAGACATGTAAATGAAGAGACTGAGTTAGTAATAAAAAAACCTACTCACAAAGATGGCTTCACCATTGAATTTCATCAAACATCTAATTCTTCACAAGCTCTTCCAGAAAATAAAAAATAAGGGAACACATCCCAATTCATTTTATGAGGCATTATTCTGATACCAAAACCAGACAAAGACATCACAAGAAAATAAAACTACAGGCCAATATCTTATGAACAGGGATGCAAAAATTCTCAACAAAATACTAGTGAACCAAATTCAAAAACATATAAATAAAATTATATATCATGACCAAGTGAGATTTATCTCAAAAATGCAAGGTTGGCTTGACATTTAAGTATCAATGCAATACATCATATCATTAGAATTTAAAAATTGCATGATCATCTCAATAGATGCACAAAAATCATTTCACAAAATCCAACACCCTTGCATGATGAAGTCAAAAAACTAGGAATAGAGGAAACCTTCCTCAACCTGAAAAAGGCATTTGCAAAAAACCCACAGCCAACATTATATTTATTGGTAAAAGACTGGATGCTTTCTTTCTAAGATACGGAATCAAATGAGGAACGCACAGAGAGAAACCTGGGGTGATCATGTGAAGAGGCAAATATCTTCTTTTGTTTCTTACTCTTTTACTGCTGTAGTTTAATGAATAGACTCTTGGTTTTCATGAAGTCAAATATATCAATCTTCTCTTTTACAGTTAGTGCTTTTTGTGTTCTGTTTATAAAATTTTTGCCACGAAAAAGGCTGATAAAGATATTCTCCCATGCAATCTTTTACAAGCTGTATTGATTCACTTTTCACATATGGAAGTGAGTTTTTTTGTGTGTGATATAAAGTAGAGGTCAAGATTCACTTTCAATTCAATTTGAATATTCAATTTACCTAGGACCCTTTTTTGGGGTGGGGGTAACCCCTCCCATGCATTTCCATGGCAACTTTGAATAATAATCTGTTTTGGTTTTTTTTTTTTGAGTCGGAGTCTCACTCGGTCGCCCAGACTGGAGTGCAGTGGCCGCTCCCCAGCATCGCAGCCTCGCCTGCTGAGCTCCGGCGATCCTTCCGCCTCAACCTTCTGAGTAGCCGGAATTACAGGCGCACACAACCATGCCCGGCTGATTTTCTGATTTATTGTAGAGATGAGGTCTTGCTGCCCATGCGGGTCTCGAACCCGCGGGCTCAGGCAATCCACTCACCTCAGCCTCCCAAAGGCGCGGGATAACAGGCTGAGCCACCGAGCCCGGCTGAATAATAATCTGTTAATAAACTGTTTCAATATTCTCGATCCCATTCCATTGGCCATATGGTCAGTTCCCATTATTTGCAGTAATTATGTTCTTTGACATTTCTGCAAACACTAAATTAGCAACTACCAAAGTATTGCTTCTAGAAGAAATGTATAGTTAGGTTCCTGAAAACAAGTAATGGATTTTTCTCAATGCATTTTCTTTATCTATTGAGATGATAATATGGAGGAGGGTTTGTTTGTTTTTTGTCCCTTATTATAATAACATGGATTTCATTGACTAAATTTTAAATGTTAAACTAGCCTTACATCCCTGGAATAAACCCAATTTGGTCACAATATGTTATCAGTTTCATAGATAGTTGGGTTGGATTTGCTAAATTTTTATTCTGAATCTTTACAGCTATGTGTCTATGTTTGTTTTGATTGCCTTATCAATGTCTGTCTTGGGTTAGCAGGCATTTCTATTGCCAATAGGTTCAGATGACTGAGCATATAACACTGATGTAGAGGAAATGCATTAGAGTTATCAAGACATACAACTCCCTGGAGGAGGAATACAGCTTGCCCTAAGGGACCACACCTGAGGCACATGGGATGAGGGAAAGGACAAAACAGAGCCGAGCAGGAAATCTGTTGAGACCTTGTATCCCCTGAAGGGTAGGACTTTTTCACAGATACACTGAATTGGGTGGTTTGAATGAAAGCTAGTGAAAAAGCCAGGCGAGAAAGAGGAAGAAATGAAGGGCAAAAAGGAATTGAGAGTGGGCTGTTTTAGATAAAATAGTTGACAGCAAAGGACTCTTGCCTCTTGCTCAGAACAGCGAAAGGAAGAGCTCCTAGTATGAACTGATAGTCTGTATGATAGGGGAGGAAGATCCATGTTTCCCCTTTTATTTTGACAGATGTTATGGCAGCAACTTACGTTAGCCAAAATATTTTCTCACTACAATATTCATTGGAGAGATTTGGCCTGGGTTTTCTTTCTTATATTGTCTTCGTCAGCTCTTGTTTTAAGGTTATGATGGTTTCGTAGAACGTATTGCAAAGTATTCCCTCTTTTTGTTTTCTGGAAAAGTTTATGTAAAAGTTACTTAGTGTTTGGAAGTATTACTTCTAGTTTTTTAATGCTCTTATGGAAAAATTTCTTTTTCTTTTTTTAAAATTTGAGATTCAAGGGGTACATGTGCAGATTTGTTACATGAGTATATTGCGTGATGATGAAATTTGGGCATCTATTAAACCAGTCATCCAAATGATGTTCATGGTACGCAAAAGTTTTTCACCCCTTATCCACTCCAATACCCCCTCCTTAAAAGTCTCCTGTGTCTGTTATTCCCATAATTATTACTGTGTTTAGCTCCCACGTATAAGTGAGAACATGTGGCATTTGGTTTTGTGCTTCTGAGGAGAGGAGGACCTATTCAGTAAATGACGCCGGGAAAACTGGCTGACCACATGCAGAAGATTGAAACAGGACCCCTACCTATCACCATATACAAAAATTAACTCTAAATGAATCAAAGACCTAAACGTAAAACCTCAAACTATAAGAATCTTAGAAACACAGGAGACACCCTTATGGAAATTGGAACTGGGAACCAATTCCTATTCAGAACCTAAAGGCCAATACCTTAAGAAATAAGATAGACAAGTGGGACCTCATCAAACTAACAAGCTTCTGCAAAGCAAAAGAAATCATCAAGAGAGCTGGGAGACAGTCCACAGAATGGGGAAAGAATATTTGCCAACTATATATCTGACAAAGGCCTAACATCTAGGATCTACAAGGAACTCAAACACGCCAAAAGGAAAAAAACAAACAGCCCCATTAAAAAGTGGGCAAAAGACATGAATAGACACTTCTCAAAAGAAGATATACGGGCAGCCAACAGACACATGAAAAAGTGCTCAGCCTCACTCATCATCAGAGAAATGCAAGTCAAAACCACATTGAGATACCACCTAACCCCAGTAAGAATGGCCATCATTAAACAACAACAGGTGCTGGCGAGGATGTGGAGAAAAAGGAATGCTTCTACACTGCTGGTGGGAATGTAAACTAGTACAACCTCTTTGAAAGACAGCGTGGCGATTTCTGAAAGAACTAGAAATTGACCTTCCGTATGACCCAGCAATTCCCCTATTGGGAATATACCCGGAGGAACTCAAATTATTCTCCAAAAAAGATACCTGCACATGTATGTTTGTTGCAGCTCTGTTCACAATAGCAGAAATATGGAACCAACCATGTTGGCCTTAAAAACTGAACTGGATTTAATAAATGTGGTACATATACACAATGAAATATTATGCAGCCATAAAGAAGGACAAATATATAGACTTTGCAGGAACTTGGATAGATTTGGAGTCAATCATACTCAGTGATTTATCACAGAAACAAAGAACAGAATTCCATATGTTCTCACTCATAAGCAGACCTTGAACAATTATAATGCTGTAAGAAAACGGCTGGCAGTAGTGGGAAACTGTCGGGGTGGGGGTGGGATTGGCAGTTGAAGGAAATTCCTAGGGGAGGCAGGGGCGTACCTCATCAATAAGGGTACCTGCATGATCCATGTTTATATACCTAACCCTGAAATGTACCCCACATCTTTATAATAAAAATTAAAAAATAATAATACTACCATGGCCAGTTGAAGCGACTAGTATAGAGCTGGTAAGAAATGATAAAATTCAGCTTTCAGAATTTCTCACACACTGGTTCCAACTCAATACTACATGCCCATCACTGATGTGCTCCTTGACACACAGACACACAGTATTTTTTTAACCTTTGCTCTCATCGATTATTATTATATCCATTGTTAGAACATTAACATGGATTCTAGTCATTGTATTAACTTTCCCAACCAAGGACATTGGTTTCAAAATGTAATCAATATATTTATCTCAATGCTTTTACTCCATGCAATAACTGTAAGCCTCATAAGCACCTTGGAATTAGTTGGAATCATATGTGACTATGCTGTCTGTTTCATACAGGTTGTATGGATATTTTTAAGTGGTTGAGTTAAAGACTTAAATAAAGGTGATTTAGAATAAAAAAAGAAAAATGATTTCCTGAATTGTACCCCACATCTTTAAAATAAAAAATAAAAATAAAATAAAAAATGGCTTCCTGCTGCATCCACATTGCTACAAAGGACATGATTTCATTATTCTTTATGGCTACATATTATTCCATGGTGTATATGTACTACATTTTCTTTATCCAGTCCACTGCTGGTGGGCACTCAGATTGGTTTCATGTTTTTGCTATTGTGAATAGGGCTGTGATAAACATACAAGTGCAGGTGTATTTTTGGTAGAGTGATTTGTGCTCCTTTGGGTATACACCCAGAAGTGGGAATGCTTTGTTGAATGGTAAATCTATTTGTAGTTTTTGAGAAATCTCCAGATTGCTTTATACAGACTGAACTAGCTTACCATCAGCATTGTATGAATGTTCCCTTCTACACGGTCTCGCCAACATCTGTTGTTTTTTGACCTTTTAATAATAGACCGGTGTGAAATGGTATCTCATGGTGGTTTTGACTTGCATTTCTCTGACAATTAGTAATGCTGAACATTTTTTCATGTTTATTGTCCACTTGCATGTCTTCTTTTGAGAAGTATCTATTCATGTCCTTTGCCTACTTTGTAATAGGGTTTTGTTTTGTTTTTTTTCCTGTTGATTTAAGTTCTGTATAGATTCTGGATATTAGGCCATTGTCAGATACAAATTTGCAAACATTTTCTCCCATTCTTCAGGTTATGTACTCTATTGATAGTTTTTATTTCTTTCTCTTTCTTCCTTTCTTTTTTCTGTGCAGAAGCTCATTGGTTTAATTAGGTCTCATTTATCAATTTTTTTTTGCATTTGCTTTTGAAAACTTGATCATAAATTTGTTGCTTAAGTCAATGTTCAGAAGAGTGTTTCCTAGACTTTCTTCTAGGATTCTTATAGTTTGATATGTCACATTTAAATCTTTAATCTATCTTAAGTTAATTTTTGTATATGGTGAGAGAAAGGGTCCAGTTTCATTCTTCTGCATATGGTTAGCCAGTTTTACCAGTACCATTTATGGAATTGGGCGTTCTTTCCCCGATGTTTATTTTTTCACCTTGTCAAAGATCAGTTGGTTGTAGGCTAGTAGCTTTATTTATGGGATCTGTCTTCTGTTCCATTGGTTTATGTGTCTATTTTGATACCAGTACCATATTGTTTTGGTTACCGTAGCTTTGTAGTAAAGCTTAAAGTCTGGTAATGTGATTCCTTTGGCATTGTTTTTTTTGCTTTATTGCTTTGGCTAATTGAGCTCTTTTTTTCTTCCATGTGAATTTAAGTAATGTTTTTCTAGATCTGTGAAAAATGATGCTGATAGTTCAGTAGGGATCGAGTTGAATCTGTAGATTGCTCTGGAGAGTATGAACATTTCAACGATAATATTGATTTTTCCAATCCATGAGCATGGAATGTTTTTCCATTTGTTTGTGTTATCTTAGATTTCTTTCAGCAGGGTTTTGTAGTTCTTGTTGTAGAGAACCTTTACCTTGGTTAGATGCATCACTAGGTATTTTATTTTTTGCGTGTGACTATTGTAAGGAGATTGTGTTCTTGATTTGGTTCTCAGCTTGAACGTAGTTGGTATATAGAAATGGTACTGATTTTCGAACATTGATTTTTATATCCTAAGGCTATAGTGAAGTCACTTATCAGGGCAAGGAGTCTTTTGGTGGGATCTTTAGGGTTTTCTAGGTATAGAATCATATAATCTACAAAGAGGGATAATTTCACTTCCTCTTTTCCTATTTTGAAGCATTTTTATTTCTTTCTCTTGCCTGATTGTTCTGGCTAGGACTTCCTTAACTATGTTAAATAGAAGTGGTGAGAGTGGACATCGTTTTCTTGTTCTGGTTCTTAGGGGAATATTTCCAAATTCTGCACATTCACTGTGATGCTGGTTGTGGGTTTGTCATAGATGTCTCTTATTTTGTAATATGCTCCTTCAATGCCAGATGGTTGAGAGTTTTTATCATAAAAAAAATATAGGATGTTTTTCCTGCATCTATGGAGATGATCATGTGGTTTTTGTTTTAATTGTGTTTATGTGGTAGATTACAATTTATTGATTTGTGTATGTTGAACCAACCTTGCATCCTAGGAATAATGCCCACCTAATCATGTGAATAATCTTTTTGATGTTCTGCTGGATGCAGTTTGCTAGTACTTTGTTGAGGTTTTTTGTATGTATATCCATCAGGGATATTGGCCTGTAGTTTTTTGTTGCTGTTGTTTTGTTTTTGTTGTTTTGTCTTTGCCAGATTTTAGAATCAGAATTACATTGGCTTTGTAGAATGAATTAGGGAGGAGTCCCTAATTGTTTGGGATAATTTTAGTAGGATTAGTATCAACTCTTCCTTGTACATCTGATAGAGTTTTGTTGTGAATCTGTCTAGTCCATGTAAGTCTTTTTTTTGAGGGGGTAGAGACAAGGTCTCACTATGTTGCCCAGACTGGTCTTGAGCCCCTGAGCTCAAGCAATTCTCCTGCCTTGGCCTCCCAAAGTGCTGGGATTACAGGCATGAGCCACTTTGCCCAGCCAAGGTAAGTCTTTTATTACTGATTCAATTTCAAGGTTCATTATTGGTCTATTCAAGGTTCAAACACACAGATGCTTACAATAATCTCTGAGAATCTTTTGTACTTCTTTGAAATTAAATGTAACATCATCTTTTTCATTTCTAATTGTATTTATTTGGATTCTCTCTCTCTCTCTCTCTCTCTCTCTCTCTCTCTGTCTGTCTCTCCCTCTCTCTCGTTCTCTCTCTCTGCTTGCGTGTGTGCTAATTTGGCCAGAGGTCTGTCAATCGTGTTTATTCATTCAAACAACAAGTTTTTTCATTCATTGATCCTTAGTATGTTTTTTCGTTTCGTTTTGTTTTTGTTTTTTGTTTTTTGGTCTCAATCTCATTTAATTCTACTCTGAATGTGGTGATTCTTTCTTCTTCTGCTAGCTTTGGGTTTAATTTTTTCTTGTTTTTCTAGCTCCTTTAGATGGAATGCTAAGTTGTTTATGCAAGATCTTTCTATTGTCCTGATGTAAGTGCGTAGTACAATACATTTTTCTCTTAGCACTGTTTTTGCAATATCCCAGAGGTTTGGATTCATTGTATCTTTATTTTATTTTATTTCAAACAATTTTTCAATCTCTGTCTTTATTTGTTGTTTACCCAAAAATCATTTTGGAGCAAATTGTTTAACTGCCATGCATTTGTATAATTTTGAGGGTTGCTCTTGGTGTCATTCCACTGTGGTCAGAAAAGATGCTTGGTATTATTTTTTTGGAGTTTAAAGCTGGTCAGTTCTTAGAGTATGTTCCATGTGTGGACGAGAAGAATGCATGTTCTATGGATGTTGGGTGTAATATTGTATATATCTATTAGGTTCAGTTGGTCAATAGTTGAATTTAACTCCATGATTTCTTTGTTATTCTCCCTTGGTGATCTGTCTAAAGCTGTTAGTGGAGTGTTGAGTCCCCCACTATTATTGTGTGGCTAAGTCTTCTCTTGGATTTAGTAGCAATTATTTTATAAATCTGGGTGTTCCAGTTTTGGTGTATATATATTTAGGATAGTCATTGTTGAAGGTCTTGTTGGATTGAGGCTTTATCATTATGCAGTGTTCATTGTCCTTTTTAAATTTTAATTGTCTTAAACTCTGTTTAACCTGATGCAAAAGTAGTGACTCCTGCTGTTTTTGTTTTCCATTTGCATGGTAGATCTTTCTCCATCTCTTTATCTTGAGTCTATCGGTGTCATTAGAGGTGCAATCTTTCTTCCTGGAGACAGCAGAAAGATGATATTGTTTTTCTAATCCAGTTTGCCACTCTGTGTTTAAGTGAGGCCATTAAGGCCTTTAACATTCAAAGTTACTATAGCTAGGTGAGGATTTGTTCCTGTAATAATTGTGTTAAGAAGTTGTCTTGTGTTCTCAGTTTTGTGAATAATTTAAATGGTCTGTAAACTACGTGCTTACTTATGCTTTTGTATCAAGTGGTATTGTTCTTTCATTTCCATGTTTAGAACCTCCCTTAAGCATCTCTCATTGGGCCAGTCTAAAGGTGATAAATTCCCTTAGTGCTTGCTTATCTGGAAAGGTGTTTATTTCACCTTCGCTTATGAAGTTTAGTTTGGCAGGGTAAGAAATTCTTGGCTAGCATTTCTTTTTCTTTTTTTAAGAATGTTAAACTTGGACTCTCAATCTCTACTTGCTTGTTAGGTTTCTGAGGGTCTGCTGTTATTCTAATGGGTCTCCTTTGGTAGATGTTCTGTCCTTCTCTCTAGCTGCCTTTAAGATTTTTCCTTTAATGCTGACCTTGGATAGCCTTGGGTGTGGTTGTGTCATATAGTATCTCTCAGCAGTTTTCAGTATTTCTTCTATCTGTGTGTTGACCTCTCTAGATAGATAGGGGAAGTGTTCATAGATTAAGTTTGCAACCACTTTTTCCAGAGTGCTCTCATTTTGTCCTTCTTTCTCAGGAATGCCAATCAGACATAGATTTGGTGTCTTTACATAATCCCATAAATCTTGAAGGTTTGTTCATTTTATAAAATTCTTTCTGTATTATTTTTGTCTGACTGGATTGATTCAAGGGATCCATCTTGAAGCTCTGAAATTATTTACTCTGCTTGATCTAGTCTGTCATTAAAGCTTTCATCTGTGTTTCAAAATTCCTGGAGCGAGTTTTTCAGTTCCAGGAGTTCAGTTTGGTATTTTTCTTAGAATGACCATGTCTGCTTTCAGTTCTTGAACTGCTCATGGCCTCATTGATTTGGGAGTCCCTTTTTCTCTTGTACCTCACTGAGTTTCTTTGCCATACATACTCTGAGTTCTATATCTATCATTAAGGACAAGTCACTCTGGCTATAATCCATTGCTTAGAAGTTGGTGTGCAGCTGACAAAATACTAAGCTTTTTGTGCTGCTGAAGTTCTTACACTGATTTCTTCTCATTTGTGGGTGCTAATGTTTCTCTCCCCCTGCCCCTGCTATTGTTAGGGTAGGATTTTTTTTCTTTTTTTCTCCCTTATGGGTGTGGGTGTGGTATATTTTGTATTTGGTCAGTTGGCTTCATTCCTGGGTACTTTCAGAGAGCAAGTGCTCTGATGGGTTTCTTGGTTACAACTAGAGTCATGTGAAGACTATCTCAAAGGTTACTAGTTGAAAGGTGTTTTTCGTTAGGTGTAATTCAGACTGTAGTCCTGTGGATGGCACTTAAAAGTGGAGGGACTGTAGCAGTGGCTGTACCAAAGTTGGACTTTTCAAGGACCACTGGGCTTTAGCCACAGTGATCAGATAGGTGTGGGATTCCCGCGTGTGCCTTGGAGGCCCAGAGTCGGCGATCCTCATCTGAAGAAGAGCAGCTGAGATGTGAGAGGGCAACGGGCACCCTACCAGTTTGCTGTTTCTGTTTATTTTCCCTGCAGTGTCTGTGTTAGAGCTTGGGGCACATGCAAATACCACGAAGGGCCTAGTAGCTGACTTCTCTGACTTCCCTGAGGGGTGACAGGTCTCTGCTTCAGCACTCAGACGGCTTTGGGGTACCTGAACACTCTGGTGGCCTTAAGCAGGCCTGTAGCCTCTGCACAATTGCCATTCAGGACTCTGTGTTGGTTTGGGGACCCAGGGGATCATGGAGGCTCTCCTGTGACTCAGATTACCGTGGTGGTGATATGGGTTCCTGGGGGTTTCCTTAGTCATTCACTCACACATCCCTTCAATGCTTTGGGGAGACTCCTGTGGCTCTGGACGGGGTCCAGCTTAGCAAGTAGTCTGATTTCACCCCTCTCTGCTTTCTGTGAGTTCTGTCACTTCTCTGGTAAATCCTGGGTTCTTGGTCATCCTGCTTGGAGTGTTGACATTCTCTTCCTATTTTGATTCTTCTCCTTAAGAGAGGCACACACCAGCTGCTTCTAGTTGGTCATCTTAAGCCTCCTATGTTTCCAATGTTAGAGGAATTAAATGTTAGCAAGAATTCACCAGAGAAGTCATCTAAAACTTTAGTCTTCCTTCTGAGTATGTCTTCTAATTAGAAAATAAATGTGAATGGTTTATTCTTCCTTGATTCCATTTTTGGTAAGTTTTTTCAAGTAACTTTCCTTTTGTTGAATTATCCAAATGTATAGGCATAATAATGTATGTAAAATCCTCCTTTTTTACCTTTTTAATAACTAGTATCTGTAACAATGTTTTGTTGTGTTACTGATAGTGTTCATTTGTGCTTTCTCTGTTTTTTTCTTCATCAGTATTATCAGAAGTTAATCAGCTTTATTTGTGTTTTCAAAGAACGACTTTTGGCTGTGTTGATTTTTTTGTATTGTACATATGCTTTTTGTTCTATTGCTTTCTGCTCTTACTTTTATTATTTTCCTTCTTCCATTTTGGGTTCGATTCACAATTCCTTTAGTTATTTCAATAGGTGGATACTTAGTTCACTGATGGTGAGCCTTTCTTCTTTCCAATACATGCATTTAGACGTGTAAGCATCCCACTAAGCACTGCTTTAGCAGTATTTTATGTGTTGATAGGTTGTATTTTTCTTATTGCATAGATCAATATTTTCTAATTTCCAATTTGATTTCTCCTTTCATCCTTAAGTTATGCAGAAAATGTAACTCAATTTTCAAGTATTTGGAAATTTACTAGTTATCTTTTTGTTATTGATTTCTACCTTAATTCTGCAATGATCAAAAAACATACTCTGTATGATTTCAATCCTTTGATAGTTGCTGAATCTTGCTTTATGTATATATTTTAGTAAATATATTATGTGCATTTGGAAAATATACATTTTAGATTGTTAAATGCCAGTTTTAATTAGGTCCATTCAGTTAAGATTGTTCAAATCTTTCCTACTTCTACTTTTTTTTTTGTTTCTTCTATTAGTGACCATGAGGTATATTAACCTCCAACTATAATTGTGAAATTACCTATTTAGCTTTTATGTAAATTTTATTGTATATGTATTGAGATCACATTATTAAGAACATACAAATTTAGAACTGTTAGCTTCTTGTGGGATTGATCTTTATATCATTATTAAATGTCTCTCTTTATCTTAGTAAAATTGACTTCATTTGATGTTAGTGTCAGCAAGCTTTTTGTGGAATGTGTTTATTAAAAATATCTTTTCTTATTCTTTTATTTCCAGCCTTTTATGTCTCTGTATTTAAGGCTCTATAAGCAGAATATAGTTGGATTTTTAAAAATTGGGTCTGAAAGTTTATCTTTAAATTATCTGTTCCATTTACATTTGGTATAATTATGATAATATTTGAGTCTAAGTCTCCCAGATTAATTTACATTTTCTACTTGTTTCATTTGTTCTTTGTTTCCTATTTTTCTTTCTTGCCTTATTTTAGATTAGTCACATTTATTATTATTTGCTTTTCTTCCTCTTTTGACTTGTTAGCTGTGTCAGCAGATCCCAAGACCACCCTCAGGTTTTATGATTCTTAGAAAAAATTAGAACTCAGAAAATCTTTTATGCACATCCTTATAGTTTATCACAGGCAAAAGTATACAGATTTAAGTCAGCAAAGGAAAAAGGCAGTAGAGGTATTCAGGAGAAATAAGGATCAATCTTTCACTTGTCCTCTTTCAGCAGAGTTATAACAGTAGCACTTAATTCTCCCAGCAATGATGCCTAATCACACATGCAAAGTATTGCTAACAAGAGAAAGACCAGGGAAGCTCACCTGAACTTTGTTGTACAGGGTTTTTATTGGCAGGTCAGTCACACTGACATGGAGCACTCTTGTGACTGACCTTAACTAATCAATCTCAAGCCCCTTCACCTCCAAGGTCAAATGAATGCAGTATGACCAGACCCACAGGAGTTCTCCATAAATCACATTGTTGGCAATAAACTCACTGGCATGACCTGAAGGAAGTGAAAAAATGAAGCATGCAAATATCAGAAAGAAGAGTGTCCCTGGCAGAAGAAACAGGAGGAGCAAAGGTCTGAGGTGGGGATTTGCGCAGAGCATTGAAAACCAGCCAGGACAACAATAGATGGTGTGCAGTGAATGAGGCGGAGCGTGGTAGAATAAGGCTCTAGAGATGGAAAGTGTCAGATCTCACAGTGCTCTGTAGGCCACAGAATGATTGTATTTCACTATAAGAGTGGTTAGAATCTTTGCAGAGTTTTGATCTGAGAAATGTTGTGTCCAAATTACCATGAAAGAGAGAGATTGACTGATTGATTGGTGAGACAAAGTATAGACTTCAAGTGACAAGAGTAGAAAAAGGGAGCCCAATTAATAAACTATGGCAGCATTACAAGAGAAAGATGATGGTAGCTTCGATTGTGTCTAGCAATAGAGGAATTATTCAATAGATTACAGTAAATCCATATAATGGGATATGATACAGTCATTATAAATGGTGTAAGACAAAACATAAGAACACAGGAAAATGTTTATAATATATTAAATGTAACAAAGCAGGTTAAAAAGTATTCTTATCTGAGTTATAACATTTATTCATCCATATATATTGTGATGCTGTTTTGTAAAAATATATGCATAGACCATCAAGCTGGAAGAAATGTAGAATTCACGTAGTCCACCAAGACCAGAAAGGTTACCTGACTTAAATGACAGAGCAAGGGTTGGAATACAGACCTGATTCTCAATCTAATGCTCTTTCTATTTCACCTATGATCTCTGAGTTACACTGGATCTCATAAGTATGTGTACTTCTGCTAATTTGGTATTTAAATGGGATATTAGGGCTAACAGAATGTTTTATTTTATTCATAACTTATTATAAATCTGATTAAATCTATATTTAAAAAATTAATCTACAGTAAATTGAAGCTCTATCCAAATAAAAAAGGGGAATTATCTCAAAATAAGATATAGATAGGTAAGCAGATATAGATATACAGATATATATATAATTTGCAGAACTCTTTCACATTAATTAAGTCATTGAAAATAAATAGTTAAATATATTACATGTCAAGATACATTATAAAAACGTCTGTGGTGCATGACTTTTTAAAATTCTAACAATGGTATTCAGAATGTGTCAAGGAAATAACATTCTTGGGCAGCAAAACACTGTTTCTATGACACCAGTAACGATTTCTCCTTTGAATCTGCAGGTTTCCCTGTCTATGATTTTAGACCAGGAGGGCTAGAAGCCTCCTTTTAGAAATCAAAAGCCCAATCTTTTACTTTCTATGGCAACGTAGCATAGCCCTTCACTGTCTGATCTACAGGGGGAAAAAACCCTACTTTTAATTAACCATTAATTACTTCAGTGCAGGTTGCATTATGTGGAAAAATGTGCTACTTTCATCTTAATTTAAAAGACAACATCTGAGGTTCCGAATGACAAGAAGAAACACTTTATAAATGCATTTATATCATTATTCTTCTTCAGAGGGTTGGAAACAAGATTCATGGACTTGGATAAGGCAGACAGCCATGATTCTGTGGGGCTTGGAATTGTAAGAAAGGTGGAGGATGAAGAAATGGAATTCCTCTCTGATGCTTTTATAGAGCAGGAAAATGTTTTTTAATTTGAGAGATTTTTGATTACTTGTGAGTAGGATTCTGAATATTGAAAAGTAAAATTCAAGTGAAGTCTTACTGAGAGCTAATAAAATCTATTTGAAATTTAAGATCTTTGTGCTTCATTTGCTATAAATACTTTAAAGGTATTTGAATTTGTGTACTAAATTAGATCAAGTAGAAAATAGAAAAGATTTGCCACAGGTATAGAGTGCATGACCAATAAAATCAAGTTCAGCTATAAGAAAAATGTTTATAAATATGGGGGAGAGTTGCCTCAATATTTTATAATTTTATGTGCATTATTTTTCTCATCTTAAAGCTGCCCAAGTATAGAAAAATATAGGACTTCAATAACAGTTACCAGCATGATTTGCTTTTATTACCTTTCTGTTCAAGACCCTTGTTTCCCCTTGTAGCATGTCAAATTGCCCCCAAAACCATATTATACAGCAGAGAAATGTTGTTCACACTTCACTGGCTATTGATTTGCTTTATTTATTGGCACAAAATCAGCCCGAGATAAACATTTTGTCCCCCATTTCCACTATTGTAAGTGGTATACTTCATTGCAAGATAGGTAAACCCAAATGTGCAGGGTCACAATTCGACATGGCTTTCTAATCAATGTGTGAAAAATTATCTAATGAATAATGGGTTGCACATTTCCACAAACAAATTAACCAGGGTGAGACTGAAACTAATGATTATATTTATCTAATGTAATTTCACATCTGTTACTAGTGGTAGTAATTTTTTTCTCTTTCATCCATGGTGTCCTCAAAATTACAACTTAGCTTTTCAGATACAGTTATAGGACATCAGTTTAACTAGAAAATAGACAATTTTGTGGAATGTTTACTTTTTTTCTTTGAATGCCAGTGGCCCTGAGCAATTTTATAAAATTTAGGAATCCAGACATTTCTTGATCATTACCTCTGTTGTGTTTCTAAGTACTGCCTATGGGCTTAATTTCATAACCTATAGGTCAAATTTCATCATTCAGTCTCGTAAAGAGCAAAAAGACTCTATTTTACCATTGTAAGACTGTCCTTAATTTTATCTGTTCTTATAATAATATAACATGTAATCCTGATTTTAAATGCAAAATTTTTAGGTAGAAGTAGTTCCCAACTTAGGAAAAACACTTAAATTCTAAACATTTTCTTTAACATCAGGACATCGAAGTCTCCCAGGCTAGCCTAGCAACCATTAGATCCTATTTCAGTGGGAATGAGTGTTCACACATGTTTAAACCAAGAACAGGTGTCTTTCCACCATGGTCTCCCACTCTGCCGGGGAGTCTGGGGAGTCTCTCACTTTAAGGTACTAACTGCTGACACCAGTGGCTTGGGGAAGGTGACTAAAAGGGTAGAGCCTTAAATCAAAGTCAAGAAGCAAGGACAGCTAGGGCAGGAGTCACGTGTTGCGGTACACAGAACCAGGGCCCTTTCTTGGTTTGTTCCCTTACGCAGGCACAGCCTTCTTCTGAAACCAAGTCCACTAATGTCAGTAAGGTCCAGTTATGTAATAAAAACTTCCAAGGTTTTAATTTTAGAAATTAGCCTCTGATTATCAGAGAGGGACCTGTAAATTCTAATACCTCACTGAGGAGTTCGCTAACAAATGTTCACTTCTGCATGGAACTCTTTGGTTAGGTTCATGCTGGAAGAGCAGAGAAATCAGTACATCTGTTGATCCTTGGAAGGAAAAAAACAGCCCTTAAAGTCAGTGGTCTCAAAGTTTGAGGAGTTTTCAAACGTTCTTATTCCCTTAAAAATGTATTGAGGACCTCAAAGAGCTTTTGTTAATAAGTTATATCAATCATTGTGATATTAGAAATTTAACTGATCATTCTTGTCAAATATTTATGTATTTATTTTAAAATAAAATAAATCCACTGTATGTTAACATAAATAATATATTTTATTAAAAATAATTGCATTCCTCCTCCCTCATTTAAAAAAAGTGAGAAGACAGTCTTAATAGAAGACAGTTGGATTCTTATAAATGAGATGGTCTTCAATTTGTCATATGTTGTTTTGAAGTATGTAGAGAAAATCCATACTCACGCAGATATGGAAAGGAGAGTTTATTTTAACAGTTATTTTGGATAATTGTGGAAATTCTGCTTTGGTAATAAACACAAATGAATCCTGTTTCTTAAAGATTGGTCACAATATAGAATCTGAATCCATATCAATGAAATGTTTATTCCTTCTTACATTAAGCATATTGGTTTTCCTTGCACTTTGACTGGGTCTTCTCACCATGTGTGAGTTCATACTATCATGCTTTATTTATTTGGGAAAAATAGCTCACTAACTTATGTAGATATTTTAAATGCTGACACATTTCATTACATACTTTTAAATCACTTTTTTTTTTCTTTTTGAGCTGGGCTCTTCCTCTGTCCCCCAGGTTGGAGTGCAATGGCACAGTCATGGCTCACCATAGCCTTGACCTCCTAAGCTCTGGTAAGCCTTTCACCTCAGCCTTCCAAGCAGCTGAGATTACAGGTGCTCACCACTATGCCTGGCTGATTTTTAAATTTTTTGTAGAGACAAGGTCTTGCTATGTTGCTCAGGCTGGTCTCAAACTCCTAGCCTCAAGCAATCTTCCTGTCATAGTCTCCCAAATTGCTGGGATTACAGGCGTGAGTCACAGCATTTAGCCTAAAATCACATTTATTAATACCGCCAATCTCATCAGAAATGTCTTTAAATATTAGGACACTGTCAAGCTCACAGTGGCTAATACAAATTTTTCAAATTTCTAATTTTCACTTGAGAACTCGAGTGGCAATAAACACTGTCAGTTGTTTTCCTTAAGTTTTTCTTGAAAGATCATTGTTCACTTTTGAGAAAATGGCTACCAAATATACCATTCTGAATAACCATAGTTTGTCTATTCTCTCAAGTAAAAATGATATTCCATGAAAAAGCAGCCAGATCAGCTCACAGCTTCAACATCATACAAGCGTTTTTTTTTTCCGCAGGAGCCATCATACTTTGGTACGCAGGCAAAAGTGTCTTACGCCTGTTCCCTATTTCATCACCCAGAATAGTAAGATGTTTTTTCCAGAGTTGAGATTAACAAAATTAACTTTTTCATTACTTCATCAAAAATGTTTTTATGTTAAACTTTTTTATTTTTAATTGAGGCAGAGACTTTCTGTGTTGCCCAGGCTGGTCTCAAACTTCTGGCTCAAGTGATCCTCCTGCCTCAGCCTTTTCCAAGCAGCTGGGATTATAAGCATTTTATATGTTGGGATGCCTACCTGGCATCTTCTTTTTTTTCCCGCCTTGTGAGCAGAAATGCAATGACTACCAGCACAGTTTGGTGCCGTTGAATTGATTCACTCTAAAACATGAGCAGTTTTATCTTCCATTGCTTTTGCACCATCAGAGCAAATGTCAGTACAGTGAAAAAGGTAAATAGCATCTTGTTTTATTATGCAAATGGTTTTAACCTTCTGCAGACCACCCTTTGAGAACCATGGCTCTAATGAGTCTATAATTCTCTGTGTATGGAGGGAAGATAGTGGTTGGGGGAGAGAACAGGCAGGTACTCATTCTAAAAACAATCCAGAAAAGTGAGGAAAACGTATTTTGAATATTAACAAACGCTGGATTCATTCCTCTTGGCTTTACTGACTCTCAGTCCGAGTTTGATCATAAGTTTTTTTAGAGTCAGTATTGGGCAAACTATGAATGAAATTTCACAGTTCTGCCTGCAGCAGCAAACACCTATGAGGGCTTGAGCCCCTTCAATAGTGTAAATTTAAGGGGAGAGCTCACGATCCCGATGCTATATACCTCTGTATGTGTCTTGTCTACACTAGAATGTAAGCTCCACAAGATAGGAGACATGTTATGTTCACAGCTTTATTCTCAGTTCCTAGAACAGCACCTGGCTCAGAACAGGCACTCAACAAAAATTTCTTGAATGAGTGCATGCAGCCCAAGTGAAGTATACACAGGGAATAAGCTTAAAATAATGCAACACATTATTTTACAAACACATCCAGATAAGTGTTTTAATTTTCAAAGTAATTACTTAGAGAGACTGCAGTCATTTTCCAATGATGCATGACTATTGTTCAGGGTTTTTGAACACCAGAGAGAAAGTGATGGGAAGTGCACCACACTTGAATTCAGAAAGATCTGAGTTAGAATCCTGGTTCCAGCAGTTACCCCTGATATGAAATTGGGCAATCACTTAACATCTCTGAGATTATCTCAACTGTGAAACAGAAAGAGAGAAATAACTGTCTCATAGAACTCTTGTGAGAATGAAATTAAACAAAATTGCATGTGTAAGTGTATCTGCCCAGCACCTAGCAAATAGGAAATAACAAGCACATGCTAAACTCTAGTGTCTAGACGGTTGGTTTTGAATTAACATACTTCTAGTCCTCCTTCCTTTGCTAACAGTAGCCAAGTTGTCTTCTGCAGAATGCCCCTCACCAGTTCTCAATCTACATGCTTTGGGGGAGCTTAAGACCTAGGTTTATTGGCTGAGCCTAAACAATCAGTGCGTCGTTTTCCTAGGCACAGTGACTTGTAAGAGACAACCACATATCTCAGTCAGAGGCAATAACACTCGGTGAAATTTTTACTGCAAATCTGGGAAGGAGCCTCTCTCTTTCCCTCTGGACTTAAGCCTGCAAAGATGCTGACAGGAGCTGCTTCAGTCATCGTAGAATCACAGAGAGGACCTCCCTGGGAGCGGAGCCCAAGCAGCACAAGTCAGCGCTGAGGGACACATAAGGAAGAACCACTGTTCAGTGAGCAATGCTTGAGCTCCAGTCCAGTGATCCCTGAAGCCAGTCTGGCCTTTAAGGTTAGGTGAATCAATAAGCTTCCTTTTAGGTACCTTACTTTGGGTTGAGTTTCCCAACACTAGCAGTGGGAAGAGCCCAATCTGATATAGTAGTTTCTTCTTTTCCATAAGACCCAGCCTAGATATGCATAGACAATTATGGCTCGATGTTAATGCTGCCAGTGAGGGCCGAAATATAAAGTTAAGCTCTATCCCCAAGGTCTTTTAAATTCCTAAGGCCTTAAGAAAGCCACAAGTCCAGATTCTCAAAACATTTAGTTAATACATTTATTTGTTGGGTTTTTTTTGAGTTGGAGTTGTTTATTTATTTATTTATTTGAGTTAGGGTCTCACTCTGTCACATAGGCTGGAGTGCAGTGGCACCACAGCTTCAAACTCCTGGGCTCAAGCAATTCTCCAGCATTAGCCTCCCAAGTAGCTGGGACTACAGGCATGCCGCACCATGCCCAGCAAATGTTTTGATTTTTTGTAGAGACGAGGTCTCTCTATGCTGCCCACACTAGTCTCAAACTCCTGGGCTCAAGCAATCCTCCCGCCTCAACCTCCCAATGAGGATTACAGCCATGAGTCACCATGCCCAGCCTGGCTAATGTTTAAAGCAGGCATTCCTGAAAAAGAAAGCCCATAGAAATTCCAAACCTGGAGTTGGTAGACCTTCGGGGATGTACAAATGTAGTCATGAGGCACTTCAAGCTATTACTAATATTTCTAAGAACCTAAAACCACATATATATATTCCCTTATTAAGGTTAACAAATACATAGTTTTATTTGCTATTGATGGAATTGTGTCTACTCATGCATTTACAATAGTTATTTCTTGCTAGTCAGAAGCTCTTAATATTAGAAACTTAGATAGCTAGACTGCCTGCTAGCCAAATAGATAAATAGATATTCTTGATTTTCCGAATGAGGACATTATTAAGTTAATCAATGCGACATGATAGATAACATCTTCCAAAACATAGCATTCTGTAGTGGGAAGAGGAATAGACAATCAAAAGGGTCCTTGGCATTTGGTGATGGAAAGAACAGAAAATACTAATGTGAGAGAATGTAAGAGGTTAGTCTTCCTTCTTTACAGCCATTCATGGGGAGAATGCACAATCTGATAACATGCTCAGTGGTTTTAAGGGGATACAAACAAATGGAAAGACAGTTCATGTGCATGCATTGGAAGAATTAATATTGTTAAAATGACCATACTACTTCAAAAAATCTTCATATTTAATGCAATCTCTATCAAAATACTAAAAATTATAATCACAGAAATAGACAATCCTAAAATTCACATGGAACAGCAACAACAAAAAAGCCTGAATAGTCAAAATAGTCTTTGGTTAAATTTATTGCTATGGTTTTTTTGTTTTGTTTTGTTTGTTTGTTTGTATATTAAATTCACACTCTGACAGCATTTGGGATGACTCCTGCTTACTCACAAATACATGTAACTGTCTACAATGACACTGGAGAGTGAAAGGTAATACAGAGTAAGACAAGTTTGCCTAAGAACTTGAAGTTTAGTAGTTATGTTCACTTATTGTTTTGTAACATTCTCTTGGGGATCATGGCATTCTTCTTCATCATGCCTCCAGATATAACTCAAGTGATATCTACCTGGTTTATTCCCAAAGAAAATGCAAGATTTCTGTGCCAAAGTGTTCCAGTGAACTTTCATAGGCTAACCTGGGTTTGACCACGGATGAATTAAAATTACTTATCTATGTACTCAAACCTTACCAATATGTTCAAATTGTTCTTTAGAATCACACACCAAAAATAATGGCCCTTGATATGTCCATACAATGGAATGCTACTTTGCAATAAAAAGCAAGAAAATACACATACCACACTGTGGGTGAATCATAACACCTTCATGCTAAGTGAAAGAGGCCAAAATCAAAGACTGCATACTATATGATCCCACTTACTTGGCATTCTGTAAAAGACAAACCCTTGAGCAACAATGAACAGACCAGGGTTGAGAGTGGGGGGAGGGGATTGACTAGAAAGGGGCATAAGGGGACTTTGGGAGGTGATGGAAATATTCTATATTTTGAATATAGTGGTAGTTGCATGACTATATATGTTTATCAAAACTCAGAACTGTACCTCTAAAAAAGGATAAATTCTATGTAAAATTTTCTCTGTCTATGCATTATCTAATTATACGTGTGTGTATATATATATTAGCATATATATGTTAAGGCCTTAAACAGTGTGTATCTGGTCATATTAGTCAGAATAAATTCAAGAAGGTCATAGTAAGAAAAGGAGTTCATGAAAAACTCAAACACTAAAGTTATGGAAGTTCATTATGATGGCCAAGGAACATGCTCCCTTTGAAACCAAAGGAATTATAACTGAAGGCACACAGAGGCATGGAACGGAAACAGGGGAATAGTACCACTACCTAAAATATTTGTTTAAGTTATCAGAAGAAAACATTTACAGTAAACACTTGACCTTTCAGTAAATGTTTGTTTTATCAGGATATGCCACCTGAGCTAAACCTCGAACTAAAGTGGGTCTGAGAGCTGGAAATCATTTTATTTCAGCTGCTGGAAATCAGTCCATTGTTTTTGACTTTCTAAGAGGAAAAATGGTATCATTCTATAATATTTTCAAAAAATCCTCATTACAGAGAGTTGCAAGGATGTCAGTAAAGCAGATAAACTGTGTATAACATTAATTTTAAATTTACTTTTTATACATGAGACGTTTCATTGCAAGGTATTTAGGTGAGTGGGAAGGAGTCTGTAGATCCATTTCATACAGCCTTCACTACAGTGTCACTTAAGGATCGAAGAGGGAAAGTCTCTGTGCTTCAAGATAAAGCTACTTCTCTACAGGTAGTTACACCCTCGGCTCACGTTCACTGCCCGATGACTCATCTCTCCTTGCCTCTGACATCTCCCTCAGAGATTTAGAGTGGAAGTAAAGTGAAAAACAATTCCCCTCAACTTATTTTCTTATTCATAAACTTCAAGGCTGAATCTATGTTTAATTTTTTTTAGTGATACATAATATTTCTACATATTTGTGGGGTATGCATGACATTTTGCTGCATGTATAGAATGTGTAAAGGTCAAATCAAGCTATTTGGGGAATCCATCACCTTAAGTGTTTATCATTTCTATGTATTGGGAACATTTGAAGTCCCTCTTCTAACTATGGTACATTGTTGTTGACTACAGCAACCCTATTCTGCTCTCAAATATTAGAACTTATTTCTTCTATCTGACTGTACGTTAGTACTCATTAAATAGTTTCTCTTCATCCCTGTTCCCCCACACCCTTCTATCCTTTGATAGCTATCATTCTACTCTCTACCTTCATGAGATCAACTTTTTTAGCTCCTACACAAGTGATAACGTACAATATTTCTCTTTCTGTCCCTAGCTTATTTCACTTAACATAATGACTTCTGGTTCTATCCATGTTACTGCAAATGACAGCTGAATGGTATTCCACTGGGCATATATTTGGTATTTTCTTTATCCATTTGTCCATTGACAGACACATAGGTTGATTTCATATCTTTGCTATTGAAAATAGTGCTTCAATAAGCATGGAAGTGCTGGTATTCCTTTGATATATTGATTTCTTTTCCTTTGAATAAATGCCCAGTAGTGGGATTTCTAAATTGTGTGGTAGTCCTATTTTTAGTCTTTTGAGAGCTCTCCCTTCTGTTTATAGTGGTTTTACTAACTTACATTCCTACCAACAGTGTATACCAGTGTCCTTTCCCCCACATCCTCACCACATCTGTTACTTTTTTTTTTTTTTTTTGAGTTGGAGTCTCACTCTGTCGCCCAGACTGGAGAGCAGTGGCCGCTCC
The DNA here is from genome assembly GCA_027257055.1 of Cephalopachus bancanus. Taxonomy (NCBI): domain Eukaryota; kingdom Metazoa; phylum Chordata; class Mammalia; order Primates; family Tarsiidae; genus Cephalopachus; species Cephalopachus bancanus. Next base: position 1,415,841 of record JAPVLO010000328.1, read on the forward strand.
CGGCCACCGCAGCCTCGACCCGCTGGGCTCCGGCGATCCTTCCGCCTCAGCTTTCAAGTAGCTGGAATTACAGGCGCGCGCTACCACGCCTGGCTGATTTTTTGATTTATTGTGGAGATGAGGTCTCGCTGCCCAGGCGGGTCTCGAACCCGCGGGCTCAGGCAATCCACTCACCTCAGCCTCCCAAAGGCGCGGGATTACAGGCTGAACCACCGAGCCCGGCACATCTGTTACTTTTTAATAATAGCCATTCTAACTGGAGTAAGATGGTATCTTATGGTGGTTTTGATTTGTATTTTCCTGATGATGAGTGATGTTGAGCATTTTTTCATATAGCTTGTATGTCTTCTTGTGAGAGATATCTGTTCATGTCCCTTGCCCCTCACTTTTTAACGAGCTTCTTTAATTGCTATGGTATTTGAGTTCCTTATATATTCTGGATATTAGTCCCTTATCAGATGTGCAGTCGGATATTTTCTCCCATTCAGCAGATTGTCTCTTCACTCTGTTGATTGTTTCCTCTTGATTTGCAGAAGCTTTTTAGTTTAATATAGTCCTGTATGTCTATTTTTGTTCTAGTTGCCTGTGCCTTTGGGGCCTTAGCCTTAGCAATCTTTGTCTAGACCAGAATCCTTAAGTGTTTCCCCTATTTTTACTTCTAGTAGTTTTATAGTTTGGGGTCTTATATTTAAGCTTTAATCCATCTTGAGTTGATTTTTAAAAATCTGGTGGGAGATAGGAGTCTAGTTTCATTCTTCTGCACATGGATATTCAATTCTCCCAACACTGTTTATTGAAGGGTGTCCTTCCCTCAATGTACATTCTTGGTACATTTGTTGAAAATCAGCTGACTATTGTCTATAGTAGCAAGAACATGGAACCCACCATGCTGCCCATCAAAAGAGGACTGGGTAAAAAAAAAATGTGGTACATACACACGATGGAATATTAAGCAGCCATAAAGAAGAACAAAATCATGAACTTCACAGCAACCTGATGGGCTTAGAGTCTATAATACTGAGTGATCTTTCACAGAAACAAAGAACTGAGTATCACATGTTCTCACTCATAAGCAGACCTTGAACAATCATCGCAATACTGTAAGAGAATGATTGGCAGTAGTGGGAAATTGCTGGGAGAGGGGTGGGGAAACGGGATTGGCAGGAGTGGGGATCTGCCTGGGGCAAGGGGGGCACATCTCATTAACAAGGGCACCTGCATAATGAACATTTGTATGCCTAACCCTAAGTTGTACCTCACATCTTTAAAACTAAAAAAAAAGAAAGAAAGAAAATCAGCTGACTGTAAATATAGGGGATCGGGGGCAAAAACACTGAAATTATTTTTTGGAGGGTGAGTCGTTTGTAGTACAGGCTTCCTCCACTAGCTGAGTGTTCTAGAAACCCATTGGCATCACTGTACCAGCTAGTGTTGTTGTGAGAAGCTGTGTTTGGCTTCAGTGAACTTTGGGGAGGAGAAAACACATTTGTCTTTAAACACATCTGCCCACTTCATGATGGATGACGTATGAGCACACCTGCCCACATCGCACTGAGCGTTCAGCGGTTTTTGACCAAAAATGGCATGACCCCTGTGCCCCAGGTGATAGTTTTTGTTTGTTTCCCCAGATGAAAAAAGTCCTCAAAGGGAAACGGTTTGCTGATGTAAAAGAGGTGAAATTAAAAAAAAAAAAAAAAAAAGCAGAAGCACTAAATGGCATCAAATCAATGAGTTCAAAAACTATTTTGAGCAGTGGAAAAAGTATCTCCATAAAAGCATCTCAAAAAAAGCATCTCTTACATCAAATGGAGAGTACTTTGAAGATGACTGAAGTTTAAATATGTAAGAATAAAAACACAATTTTTAAAATTTAATTTAATTTTTTCTTTCTTTTTTTTTTTCTTTTTGAGTTGGAGTCTCACTCTGTCACCCAGACTGGAGTGCAGTGGCCGCTCCCGGCCACCGCAGCCTCGACCTGCTGGGCTCCGGCGATCCTTCCGACTCAGCCTTCCGAGTAGCCGGAATTACAGGTGCGCACTACCACGCCTGGCTGATTTTTTTATTTATCGTAGAGATGAGGTCTCGCCAAGTTGCCCAGGCGGATTCGAACCCGCGGGCACAGTCAATCCACTCACCTCAGCCTCCCAAAGCGTGGGATTATAGGCTGAGCCACCGAGCCTGGCTAAACACAATTTTTAATAAATTCCTTTTGGGGGGGTCCTCCCCATAATGTAGATTTACTTATAGATTCCCTATCTTGTTACATTGTTCTATATGTCTGTTTTTTCTACCAATATCATGCTGTTTGGATTAACATAGCTTTGCAGTGTATTTTCAAGTCGGGTAGTGTGATGCCTCCAGCTTTGTTCTTTTTGTTCAGGATTTCTTTGACTATTCATGCTTTTGGGGGGGTTCCATATGAATTTTAGGATTGTCTATTTCTGTGAATAATAATTTTTACTATTTTGATAGAGATTGCATTAAATCTGGAGATTTTTTGGAAATAGTATGGTCATTTTAACAATATTAATCCTTCCAGTACATGCACATGAAATGTCTTTCCATTTGTATGTATGCTCTTCAATTTCTTTCATCAATGTTTTGTAGCTTTCCTTGTAAGAAAGGAAAAGGTCTTTCACCTCTTTGGTTAAATTTATTGCTATGGTTTTTTTGTTTTGTTTGTTCTGTAGCTATTGTAAATGGGATTGCCCTCTTGATTTTTTTCTCAGCTAGTTCTGGTGCTCTGCATGTTCAGAAGAACTTCCTAGTAATGAACTACAGGGGTGATACTTGAAAGTATAATCTTTTAAGGCTGAATCTTTAAAAATCATCTTCAGTTGTGGGTAAATTGGCATTCTCATAAATTGTTGCTGGAACTCTAAACTGTTACACCCTTATGGAGGACAATCTGGCAATGCCTATCAAATTAAAAATGCAAAACTCTTTGACCTAGCGATTCTACTTCCAGAAATTATCCCATGGATATACTCAGATGCATGAAATGATAAATATCAAAATTATTCACTACGGCATAATTATAATAGGAAAAGAGCAAAAACAACCTAAATGTTCATTAATAAGGGAGTAATTATATTACATTTATACAGTGAAATACTATGCAACTGTTTAAAAAAAGAACGAGAAAGCTCTTTATATACTGATGTAGAGAGGCCGGTTGTGGTGCTCATGCCTGTAATCCCAGCACTTTGGGAGGCAGCGACAAGAGGATTGCCTGAGCCCAGGGTTCGAGACCAGCCTGGGCAACTTGGCAAGACCTTGTCTCTACAACAAATCAAAACATTAGCCAGGCATGGTGGCGTGTGCCTATAGTTCCGGCTACTTGGAAGGCTGAGGAGGAAGGATCACCAGAGCCCAGCAGATCAACACTGGGGTCTCTGTGAGTGTGCCACTGCACTCCAGCCTGGGTGACAGAGTGAGACTCCTACTCAAAAACAAAAACAAACAAAAAAGATGAACAATTTTATATACTGATATAGAAAACTCTCCAATATATATTACATGAAAAAAAGCAATGTACAAAATAGTGAAACAGAATATTATTATTTATGTATAAAAAAGAGGAAAGAATATATGAATCATATTTGCTTATAATGCGTTTTTTAAAAATCTCTAGGATACACAGGAAAGTAATAACAAAGACTACCTGTTAAGAAAGAGAATTTTGGTATATGGGGCAGGGATGGGAAGAAAACTTTTTACTATTTTTACCTTTTAATTCTTAATTTTTATTTTTGGTTTTTGAGTCAGAATCTCACTCTTGTTGCTCAGGCTGGAGTGCAGTGGCACACTCATGGCTACCACAGCCTTGACCTGCTGGGCTAATGCAATTCTTCCGGCTCAGCCTTCCAAGTAGCTGGAACTACAGACGCACACCACCACACCCAGCTGGTTTTGTGTGTGAGTGATTTATTGTAGAGACTAGGTGCCATCAAGTTGCCCAGGCTCGTCTTCAATCCCCGGGCTCAGGCAATCCTCTTGCCTCGGTCTCCCAAATTGCTGGGATTACAAGCTGAGCCACTGCGCCCAGCGTATCTTTTAATTCTTAACCATGTGGATGTATCTTCTGTTTTAAAAAAACTAAGCTAAAATAATCTAGCCTCCTCAGGTTGATAAGTCAGCTTTCACCTCCTGCATGAGCCACCAAAAATGCTGCTCATTAGAACCAACCCTGAATAAAATGAGGAAAGTTGTCCTTGGGATCCTCATCCAATCTGTTGAGTTTTCTGCTTCCCCTGTGTCGGCGCACACTGTTTCTTACTATTGTCTACCCTAAGTTCTCAAAGCCTTCACTACTGACCTTCTCCCTACCACTTCATGCATGATGAACCTCACCGTGAATCATTTCTCTGCCATATTTCCCAAAGCAAAAGTAACATCCATTTTTTATCCATCAGTAGTGAATATTTGTTGTTGGTTTTTTCTTCCCTGGGGGTGGGGTGGGGTGGGAGTTATCCAGTGTCAAATCCTCTTCCTGTCTGGAGGAATCTATTTTGTGTCTAGTCTTTGGAGAGGCTTTACTTAGAGAGACTAAAAGGAATAGATTCTTCCGTTCTCTACTCTCTGAAAACCAGAGTTGCTCAGAACTCTGAAGTTCGGGAGAATGACCCAAAGACAAAGGCTCAGATAAGACTGATTTACGGAGGAATGCAGTGAGGATGACAGTATCCACAGATGACAGCAGTTAGCAGGCTAGATTGTGAAGGCTGCCTAACCTTTGTGGCCCTTTGGGTTCCTGACCATCTTCTGAGCCTGCTCCTCAGGCCTCTGGTCATTTCTGTGAGGCTCTATCATCTGTCCAACAAGCTCTTTATGTTTAAAACAGTGAGACGGCTGGGCGCACTGGCTCACGCCTGTAATTCTAGCACTTTGGTAGGCGGAGGCGAGAGGAATGTCCGAGCCTATGGGTTCCAGACCAGCCTAGGCAACTTGGTGAGACCTCGTCTCTACGATAATTCAAAAAAATTAGCTGGGCATGGTGGCACATGTCTGTAGTTCCAGCTACTTGGAAGGTGAGGCAGAAGGATCACCAGTGCCCAGCAAGTCAAGGCTGCGGTGGCCATGAGCGTGCCACTGTACTCCAGCCTGGGTGGCAGAGTGAGACTCTGACTCAAAAAAAAAAAAAAAGCGATATGGTTTTCTATTTCTTGTCATCAGAAACCTTCACTGATATACTTTAGACAAAAATTTAAGTACCTATTATGAGTAGGGAAAGATATAAATACAAATACAAGCATGGTTACTGTTCTCTCAAGGAGACTGTCATCTAGTTTTGGAGACACAGAAAACAAACAAAAAATGCGTGTTAAGGAACAGTATAGTCAAAGGCTAGAGAAAGAAGTCAGTGATTTGGAGCAGTCAGGGAAGCTAGAATTTGCCTTTCATGCTTTCCAGGCAGAATTCTTCACTCTTTACAACTGTTCTTTTATCTACTATTGAAATTAGCTGTTTATACACCACTCTCTCCCATAGTCTATGAGTTCCTTGAAGGCAGAGATTTTATTAGCCCAACCAGTGCCAGAAAAATTCATTCATCTATTGGTTTCACACACAGAGACAGAAACTTGTCGTAAGTGTGAGATAAACTGATTTACAAGGTATTTGGATAAGGGTAAGAGGGAAGAAAAGGAAAGATAGGGCAAGAAAAGGATTTCCTATGGGAGAGTAGTAGGAAATAAAGTTGGGAATAGAGGGTGCAGACATGATTTAGGACATTGAGCACCATGCTAAATATCAGGAAGGATGGCAAACTCAAATGGATACACGGACAAGTGGAGCGAGTAAGCAGAATAAAGTCATGCAGGCTGGTGTGAGGTCATGCCTTGCCCCAAAGCATTCATTTTTTTTTTAAAGCACTTTGCTAGTCACACAAAATAAGTCTGCAGATTACATACTATCAAACTGTGACTTCTGTGTGGGGAGTTTTTGAGATGACAGAAACAGGATCAGAAGGATATATTAAGAAGACAAACCAAGGAGTCGTATACATGGAGAGAGAACCAGAAAGCTCAGATAGGTAAGCAAGAAAAGGCTGCGACTTAGGATAAGAACAATATTCATCAATGAAGGAAACTATTATTGAATAAAAAATTGGCATGGAATTGAACAATGAATGTAAGGCTGTCAACACTTAAATCCACGAATCAATTAGGCATCACTAAAAGTGAGGAAATGCAAAAGGTATGATACATGCTAAAAAAAAAGTTCTATAGGACTTAAATTATTAGATAAGAGACAGAGGGATGGGGAGACTAGAAATTCATGACTGCTCCCATGTGTTAAGCCTGGTAGCTAGAGCTGAAAGATACTGGGAAATCAAGACGTGGAGCCAGTTTTTCAGCGGGATACTAGATGCAGTTGGGGACTGTGAGAACACCAGACTGGTTAGGCATTCTGCCAGCTCTGCTTTTGGGATCCCATGTCTTCCTCTAAAAACAAGAGATTGAACTGAATGCTTTGTGCAATTCTTCCAGATATGGTATTCCAAAGCAAGTTTGGTTTAAAGATGCTTAAAGTATCTCAGGATAACGAAGGGGAAAAACATTCCCTATGGATTTATTTAGTGATGCAACTTTTTTTGATAATATACACATACATGTGGAAAATATAGAAAAATAACTTTTATTTTTAAGTGGCACATAAGTGGATTTCTTAAATACCATTTGCTGATTTTGTACATATTTTAAGTTTTAAAATACTTGCCTCTACTTGGATTCTCCAGTTCCACTCCTTCCATCCTCACATAAATGTGCTTTGATCAGGCTTTTGCCCATATGAAACTATTTTTTTTAATGTGGTAAAATACACATAAAATAAAATGTACCACCTTGTTCTTTGTTCAGTGTACAGTTCGGTGGCATTCACATAACTATTCTCTTACAAAATTAAAAATCAATGTCCATTAAATAATAACTCCCCATTTAACCGCCCCCCTGGCCCTGGCAACCACCATTCTTCTTTCTGTCTCCATAATTTGACTGCTCTAGCTACATCATATAGGTACAGTATTAGTCCTTTTGTGACTGGCTTATTTCACTTAGCAAAATGTCTTCAAGGTTTATCCATGTTATAGCATGTGTCAGAATTTCTTTCTTTTTAAGGCCAACTAATACTCCATTGCATGTACATATCCTGTTTAAAATGTATTTTGCACATTTTGTTTATCCATCCATCTATCGATGGATGCTTGGGTTGCTTCCTCCTCTTGACTGTGGCGAATAATGCTGCTAGGAACATGAATGTACAAATAGCTTTACAAGTTCTTGCTTTCAGTTCTTTTTGAGTACACACCCAGAAGTAAAGTTGTTGGATCATATGGTAATTCTATTTTTTATTTTTTGAGGAGCCACCATGCTATTTCCCACAGTCGCTGCCCTACTTTATATTCTTATCAGCAATGCACAAGTATTCCAATTTCTCCACATTTTTTGATAGTAGCTATTCTGATGGGTGTGAGATGGTATCTCATTGTGTTTTTAATGAAATTTCCTAATGATTAGTGTTTCCCATGGTTTTATCGAAAGAACATATGAGCTAATACAAAGACTCCTATTGGCCAAAGATGAGATATTTTGCGCATCACAAAGAATAATAAAGGCAAATGATTAGAGTAAACTGAATATGTTATCTCTCTAAGTTCATGGTGACACTAAAAAATGAACCATTTCTTCATGGAACACCAATAGAAATAACTAGGACACATGTTACTCTAAAAAATAGCAGTTAAAAGACAAAAGTTAAGCATTTATCTTGTCTTTTCTGTATAACATGTAGCTTAAGATAAGCAAATAGTGCTAGTTGATAAGTTTTCATTCTTTACCAAAGAATTTCAGTGAACCAATGAGTAAGAAATGCTAGAAGTTGAAAGTCACTATTTTGCAAGCCCTAGTGAAATAATTGCTTCAGGCAATGTTCATTAGTGAATGAAACCTAAAATGTTGATGCCAAATTGTTACAATGGAGACTACTGCTGCTTGAGCCCAGTGGTCAAGCATACCTTGAAAGTAGGAAAAGCAAACGTTACAGCCTCCTGGTAGGAATCTATGAAATATTCATGCCCAGAAACATTGTACCTAATTCTGATTAAGTCTCTAGAGCTATACAATCTAATACAATTGCTACTGCCACATGTAGCTACTTAAACTGTAAACGTGAAATTAAAAGTTGCTTCTTCATTACAACAGCCACTTTTCAAGTACTCAAAAGCCGCGTGTAGTCATTAGACAATGCAGATACAGAACATTTCCATCACCGAAGAAGTTCTGTTGGATCGTGCTGCTCTGCAGCTGAATCTCATTCAAAAGAAAGGTGAAAGAGAGGGGAATAAGGAATAAAGTACATGACACTAGAAAGAAGCCAACAGACAAGTCCAGAACACAGGGCGTTCGACAGAACAGTAAGCAAATGGCAGGAGGGAAAGGGATGGGAGGAGGAAACTCTAGATTTTAAGAGATAATGTATGAAATGTCCAGGAAAGAAAAGTTATACAAATAGGAAGTAGATCTGTGGTCGCCAAGGGTTGACATGGGGAGCAGGGTTGATCACAAATGGGTTGGAGGGAATTTTGAAGGGTAATGTTAATGTTCTAAAGCTAGATTGGTTGCCCAAGTTACAAGTTTACTAAACATCATTGAATTGTTAAAAAAAAAATCGCACGACAACCATAATGTGCGGTCCTGACTCAGACTAACTCGAAAGACATTTTTAGACAGTTAAATAAATTTGATTATGAATTAGATAACACTAAAAAAACTGTTGGTTTTTCCTAAAAAAATACTGTTTTTTTAGTGTAAGTGACATATTTGTCCATATTTTTAGAGATGCTTATTGAAATATATGTAACATCCAAGATATGCTTTAATATACTACAATAAGGAAAAAAGAATGAATGAAGCAAATGGAATTAAATCTTGATAATTATTAAATCTGGGTGATAGATATATGAGAGTTCATTGTACTATTTTTCGCTACACCTGTATATATTTGAAATTTTTTATAATTAAAACATTCATGGCTACTATAATACTTTTTCACGGCCAATGCCATAAACCAAGGCAACAATGAGTTTGTATGATTCCCCAATATTGCCAGCAACAAAGACACCAGGTTATCATTCTAAGCAAGTTTTCATTTTTACAATTATTGTTGTCTTTAAAGTATAATTTCTCACCTTTAAGTCACCGTTTAAAACTTCAAAAAATTGTGTAAATCTACTCTGTCTTTGGTATTTCTTCGGGCTTGGGGCAAGAGAGGAGGTGTGTATATGTATTTTTCCTACAGCTCAATTTAGTCTCTGTTCATTGTATACTTTAAACTAGATGGGTCATAAAATAAATCCAGCAGCATTCTCAGTAATAAGTCTGTGATAAATAGCCTGGCACCAGTGCAGACGACTCAGGTCCTTTCAACAGCTTTTCCTTTGTGCACATCTGCAGGCTTTCTACGCACATCTGCATACGGAATCCCTAGCCTTGATCTGCATTATAATGAACATCGCATCTGACCAGGTCCACAGGGTGTTGATATATAACCACCTCTGATACCTGCAGGGAACTGAGGATGCACTGGAGAGAAGATGAGGCTAATTTCAGATCAGGCACTGGATAAGCGGTAAGTGGTAAGACAGTTGTTTTCCTGAAACAGCTATGACATCACTGGAGGAAGCATGTATGCGCGTGTGTTCCATACACACACATTTACTTCAAATCGTCACTGCTCCCTCTCGTACTCTTTACCACAGCCATCATACACCCGCTTGAAATGACCAAGGCAGAGCTCAAACAGTTGCCGTGCAGATTCATTTTAAAGCTTTATATGAAAAGCCTGCTTTGGTTATCCAGACAGAAAGTCACCGAAGCCTGGGTTCCAGTAGTAAAGCACAGCAAGTGCAGAAGTATCAGACCTCTCATGCCATACCCTTGGTGGAGACGGCCCTCCTCCTCTGCCCCCCGTCCTCATTTGAAACAAAAAATTTTGACATTAAAATCTAGATAGAAATCTCATGGCCAGGCAAGTTCCAGGCATTTCTTCATAGGCCCTGAGGGACACTCATGGCCCCCTGTCACTGCTCTATTCTACAGTTAAAGCATGGGTTAAAAGCCACAAAACTCAGCAGGAAGCAGAATGACCTGCCCTGACCTGACTCTACCTCTCCCTAGCCTGGAAGGCTGAGTCTGCTCTACCCAGTGAAACTTTCTACAGTACCACTGCAACATAGTAGCCACTAACCATGGGTGGGTGGGGAGCACTGAAATTGTGACTGAAAACTGAATTTTTTTTTTTTAGAAAGCAAGATTTATTGAGAGGACAGAAAAGCTCTCACAGTAGGAGGGGACCCGAGGAGGTTGCCCGAGGAACTAAACTTTTAATTTTATTTAACTTAACTTTAAATAACCACCTGTGACTAATGGCTGCCACGTTGGACATGCAATAAGTAAAAGACTGTCATCTGTTCTGTTTGAACTCAGGACACTTGTTATACACAAAAGCTCCTTTAAAATAATTTTCTTTCATTCACACACACACACAGATACATTAAATCTTAATAGTGCTTAACTCTGGGTGAGTAGCGATAGAATCACACATTTAAATCTATTTTTAATGAAAAAATATATGTTCATATTTAACAAATCTTATAATAAACAGGACAGGTTCTAAGGTCAGAAAAAGCTATAAATGAATACTATAATCACTAAACTACATATGCGAAGATATAAACCAATATGGAAAGTACAGAATACAGAAGCAAAAGACAAAATGCCATCTATATTTTTGGTCATAAATATTTAAAAATCAGATGGGTATATGTGAAGGATTGGAAGGGAGGATAACCAGTTAAAATAATAAGATGGGGTAGCAAGTTATAAGCGGATTTTATTCCTGTTACATAGCACCAATGTTTGTATATAAATGAAGTTTTAGAGGAAATAAAACTTGAAGAGCTTTGTGATCTAACAGACCAAGTGTGGACACAGTCTCACACAACATGAAAGCTGGGAGCGGCTAATTATCCCATATGAGCAGCAACCTGGAGGGCCAAGGAAACAGAGACTGAAAAGGATTCGAGTTGTGTGCTCCAGGGGGAGAGAGTGGGAAACCAGCAACAAGAAAAAGAGGGGGAAAGCAAGGGCTCATAAATGAGAATAAGACAGCTAAGGGGGGAGAATGATGTTCATATTCAGTCAGTAACAGACTTGAGGTTTTCCACGGCTGTTGGCTGAGAGGCCAGAAAGGCCTCGACATTGCTTTCCAGGGCAACCCATTCCTGATTAGCGTTAATTACACTTAATTTACCTAAACAGTTTAAGCAATTGAAAAAGTGGTTCTCAAACTTTAAAATGAGATTCCTAAGGCTGTTCCCAGAGACTGAGAAATACTGATTTAAAAGGCTAATTGGGTTAGGTGCAGTGGTTCACACCTGTAATCCCAGCCCTTTGGGAGGCTGAGGTGGGAGAATTGCTTGAGTCCAGGAGTTCAAGACCAGCCTGGGCAACACAGCACAACCTCCTCTCTACAAAATAATTAAAAAATTAGCCAGGTATGGTGGCACGCACCTTTAGTCCCAGCTATCAGGAGGCTGAGGTGGGAGGATCACTGAGCCCAGGAGGTTAAGGATGCAGTGAGCTGTGATAGTGCCACGCACGCCACCTGGGCAACAGAGTGAGACCCTGACTCGAGAAGGAGAAGGAGAACTTGATCCCGGAAGACTGTCTGGGATAGGAAAAACAGTAGACATTCTGTGCTCTTTCTGGATAGAATCCATCTTTGTTTTATTAAGATGGCTAAACAAGGTTTTTGATAAGTTGGAGAGCCTTAGCACCTCTGGCCAAAGCCCTTTATCTTTTCACAGATTTTAGGAAAGAAAGAGGAATACAAAAGCTGTCTTTAAACACGTGAGGGCCTGGCAACGCAAATTTGTTTTGTAGGACATCAAGGATAAGCCAGAGAGGGGATGATTTCAGTTTGATATAAGAACGCTTGAGAAGAAATGGGACTCCTCGGAAGGTGGTGAGTGTCCTGCCTCATGAAGGTATCAAAGCTATACTAACTTACTACTTGGTCTATAACCAAAAGATTAGATGACCAGTCACTTTGCTTTCCACCTTAATACAGCCTTACCAGACATCTAGAAGAATTTTCTACTACACAAAATAGAACTCAGAGTTCTTTGGAAAGTATTTTATTTTACGTATAATTGCTTCAGTGCTTTGTGGTAATGAGATAAGCAGCTCATCTCAATATGATTTTAACTTTTCCATGGTAAATCATTTGATTCCTCTCTTACCTTTCTGGTATCTAAAGTCAAAGTCAATATTAAATTTCCCTTACACCATTCCAGTATCATGGATTCAGCAACAATTTTTTGCTGTCTAGTAGGTGTCATGCATTCAGGCCAGAAAAAAATCGCTCAATGAACCATCAACACACACAAATTAAGAAACAGAAGTCCCGAATCAGATTCTCCCCAACTCAGGTTTGATTGTCTCAACTTGTCTTTATGTTCCAGGCGGACTTTCTTGTATCACACTCCCCAGGTGCCCCCATCCCCCTCTTTTCCTCACCCCCATCACCTGAGGGCTGCTTGAGCAACATACCCAGCTGCTGCTCCTCCCCAGCCCGAACCCCAAGTCCAGGTGTTTCTGATGCCACAGAGGATCACCTGTCTGACAAGAACAACAGGATTACCACATGGAGGGAAGAAGGACATTGGGAACAGAACATACACAGTAAGAATAGGCTCTGGGGGTTTCAAGGCACAGGAACAGAGACAGGGAAGGGAAAGAGGTGGGGTTTCTTGCATGGGGTTAGAAAGGAGAACTACTGGAAAGACTGACGGAGGTGACTCTGGGGCGCTGGACTTCACATAGGAGAAGTCAACAATGCCACAATGCATCTCTCTTTACTTAGCAGCCTTGAGGCCATCACTCCCTGAGGGAATCTGTAAAGTCCTGTGACTCCAGAAAAGCTAATGTTTAAAGGCGACACAGGGGAGAGGAAATTACTACTGGTATTTTCATCTCTTGTTGTGAAATATATCTAACAAATAAGAATATATATATATAATATACGTTTAAAGAATAGTAAACACCTATGTTTCCGCCTTCCACATAAAGGCTATCTTTCTTCACTCCGTTTTCTCCAGCTCCTTGAACATTCCCAAGCAACTAACATAGATTCATCTCGTGTGTGGCACATTTCCTTTTTTAATAGGGGAGAAGGATTTGAAAGATAAGGTCCCGTGACCCTGGAAATGCTGAGGGAGGAAGAAAGCTGAAGGCTCAGAAAACCTTTGTTTCACCAGGGGAGAGTTATGAGCAGAGGCTCCCCTGGCCTGAGCACCTGCACTCGCCTAAACAACCACGGGCTGCCCCTCCTTTTCATTCTCCCCTGAGGTCCCAAACACCTGGCATCACCTTTACAGTGAAACAAATCTGCTGGAACTGTCCCACTCTAGCTTCTAAGTGGTTGCCATTCGCTGCCCTCACTTTAAGCAAGAAACCGGTACTACTTGAATCAAATCAATCCATCCCAAACTGCTGAATGCTTCCTATATGATTATTTGTCTAGGTTGTCTATTTTCTCTCTAGTGTCTCCTGTTTAGTTATATCTATGGAGTAGCCATACTTTACTGTATGATATACAAACCCCATGTCACTGACTGTTTAAGGACAGGAATGAGAATTCCTCTCCCCAGCCATATTTGACTCTAAAAAATTACATTCTTGCATGTTCCAATCTTCCTTTCCTCCTCTGGAAAGCAATTTTTCTATGCCGTCCTGCCCTTCCCTGAGTCCTAGTACAAGGAGGTGAGTGATGTCAGCATAACAACTCCTCTGCAGAGCATGATGTTATATGTTTGTCTTTTCACCACCTTAACACAATGCCCACTTGAGTCACAATCAAGATTCTCTTTCCCCAGGAAAAAAAAGAGTCTTTAATAGAAACAGAGTAGACAAGGACCAGCCGAGGCATCTGATTAACAGGCATTTTAAAACTGATTTGCCCCCACACTAGTCAGCAATGTAGAGTTATAGCCTTATTAGCTTTGGGAAAGGACTTTTGATACTGCATGAGGAAATGAAAGCTCACAGCTGCTGTATGACTGGAACAAGATCACACAGCTAGGTAGTGGATGACCAAGGAACACAACTGTGATTTCCAAACCATGCTGCGTCTCTTTGGGGTCCACAACTATAGCAGAGTAGCCACAGGATGAGGATTGTTCTTCCATAACTAAAATAAAAAAACCTACCTCTGTAAGAAGCAACAATCTCCTAACTGGTACCCAAAGCAGCCCCTGCCAGGACCCTGAGGTCCTACTTTGGAGTTCTTCCACCTAAGGAAAAAAAATTACCTTATAACTCTTCAAATATGAAATGTCTTATGGCATGCAACCAGTTCGTAAAGAAGCCACTAGGTTTAAAATGAAAATGAAACTCTTAAGTCTTCCAACAGGGAGATCTAAGATAGCTAGTTTCCTGGCAAGTGTGTGCTCCTCCCTCTATCATGGGAAACAATCTAGTCACTGGAGTTTCTAAGAGTGGCATATTAACTCTTCCAAGACAACAGGGCATCATTTACTCAATTACTTTTGTGAAGACGTTACATGGTACCTCAGTTCTTTGGAAAGGTAATTAACCTCCCATGGGTGACTAGTTTACTCCAAGTGAGCACTGTACTCATCACAGGGCAAAGATGATCTTTTTTTGTGGGAATAAAAACATTATCTTGACTGTTGTCCATAATGATTTGTTTGTTTTTCACTTTAATAATCATGTAATCCCTTTAACATATATTTTTAAATTGGTAACCACCTTCCCTGAACATGAGAAAAGATCATAGCAAGTACAATAATCTAGGAGTCTTTTTTTTTTTTTTTTTTTGAGTTGAAGTCTCACTGTGTCACCCAGACTGGAGTGCAGTGGCCGCTCCCGGCCACTGCAGCCTCGACCTGCTGGGCTCCAGCGTTCCTTCCGCTTCAGCCTTCCAAGTAGCTGGAACTACAGGCGTGTGGTACCACACCCAGCATTTTTTTTTTATTTATTGTAGAGGTGAGGTCTCGCCAAGTTGCCCAGGTGGGTCTCAAACCCGCGGGCTCAGGCATTCCACTCACTTCAGCCTCCCAAGGTGCGGGATTACAGGCTGAGCCACCAAGCCCGGCTATCTAGGAGTCTTAACAACAACATATCTAACCTAAATTTGACCTAATATGTGCCAGACATAATGCTGGATATTGGAGAATTACGTTGCTAAAACTTATCCATTTGGGGGAACATCAGTGATACCATAACACTACACCAGATTATGAATGGCTATTAAAATGAGTCTGACAAATGGCCTACCATGTCTTTTCCTGGTCATTAGAGACTTGAATCTGGTTAATGGTTCTACATTCTATAAGATAGTAGAGAATTTAGTAAAAACAACAACAACAACAAAACCATACTTTATAGATCTAAAAATAAGACCCTCAAGGCAAGGTCGAGAGAATTCCAGCAACGTGGAGAATAAAATCCTAAAGGGTGCCCCTGTTCTCCTATAAGGCCCACCTCCTCCTGCTTCTTTGAGTTCCCATGCATCTGAGATGTGGATCAGAGTACTTGGCACTTGGTCAATCCATGAAAAATTGCCCTGTATGATTTTCTTTTTTAAATATATTTGTCACCGGGCTAGGTGGCTCAGCCTGTAATCCCAGCACTTTGGGAGACTGAGATGAGTGGATTGCCTGGGCCTGTGGGTTTGAGACACACCCAGGCAATTTGGAGAGACCTCATCTCTACAATAAATCAAAAAATTAGCTGGGTGTGGTAGCGCGTGGCTGTAGTTCCAGCTACTTGGAAGGCTGAGGCGGAAGGATCGCCGGAGCCCAGCAGGTCGAGGCTGTGGTGGCCAGGAGTGGCCACTGCACTCCAGTCTGGGCGACTGAGTGAGACTCCAACTCAAAAATAAATAAATAAATAAATGTTTGTCTTTTCTCCCCAGTATATGGATGTTACATATTTCTCTGGTACCTCCACCTACATACCTTGCCAACAAGCACCAAAAAATAGTTGTTGACTTAGAGTATGAAAACCAGGTTGAATGAGGAAACCAAGGGTATTTGGCACAGAGAAAATAAAATATGTTCTACTCATAGAATGCCCATGTTCCCCACTTCCAACATCTGCCAACCCTCTTGTGATTAGTGGAAGCCCTATAGTTAGTTCTTACTTATTGGACCATTCACAGAAGTTTTTGGACCAAAGCCTTAAGAGCTAGTTTACAACCTTCTAGCTCTCTCTTCCCACCATAACAACCATGGAAAACCCACAGCTCGGATCAGTGAGTTACCACGTGAAGGGGGGCTGTCCTAGAGAGTCACTTCATTCCCAGTGGGATTTGTGTGAGCCAGAAGTAAACCTTGATTGTGTTAAGTCAGAGATATGAGGTTTCTCTGGGACCACAGCCTATCCTAGGAATGTTATACTGACTGATATTAATAAAAGAAGGCGAAAAAGAAAGGTCATTTCAGTAGTAAGAGATGTGACAGAAGGCCCTTCATGAGACAAGGCTACAGAAGAAGAACAGGAAGGCTAACTAGGCTACATGAAAGGAAGGATTTCTGGCAGGTAGGCCAATAAAAGACATCTGTCTTGTATTTAACTGGAGTCTGCAAGTCCACTTGGTGAGAAATGAAAAAGGGACAACCATGGTCAGGAAATTTGAATGAGATGATTACAAATGTCCCTTCAAATGCTAAGATTTTACACTCTGTGACTGATTATACGATGGGTTTCTAATATGTGGAGGACAGAAAAAGGAGAAATAGCTTTCGCTGAGTTGTGACTATTTTAATATCAAACAGAAGCAACATCAAAAGATCCCCCTATGAAGTCTTGCAGGGAGAGACAAGAAACATAGATGAAGCAACAAGGAACTCATGCATCCTCTCCCTGGGAGTAGAGTCAAACCTTCCCTCTCTACCTGCAATGCCACCCCTCTCAAGACACTCCCAGAGCTCTCTCACAGGTTCTTGCCACTTCCGCCCAGAGATTATGTCACAAGGATAAAAAGACTTCTCACATGATTAAGAGCCTTCTCAGTGGTACACAAGCTACCTTGAATTAACCTCTAGAGAGAGGGTAAGGTTCAGGAAGAAAGAAATTTTCTAGACCCTTGAACCATGCTTTATTTTAATATAGTTATCATGTCCCATCAAAACATCTTGTGTCTAATTACAAGGTAGACAACTCAACTTCCAATAAAGGAAGATATTTAATTTCCTTCCTTGAAGATATTTTGAGAAGACTTTTCCTAAAAATATTTTAAGAATGTTTGTATGTCACATATACAATGGTGTTGCTGAATGACCTGAAAACCTGGTTTAAAGAATCTCTGCAACTTACTACGGATGGGACCTTCGGCAAGTTACTTGGCCTCTGTGAGTCTCAATCTCTCCATCTATAAAATAGGGATTAAAATGCTTACTTCATAATGGTGTCATGATTTAACGAGATAATGGACTTTGTAAAATGTAAGATGAAGTTCAAATGCAAGGTACTGGAGGGAAAATAGTGAAATAAACACCCTCTAAAAATGTTACTTTTGAAATTAATGTTGGAATATCCCAACCAGTAAACTAAGTATGTGATAATTAGTAAAGCAAGGGCAGAAAAAGAAGAGACCAGCTAAGCTTCACTGAACTCATTCAGAAGTTTGCAATTAGAAAATCTAGAAAGAATTTCTTGTAATTTCAGTATATCTCTGTTTTGTGTTTTGTAATTTAATATTGTTTTTATTTTTATTTCACAAGAATTACATATAATCTTTTCCATGTTGAGGGCTTCTATAGTTCTTAATATAATCTTTGATTTTATCTTAAAAGATTCAATAAAGAC
The DNA here is from genome assembly GCA_027257055.1 of Cephalopachus bancanus. Lineage (NCBI taxonomy): Eukaryota > Metazoa > Chordata > Mammalia > Primates > Tarsiidae > Cephalopachus > Cephalopachus bancanus. Next base: position 1,433,735 of record JAPVLO010000328.1, read on the forward strand.
TCGAGCAAAAGTATATAAAGCCCTGTGGCATTTCGGTGAAAGCTATAAAGAACATATCCTATATACGTCATGTGGGTTAATTATATATTTCCTGGTACTAGTGAATTACTTCAACACAGTACTGAGAGGGATTGTGACAGCACGTTCAACAGCAACAAGTGTATCTCAAATCCAATAAGGCTCTAAGATGAAAACTGGGATGTTTGATCATGTGGATGGAAGATGCAGCTTAACTGTACAAACAACTAGTTATGCTTGCTTATGACATCATCAAAGTCAAGAGGGCCTTCCATGTAGCTCACACCTGAAATTCTTTAATAGTATTTTCTAGTAAGTTTTATAAATGCATACCTTATTTTGATAGAGCATGCATGAGAAAAAACCAAAGGCATTGTTCTGTTTCTCTCTGGAATGGCCACATGGCTACTATACCAAAAGCTCTGCGCTGATGACAGTGAGCAGAGAGGCAGGCAGGGGGTGCCCCTCTTTGTTACTGCTTTCATTTTTAAAAGGAGTCATAATTTCAGCATTGGATACAAAGATAGGTTTACAGCTATTAGCCATCATATTAATAATTTAGAAACTACATGCCCAATCACTTGTGTTCTTTCAGTTCCCTGTGAACACAGCTGCAACCCACATTAGAAGTGAGGGTGAATGGATATTTTTCAGATGAGATATTTGGGCGAATTATTAGGGTAGCTTGTACTACAAAATTACTAATAAACATTGCTTCTGGCTCAATTTAGTCTGAACTCAGTGAACCTAGCCAATGGTGACAAATCAAAAACTCCGAAATGCCCAGTGAATGAATCTAACTAATCAAGGAACCCTGTAGGAAGTAGATGCCAGGATTAATGAGCCAGTAGTTTCACCATGCCATGCTGTTATTTCTTCACATAAATGCCCTCAGATGAGATTATCTTTATGTCATGAAAAGGAGAAAAAGAAGGTTACATTCTTTCAACTGACAGGTTAACTGCTGTCATTACTAGAATACACATCTTTGTGGGCTAAGTTTTTTTCTTTATCCTAAAAATTACAATGTAAAGACCACAATACAAATTAAAAACACATTTTCATTTTCAGGACAAGCAGTCATGGAGGGCACCAAACATAAATTGCCCCAAAGTTAGAATTTCCTCTATACTTCCTCTGCATAGCTATATTCGCATCTACCTTGATTTACCCAAATTTCTCTGCATCCTATTTTGTATTCAATATCTAACATCGTCTTCAGCAGTTTGCATCCCTATAGCATATTTCTGCCATCGACAAAAGGAAATCCAAGTGCAACATCATTACTATGCTATCACTTGTATGTCATGTATGATATTTAGTACCAATACTGAGGAGAAAATAAAGATACAAGGATGAATCTGTATATTAAGATAAATCAATCATAGAGTTACATCATAATGGATTGAGTTTTTCTAGCTAGTATGTGGAGACAGTATTCAATATCAAACAGGCTACTCAGTAAAATGTGCAATTATTAGAGACAAGACATCTAGCATGTTGTACTCACCTACCTTGTGTTCTGATACTATTTAGCATTATTGTCTTTATTCTCTGATTAAATTTAATTAGTTATTATAACTGTTTTGAACCAGAATTGCTGTTAATAATGAGTAAAAAAGTTATAAGAAGCATTATTCATATTATTGTTGTGCGTTGTTAATTTGATTTTCTCCCTCCAAAAGCAGAAATCTTTAGGCTTATGACTGAGACTCTTATTCTTTGCTTTTTGTCTTTGCTAAACTGTCAACCTTAACAATTTAGGGCAGCTTGTCTTCTCTTATCCTAATGGCATATATGACTTTAAAATGTTCAAAATTCTTACAAAAATCTATTGTCATAGAAACAAATATTATTCCAGAGTCAGGTCAAGTGAAAAACTCAGCACAATTACATTACAGTATTGATAAATAACCACTATATTATGAAATATAAGTATCTTTGAAAGCATCTGTCACTTGAGTTGATTTGCAACTTCTCATCAGCATTCTGAGTTTGCCCTTTTTTTCAAATGAAATATCCCATTTCCCTTGCCTTTGAGAAATACAATTTTTAAAGATTCCATTTAGCCTCCTTTATTGCATTCCTACATCATAAAGTTATGCTTTATAGCAGCATAAAAAGCTGTAAAATTAGCATCCTTGTAAACAACCTTCCATGCTCACTGGTGAAGCAATCTGTGATTTGTACTGGTCTCTTAAATGTGACTTGAGATTACAGTATCCACGAATTCAATTTTTAAAAACATAAGACAAGAGAGAATGTAAAGATAAAAAGTGTTTTTCACCTGCTGATATTTTAGAAATTTGGTGGTCGTGGTGCTAAATTCCAGGATGAGTTCCAAATTACAATGTTCTGCTTACGTGAAATTCCAAATTAGCATGTTTTTCTCTTAAATACGTTAACGTTGTATCAAAAATACTCTAGGAAATGTAGAACCGAAATATTCCGTGAACCCACCCACCAAGTTACTTCTCATTAAAAGTATTGAGGTAACACGAACGTGTTCATGGACATGATCGTGCCTTTTTGTTCTTGCCTTTGAGACGATTCCTCTGCGGTCTCTTAGTTGAGTAAGGATGACAACAACTTCTAAAATTCACATGTAACCCAGAGGTAGGGAACTCTATTCTACCACAAGGGTGTTTTCAGAGTTTACACTCCGTGGCAACCAAACGAGAAGTCTTCCCACGGGAAAAGGGGCGCCCTCTCGATGCCTATGATGGCCGTTTCATTTCCAACCACAAGATTGATTCGGGTTAGTCTTCCAAAGGAAGTCTGTGATATCGATTTGCCTCCAAGTTTGAAACAACCCACCCCCCACCCCCCCAGACGCCCAAAGCAACAGCAGGAGCTATCACTCCTCTGGGAAGTCCCCCCACCCCCCAGCACGTGGCTAAATTCGAGGTTAGCTCGCCCCAGGCGCGGACCCCAAGCGGGACCCCGGGAGCTGCCTCCAGGAGCCGTCGTCTGGGACAAGAAAGCGCTGTCCCACCCAGCAGGTCCCCAGTACCTGAAGCCAGGCCTGGATCTGGGAACCCCAGGGGGCGCGGCCCCCTTCGGGAAGACCCGGGCCAGGCCCAGGCCCTGGGGAGGCTGGAACCACGGCCTCGCCTCCGCCGCCCGCCCGGGCAGCGCAGTGGGTCCTGGGCTCAGGATGAGGCTGCGCCCCTGCGCAGAGCCCGGCGGGTGCGGCCGCGGGGCGCCCTCCGCGGCATTGTCCCCCGAGACCACCCACCCGAGAAGCCGATGCGCCCTCAGGCCTGCGTTCCTCGCCGGCGGCCCAGCCCGCCTCACCTCCGCCTCGGCGGCCCGGGAGGCCCGGAAGCCCAGCAGGCTGGGAGCTCGCGTGGGCGCCCCGGCCGGGCCTTCGCGGCCGCCTCGCAGTGGACCCCGCTGCGACCCAGGCACTCAGCCCACGCCCACCGCAGGTCCAGACGCCGGGTCCCTCCAGGACGCGAGGACTAGAAGTCCCAGGACCGCCCCCCGCCCCACGAGGCCCTCCAGCCATTCCGAGTCACACTAAACCCACCATTCTCCATGTCACATACTGAAAATGATTTTATTTTACCATTTACATTTAACTTGATATAAACTTGTCCGGAAAAGTCAAATAATATGCTTTATATTAGCTCAAACATTTATTAAGAAAACCAAATTCCATAAATAAGCACAGACAAGAAGTTAAAACATATCACAAATTGACCAGTATGTAACAAGAATGCTTTATCTACACAAAACATCCTATTTCACATGTTTGTTCATTCGTAGAAAGCGCTTCTGTTCTCCGGGTTTGGACTTGACCAGCACATGCAGAAAGGGCGGACTGTTTCTCTGTACAGTTGCGGGCTGCAGGTGTCCGCGCGCACCCGTGGGCGGCGGTGGCCGAGGGGCACGCGGGCGACAGGACGACCACAGAACGACCAAGGGCACAGAGCGGGGAAGAGAGACACCGGAAGGAAGCAAGCAAGCCCCCGTCCTGCAGGGCCCAGAAGAGAGCCGCGGCTTTTGCGCTTACGAGAGGAAAGGCTGCTTACGTGCGTCCCGTCCTCGTCCTCGTGAAGACTTGTCCCAACCGGCGCGACCCCTCTCGGTCACCTGACTGAGTCTCCCCCAGCCACCCGGTCCCCCCGAGAGGCCTTCCCGCCTACGCGCACACGGCTGTGCTTAAGAAAATAAAAACGAGACACATCAAGGCGTGCTTTGGCGAGCCGCGAGAGGGCTGCGTGGCGTGGCCGGCCGGACGGGGCAGGGGTGGCGGGAGAGGAGCGAGGAGCCGGGACACACGGGCGAGCCGAATCGCGTCGGCTGGGCCCCCGACGGGGCGGCTGGCAGCAGGTGCTTGTCCTCCCTTAAGACATCCCTAACACGGTGCGGTCCCTTGTGCACGCGGGTGTGGCCCGGTGCGCGGCGCGCGTGGTGTCTGAGCCCACGAGCCAGTCCACTGGTGTCTGATTTCAGATCCTGAGTCGACTCCCTGGTACGTAAAATGGCGGGAAGATGCTTTCTGCCGGGCGCGGGGCAGCTGGGGGGCGGGGGGCGGGGAGACGGGGCCGGAGCGAGGCCGTCGGCGTCGCGGGCGGCGAGGGGGCGCGCCGCCCGGCAGGGGCCGGGCCGGGGCGCGGGTGCGGCCGGGGCCGGGGGAGGCCGGGGTGGGACGGCGGGGCGGCGCGGGACCCGGGCGGGGGAGGGCGGCGCGGGAAGGGCAGGGCGCCGGGGCGGCGGAGGCCTCGCGGGCTGGGGCCGGGGCGAGCTCGAGCGAGTGGAGGGGCGAGGCGAGAGGGGCCGGGCCGGCGGGGCGGGAAGGGCCGGGCCGGGGGGCGCCAGCGGGCCGGGCGGGGCGGGCCGGGCGGCGGCATTAGGTGAAGCTCATGGAGACTGTGTGCTCGAGCGCCTTGCGGCGCAGGGAGGCGATGCTCGTGCCCCGCCACACGTCGCTGCTGTCCGGGGAGCTGCAGAGCTGGGGCGAGCCGGAGACGTTGCTGGGGCCGGGGAGGGAGGCGGGCACCATGCCGGGGAAGGCGGGCTGGTAGAGGTGCGACTGCAGCCCCGCGCCGTTGGAGCCCGCCAGGCTGTTGGACAGGCCCATGGAGTTGGGCGGCGGCCCGGCCGCCAGGCTGCACTGGGACAGCGACTGCGCCATGGCCTGCTGCCGGCCCAGCGCCGGCGGCAGCGGCAGCTGCGACACGCCCGGCATGGCGGCCGCCGCCCAGCGCGTGTCGTTGGCGTGGAAGGAGCACAGGCTGTCGCCCATGGCGGCGGCGGCGGCGGCGGCGGCGGACGGGAACTGCGGCAGGCCGGGCGTGGGCAGCAGCGTGCCGGGCGCGCGGAACACGTTGGTGGTCTTCTTGCGCTTCTTCCACTTGGCGCGCCGGTTCTGGAACCAGACCTGGAGGGGCGAGGCGGAGAGGACCGGGCGGTTAGCGAGCCCGGCGGCCGGAGGCGGTCCGCAGCCCCCGGCGGGCGGGTGCTGGCGGCGCGACACGCCCCCGCGCGAAGACCCGGGTCTCCGCCGGCTCGTGGCGGCGGCGCCCGCGCTCCGGAGTGGCGCGACCGCGCCGCGTGCGCAGGACCCCACGCCCCGCACGGCGGTAGGCCCGCAGGTCCGGGCCCGGCCCGCAGGTTCGCACGTGGAGAGAAGCATGCGCGCCCAGGTGGCGAACGGCGTGCCCTAGAACACCGGTGGGTTGTGGAACGTTCGGAAACGCTGGAAATTGGGGGTTGATGGCTGGCCAGGATGGCGTCGTCAGTTTCAACACCAAAAGACAAAGGAAAGCTCCTGACGCCATGGCTGACGGCGCGGAGGGGCTAATGTCGCGATTGGGGGTGGGGGGTGAGCGCCACCACGCTACGGCGTGGCTGGGTCGCCGCCGAGACTTCTGCGAGCGCTTGACGCCGCTGCCACCCGTTTAAACCGCCCCAAGGGCACCTTTGTCTGCGCTGTGCGGTGGGCGGGAGCCTGCAGCGAGCCCGGGCCTGGGGCCTCGAGTCTCTGCTTTTCAGGAACTCACTAAGGATCCCAAGGACGAGACCTCTGATTCCCGCCACTCGCCCCCGTTTCGCTTATAAGCGAAAAACAAATTTCTGACCAAGACGAATTAAAATGGGCCAGGTTTAAAAGGCTCTACGTAGGAATCAAATTTGATTTTGTTTGGACAAACAGTGGTTTTGATAAAAATATATTCCTCCCTACCCCCCCAACAGCGGCCCAGGAATTTCAGACCTCCCTCCCCCCCAGGCACATTTGCCTCGGCATGTAAAACTCACTGTCACGGGGGGGGGGGGGGGGGAGAATTCTGCAAGGAAGCTGCCCGACCAAGATAGCCTCCCATCTCCCCCATTTGGGTCTGATTTTTTCATGCATGTGTACATGATGCAAGTCTGCCAACATGCCTACTTGGCAGGCTCACCGTTTAAATGCCAGTCAGCTGGAGGTTTACTGTGCCTAAGTACCAATGATTGGGACATGGCGCAAGGGCTGATGGCGTTTCCTCCTAGGATTTGGCCAACGCAATTTGACCACCACATTCGTGGCCAAAAGGGTTATTCATCCGTTAATCCAATCTATTTAGTGTTTATTCTGCAAGTTGAAGTGTCAGGAGCGTGGACGCACCTGCCGGGGGTCTCGGGAAGTCAGTCATGCACGGCGGCGTGTTCACACCGGTGCGCTCAAGGCTCGCTGGGTGCTCGCGGCAGGAGCGGTGTTGCCCTCGAGAAGTCACGCCCGGCTTTGGGCCGGCCCTGGCCTTGTGCACCATGCTTGCTCGGCCCCCGCCACTTGATCTTTCTCTGGTGTCTAAGGCGTTTCCCAGGTCGCCGCCTACCTCCGTGTTGGCGACGAGTTAAAAATGCCGCGTCCCTCTCCGGCGGCAGCCCCCGAGCCGATGGCGCGGCGGATTAATGAGACCGCAGGGCCCTTGATGGTGGATGGGGGATCAATGCGATCGGATTGAGCTGTTAGCGGCCTTCCGCGGAGGGCAGGAAGGCGCCGCGAAGAGGCCTGCGGTCACGAGGCGCTTGAGACACCCACCCAACGCTGACCTGGGGGGAGGCAGACAGGACGGCGTGTGTCCCGACGGTCCTCACACCTTACACGACTCGCCGGACGCGTTTGGAAATATAAAGTCGAGACCGGCTGTTGAGACCCTGCAAGCGCCAGTGAATCCCAGATTGTTAGATTGTTTGTGGGTGAGGAAAGGAGGAGTGGGGGGGGGAGCAGAAAAAGAAAGGGGGACGGGTTGCCCAGTAGGATTTCAATCGAATACACGACCGCCAGAAAGGTGTCTGAATCTAGGACCTGCTCAGGCACAGGCGGAAAAGAACAGCTGTTAGAGAACTAAATATTGTAGGAATAATCGAAAAATCGTGCTCAATTATGTTTGAGGGTTAGCAGTCAAATGATGGCTACAATTTTTTTTATGTTTCATGGCTTACTGGGATTGGGGAAAAAAATCTGCATGGGGTCTGAGCACCTCTGTTCCAAGCTATGATGCATATGTTTTTAAAATGTGAATGTTTCCACTTGAAAACTAGAGCATGACGGATTAAAATGCAGGCAAAACCTAAGGGAGATTTTCAGAATGCACAGATGACAACTCCAGGAAATATATTAACCGCAGCCATGGGCCAACTTTGTACTCAGTGTGAAATGCAGCTCCTCTCAGAAAATGCTTAATACAACAGTGAGAATCTAATGGAGGTTGGAATCCAAAAATCCACTTTCATGATATCTGCTGTTACCGTAATATAGACATACTGTAAATGTATTTTAAAATATATAGCCCGTTTAATTCCCCAGCTATAAATGGCTCAGAAATGGAGAAAGAGGGGGAGAAGGAGAGAATATTACTTTTCCCCCCTTGAAGCAAACGCTTTATGAAGATCTCACTGGAATCCAGCAAATGATTAATGTGAAGACTTGGGAGGAAATCTGGGGAGCTGCATCAAAGCCCAGATCTCAGGTTCATTTCGATCAGCCAGCCGTGGACTCTGGGCCGAACTCATTACACTTTAATAGCGCTGGGAGAGGAAGAAAATGCAATTTCTCATTCCATTAGAAAACTAGAAAATACTCTCAGTTTGTCCCCCTATTAAGATGTGGCAGGTGACAGGGCCATTCTGGGGGACACGGTCAATGGAATTACAGCACATTATTTTTGTTCGTATAAAACATTGAAAGGCAAGCCTGACTGTGCAGAAGTTATTTCACTGATTTGGTTTTTATGTAAATAAAATATTGAAAGTTAATTAATCCGTGCTAGAGACTAATGATTATGCTTATTATATTGCATTTGATCGCGTAATTTGCATGATTCTCGCATTGCTGCTTAATAAGCCATTCCAGGTTATAAATAATTCTGAAATTGGTTTCTAATAATGGCATGCTATAAAAGGAATGGTTTTATTACACGAGCCAGAAAAGAGGAGCGATATCAGACAGGGAACTGGCCTCCATGTGAGTAAAGGTGCTTTAATAAATACCAAAAAGTGCGATATGTACCAGAGAGAGGTTTAAAAAAATGTGTGTAGTGGATAACTTAGCCTAGAATAAAAAAGCATCTTTAAAAACATACAGTTGCAATGAATTGAATGTTTAGATAATTTTTAATCAGTGCAGTGGCCCACATACTGAAAAGAATGTGTGGCAATCTGTTAACTATAAAGAAAACTATGAAGTACTCATCATATAAGAACAAAAACCAATTACTATTTAATTTGAATTTGGTCAAGGAGCAATGGTACAGTGAATTGTGAAGCAAATACATTTTCCATAAATTATTTTTGCATTACATTACATAATGTTAATCATTTTGAAAAGTTAATTAGGAAGGTTATGTTGATCTGATTACTTTTTAAACTATGGAACATTATTTTTAAAAATATTGAAATTACCATTCTATTAAATTGTTTCTATCAGCAGTCTCAAGCTATTATCAGTGGTTGGATATTATGCTAGAACAATTAAAGTACTTTGTCTCTTTCTTCCTGCATATTCTTTTGTGTATTTTTTGAAAATAACTATCTCTATTTCATAGTTTATATTTTATTTCATTTACAACTTTTTTCTATTAAAAGAATCACTGTCATTAACCTTTGGAAGACCTAATAAAGTTTAATAGTCCTCGTTTTCTTTTTTCATAAAATCAGTTTTCCAATTATATTTTATTTGTGATTTTAAGTTCTATTTTAATTTAAACTAATTACCAGTGTGTCTAGGCTAAGACACAGCATTTTACTCTTTAAAACAAGAATTAGTAGGTAGTGTTTTACTTGGGAAACAAAAAACAACCAAATTTATAAATTTTAACCTACAAATGAGTAATATCATCTGCATTGATGAAGGTATTAAAATTGTATATTTCTGAAGAGGTTTGAACTCAACTTCAGATTTTTTTTTTAAAAAGCAAAAAGTGAACATTTTAAAAGGTATGAACGATATAGCTGCACTACGCAATTAGCACTCTTTCAGTGTGTGATCTTAGAGGCTCATAGTTCAGGCCTTTCAGAGTTCACTGAAGGAAAAAAATAGTACCCAGATTTTATGGAATAAAAATGTTAATCATTATGTTATACCCTCAATATTACTTTATTAATTTGACCATTTAAGGTCCTCGATGATATTCATTTACTCACTATTAGAATAGAAGCATGTGCTATTTTTTCAGTTTAGACTCTTAAAATGCCTAATGGAGACTGAAATATTCAACACTGTGGATTCGAATACCCTCGTCGCTTATTTTTTAGATCAAATGTAAAGTAACTAAGATCTGTAAAGTTAATTTACAAAAACAGGAAGGGCTGTTTCAACAGTCACGTTGACACCCAGGAATATCAGATCTGATATTCCAACGACCAAGACAGCAAAGGAAGGTTTTCAGCACCCTGGATAGCTCCAGACTAAGCGCGCACTTGGAATTTCAACTCCAGGCATCCGTCCATAAAATATTCGATATGTTGTTTTCATTCTTTTTAAAAAGTGAAAAAACACTAGGATTCATTAGGCGTATACCTTTATCCCCCGATTTTCAGAAAAGCTATAGTGTGATTTTCTAGGTTATATATACATGTACAACTTGGAGAGTAGTTGGAGGAGAATGAGGGTTCAGAAAAGATTTCGTCTACTACCTGTCAACCTTTCCCATCCTAAATGTCCCTTCTTCGGATATCTACAACAGGAGGCCTTCTCCTCCCTCCTCCGCCCCAATTTCCTTTGGGGAATCTAAACGAAACAGGACTTGCAGGCTGTGGTGGATATCACCAGCCGCCCACAGCATACTGATAGACCAACAAAGTTCAATCCCCTCGCCTTTAAGATAATAAAACTACGCTGTGGATCCCGGGTGTAGCTCTTTCTAAAAAAAAAAAAAAAAAGGTGCCCGTGACGCCTTGTCCTCTCCTTTCCCCTATCTTCTGTATAATTGTGCATTTTCCCGTTTTTCCCGACGCTTAACGCCAGCCCGTTAGGGGGTCGTGAAATACATGTCAATAGCGCAAGCTAGGGCTGAGCTGCGCGCTGGGCCCGGTCGCCTGGGAGCTGCGGAGGCGCCTTCTCCGGAGGAAGGAGGTGAGCCCGGCAGCTCCACGACGCCGAGCCTCGCTTTGGAGGACTGTCTTCGGGCCGCTGCGACACTAGCCGGAGCTAGGGGCCAAGCATGTTCGTTGGAAGATGGCAACCGGGGCCAGTCTCAGGGCAGACCCCAGGAACGCACAGGCAGCCGAGTCGCCGCCAGGATCTTGACCGAGGAAGGAAAGACCCGCCGCCCGCTCCCCGTCCTCGCCAGCGCCCCAAGCCCGCGTACCTGCACCCGGGACTCGGTCAGCCCGATACGCAGCGCCAGCTCCTCGCGCATGAAGATGTCGGGGTAGTGCGTCTTGGCGAAGCTCCTCTCGAGCTCGTTGAGCTGCGCGGGGGTGAAGCGCGTCCGGTGGCGCTTCTGCTTCTGCTGGCCCTGCTGCTGGCCGGCTTGGCTGGGGTTCGGGCCGCCCTGGGGCCCGGGCTGCTTGTCCGGGTCTTTGGCGCTCACCGCCAGCGAGGCCGGAGTGGAGCCCACGGTGGTGATGTCCTCCCCGGGTAGCAGAGTGGCTCCCTCCACGGGGTCGGAGTTGGGCGCCAGGTCCCCCGGATGGCCCCCGGGGTCGGAGCCGCCCACGCCCAGCCTACACTTCACCGCCTCCCGGTGGCCCAGCAGCTCCGCGGCATCTTTCATACCTGGAGAGACAAGGGGGTCGCGGTCACGACTTTCGCGGCGACGCCGGGAGGGACTTTCTCCCGCGCGGCTGCTCGCCACGCTGAGCTCCTTCGCGCCCACACTCGCCCTGTGGAAGGACACCCCCCGGCGCTCGACGAGGCTTGGGCGGTAGGGTGGCGTCGCAGCCCAGGGCCCATCCCCTCTCCGCAGCCGGTCCCGCGGTAAACAGCACGTGCTTCCTTCTCTCCCACTCTAAAACTCTCCAGTCCCGGCAATAAAACACGCTTCGAATCCCGCTCATGAACACTACCCCGGCGCCCCAGGAAATCGAGGCGCGACTTCGGACACCGGGTGAAGAGAAAAAGAACACGGAACACTCCCAGGCGGCGGCCCACCTGCCTCCAGCGGCCTGAGGAGCTGCCCCGGCCTCCGCCGAGGCCCTCTCCCTTTCGGAAGATGAATCGGCCCCAAACCTCCACCCCGAAGCCAACCCAAATCAGCTCCGCCTTCCCCTCAAATCAGAGAACGTGTCTGGGAAACGGAGTCACATCCATCACCAAAGATTCCCAAACCGGAAACCCAAGCCCAACGACCCAGACAGCAGTAAGGAAACTCCAGTCAACTCTGCGGACGACCGCGAATCCAGCTTTAGAGAATTCGACTTTTCCTTCCGGAGGAAGGAACGGCGGCGTTCGTCTCAGTCACCGGCAGCGCCGCGCGTGCCGTGCGCCAGGCGGGATGGCTGAGGGGCTGGACGGGACTTTTCTCCTTCTCAGCGGGCACACCCGGCAAATCCGCCTCGATGGCAGCGGCTTTCCCATTATACTGGGCTATTATTATTCTTTTAAAACAAATTCAACCACCCCTAGACAAGGAGAAAGGAAAAAGGCGTGGAGAGAGAGAAAAGGGAGGAAAGAGAAAAAGAAATCCCAAATCAAACCAAACAGGAGAGAAAAAAGAGAGAGGGCGCAGCACCTCCGAACAAATTATCACGGGGTAGATGTCTTTCCAAAAGAGGGGGGCGGAGGAAGAGAAAAATAAGAAAAACAAAAAGTAACAACAGTCCCCAACCCTTTTTCTGGATCTACATATTCCACAGATTTTTTTTAAAAGACGATGTTAAATCAAATTAAACTTTAATGCAGCACAATTACTTTTAAAGAAATTAGTCCATTTAGGGCGCATTAAGGTAAAATAAGTCACAAATTGGCAATTTCCTGCCCCGGCTTCTCCCGGCTGCCCGGGCAGAGGCGCGCACTCACCTAGCCTGGCGTCCAGGAGGTCGGCGTGAGACAGCATCGCGCACCGCTCCAGGGCGAAGGCTGTTCCCCCCCAAATTTTAGCGGCTTTAAGTTATTTAAAATAGATATAAGCTATAAGCTATACGATATAGATATATATAGATCACCTAAATGAAAGAAAATTCGGTTTGTGGTTAAAAAGGGGGCTTCTTGCATTATAATGTCCTTTAGAGGGACGGGGAGGTGCTTAACAGTTGAATGAACCCGTGAGCAGCTCGGCGAGGGGACCAATCAGGAGGGCAGCCTGCAAATGTCAGCACCCGGAGAGTCCCCCACTCCGCCCCCGCCCGCCCGCCCGCCGCCCGCCCGCCCGGGGGAGGCGGCGGCGGCCCTGGCAGCTCCAGCCCGAGCAGCAGCCCAGGCGGCGGCGGCTGCCCGGCCTCGTCCGGGCCTCTGGGCCTGGCCCGCGCTGGTTCCTCCCTGCGACAGTCTCCGGCGCCCTTCTCCTTCCCCTCGGCCTGCCCTGAGCGCTTCGAAAGCGCAGCTCTGCGCCTCTGAGCCGGGCTCTTCCGGGCCGCGACCAGAGGGGGCATGCCCCCCTGGTGACCCGAGAGCCGCCCACCCCGCGCTCGGGCGGCGCTGGCCCGCCGTGGGTACCACCCGGCCAGCCACGACGAGGGCGCGTGGCGGCCTCCAGGCCGCGCCTCTTCTCCGCCCCGCTCAGCAGGCCCGCGCCTGGGAGCCCGGCGCCCTGGCTGCGCCCGGGGCCTACCGAGCGCGCACCCCGCAGAGGGCCCGGAGCGCAGAGAGAAGCCGGTTTCCCCGGCGCCGCCACGCCCGCCGTCGCCTCGGGCCCAGCGTGTGGGTTGAGTCTCTGCCCCTTCCGGCAGGCCCCTCCCGGCTCCCGCTCCTCCGCCGCCCGCGCTCGCATCCTGGCCCGTACCCGCTCTTTGGGTCAAAGTTTCTCAGTTCATCTGGGCTCCCAACTTCACCTAAGGCTGTAAATAAAGTTAAATGCTCTTTATTTTCCTCTTGAATATGTTAAACTACTTGAACAATTTAAAGTGCTTTGCACAAGTGAAGCGAACCATTTCTAATGTTCTGATTTTTCAGAGCCAGCCAACAACAAAGTTTAGATTAGTAATATATTTCTAACCAGAGTAATTTTCAAGATCATTAGGCATTTATGTAATTAGTGCCAAATCTATAAGCTTTTATTACGATTATTAGAGTAAAATCAGTATAAATTTGTACTAATTTACTACTGTTTAGACTTGGCTGTCAAGCCTAGAGGTTCTTATTGTGAATGATAACTGAGGAAATTAAGTGCAAAATTCTGTACCATTTCTGATCTGCTCCTAAACAATCCGTTTCAATTGTATTTGTAGCAGAACATAATGCCCTTTTAAAGTTATTTGACTTGTATTTTTATTTGCAGCACAAGAAAAATGCCCTCTACCCAGGCACAATGAAAACTGATATTTACTACTCCCAACTTGATTAACATTGATTTTTAATTCGAGGGTGATGCAATTAAGATTATTCATTTAGTACAAATAAAGCTCCCACAAAAGGGTGGCCCCATGAAGTCTGTGTTAAATAACACCGAGCAAATGGCTTTTTTTTGTTCGCCGTCCAATGGACTTACACACAACATTGGAAAGACTCCTGAGAGCAGATGCGAGAGGAACTGTGTGTGCGAGTGTGTCCTCAGCTGCGTGTGTGACAGGGACCCGGCACGGAGACAAAGGAGGCGGCAGAGCGAACTCTGGGCAGTTTTGTTTCCTCGTGCCCTCCCTGCCGGGCCCCCTCCTCCCGCGCACACGCGCGCGCGCACACACGCGCACACACGTGTGAACGGGAATCGCGGACTGCCCCGGCTTCCTCGGACCTGCGAGACCGATTCCCCGGAAGCCCCGGGCCCGGCTGCGCTCCCGCGGCAGCTGCAACTGCTGCCGTCGCAGTGTGTGGAACTGAAGCCTCGGGGCCGCGGGTGCCGACGCCAGGGCGCCCGGGAGGCGGCGGCGGGTGCAGAGCCGCTCGGATGCACGCTGGGCGAGCGCCCGGCGCCCTTTCGCGAAGGGCTTTGCCTGGGAGGAAAATTCCGAGGCCTGGAGCAAACCCAGCCTCTCCAATAAAAGCTTCCTCCCCCGCCCAAACCAAACCCCAGTCGGGAGGCCAGGGCGCCGGGCGCGCCGCGGGAGGAGGCCCGAGGCAGCCCGGGCGGCGGCTGCGCCCGGCGAGCTCGCGGAGACGCCCCTGCCCGCGCCCATCCCGGGACTCGCGGGGTCCTGGGCAGACGTGGCTTGGGGCCGGGCCGCGGGCCTCGCTGCCCCAGATAGGTGGGTCCGCGAGGCCGCGGCTCGCCACCCCGCCCGGAAGGAGGCAGAAGAGGCCGCGACCCGGGTGGAGAAGGCGAGGGGCGCGTGTCTGCACTGGCGTGCACTCACGCACCGGCCTCCGCGTCCCGCCGCCTCCCGGAACGGCCCGGCGGCGCGGCGTGCAGCGCACGCACCCGCTCGTATATTCTGTTTTGTTGTATCTTTCAGGTCGATAAATAAATGTGTAAGAGTTAATGTGAAGACACATCAGAGTAATAACAATGGGACGAAATCAGAGGCTTATCCATCTCTGTTAGCAACCGCTGAATAACAATGCTGCGGCGTGATTGATGGCCCGCTTCATTTTATGACTTTTCTATTGGTCTTGATTTTTATAGCAGTATAAACAAACTAAATCATTTCTTCCAAGACTTCAGCGCATACGCGTCTCAGAGAGGGGGTAGAGGGAGAAAGGGAAAGGGGGGGAGAAAGGAAGGGAAATCTGCGCGTGGGGAGGGGGCGGGTGGCGGGCGCGGGCGTGGCGCGGGGGAGGCCCGCCGCTGCCGGCCCCCTCGGCGGCTGGCTGTGGCCAATGTCTGGATGCACCTGGGCCGCGCCCGCGAGGTGTCCGCCGGAGCCGCGTTCCCCGTCCTCCTCCCGCGTTCCCGGGGCGGCCGGGAAGTGCCGGTCAGGCCCGTGGCTGCGGGTAATTTAAGGCATTTCCCACCTGATCACGGGAACTGAAGTCCCTAACAAGGGAGGCTTTAGCGCGATGGCCCCCAAATCTTCGGAATGACAAGAATGTCTTCAGAAATCACTTCACCGCAAAGTAAAAGGATTTTCTATGACGGATCCAGTGATTTTTCCTCAATAAATAGGTTTTAGATTGTTACACACACGTAGAAGTGGAACAAAGGGAACTACCAGAAAATATATTGGTTGCCCCTAATAAAATTTATTTAGACAGTTTACTTCTCATAAAAAATAGAGATTGAATTTTGTACGAGAGCCTGCCAAGGGGCGATGCACAGGGAAATCTTTTTTTTTTTTTTTTCTCCTTTCTCCTTCCCCCTTCTCCTTTTTAACAAAGCACAAAAGCGTTTACTGGCGGGGAGCCGCTCCCGGCCCCGCCCCACGAGCCCCGGCCGGGCTGGGAGCTCTGCGGCCCCGAGGGAGGTGGGCTTTCTGGGAGTCAGTCAACACACACACGCGCGCGCGCGCGCGCGCGCACACACACAACACCCCCAAACCCCGAAGACCGGTTACGTAAGTGACACGCACAACTGCAGAACCGGAGTCCTCCTCCTGCTTTGCCGTCCCGTTCCGGAGCAAGACTCGACCTGTCGTCGGCCAGACGGGGAGCGGGACGGGGTGGGGGACGGGGTGAGAGACCGGGCAGCTGAAGCCTTGCAGTTGGGTTCGCGCTGATTAGATTTGTAATTCTGATTTTCTCTCTAACTGTATTTCCGCGTTCATTGCGAATCTTGTGTAGAGACAGAAACAGAGAGAGAGAACAAAATCATACACTGGGCGCTCTGGGAAGAACTGGGTAGTGTGCCCGGAGCCCTGATCGCTTTTTCCACTTCGAGAAACCTCAGGCGTGTATGAAGCGTAACTTTCGGCTGCTTGGGTTGTTTGTAAACTGCCCTCCTTTCTTTGCTCCGTGGGCTGAAACACCGCAGCGTTAGCATCCACATTTACTGCTGTTAAACGCCGAACTGTAACGTTGTTCCCTTTAACGAGGAGCGCCTCCCTCAATAATTAACGACCTCACATTTTCCTGCTTTCTTGCCTGATGAAAAGAATCAGTTTTAATTCGTGGTAAATTACAGCCATGCTTTGGGGTATTATCTGCTTACAGAAAACACATCAAGTAACTTGAACACTCCCGTTTACTTTTCCAGATATGCTGTAGTCCAAACGCAAGGGCACATTAGAGCGTGCTTCTCGGGCCTGCCTTAGAACCAGAAGAACGAGAAGCGGGGGACAGATACAGGAGGACAACACGGCGGCTCCCAGGTCCCCTGCGCTTGGAGCGATGGTGACCTTTCCTGCACCTCCGGCCCCTGGCGCCAGGAACGCCCCCGGCCCCACCCCTCCAACTACCCCTTGCGGGGGTAGGGTCGGCATCTGGCGGCCCCAAGTTGGGGACCTCTCCACGCACGGCTCTTTTCGGGGGGTCAATTTGAAGGTGGGGTGACAGGCACGAAGGAGATCTGGGAGGGCGGCCAAGTCCTTGCGCCGGGGTGACTGGCGCTTCCACACGTCTCTGCTTCTCTCTCTCCCAGCAACGAAGACCACAGCCCACGAGGCTCGGGCCGAGGCCCTGCCCGGCCACCTTCGGCTGAGACGCCCGGGCAGAGGGCGCGTCGTCCAGCCCCAGCCGGCGGCCTGGGCCCGGCCCACCCGAGCGCCTCCCGGACCTCGCGGCCGCCAGCGCACGAACTCGGGCGCTCTCAGCCGGGCCGTCTGCTGGGTGTCGCCGGGGGAGCTGGGGCCGCGGAGACCCGCCCACGGGACGGACGCAGGCTCCCCAGCCTCGAGCCAGATGCCACAGAGAGCTGAGAACCACGCTCCAGGCCTTTTCTTTAGGTGCGGGGAGCAGGCCCGCGTGTGCGCGTGGCAGCGCGCGTCCTGCTCACCCACGCGGCGGGACTCGGAGGGGCGGAAAACAGGCCCCAGAGTCCGATTTCCTGCCCGCTTCCAAGCCTCAACCTGTTATTTTTTTCTGCGACAGACACTTTGCCACACACTAGAGTCTGCGAACGGTAGTTGGATGGTGCGCCCCGGGACCCCTCGTGGGCGCAGGGCCCGGTCCCTCTCGGGTCCTCCCCGCTGACACCTGGCACCCGCGGCCCTCCACGCAGGGCGCTCGACGCCGAACAAGCGCCGGGCTGTGTCCGCCCCGGACTGCGGCTCTCGCGTCGCTCTTTTGCCTTTCGCCCCGTAATTCCAGCGGCCCCAATTAGCCACGCGGAGTAAATAAGAAGTGGCGCGGAGATTTTGTTCGCATGTGTTAAGTCTGTTGCTTTTCTGATTTCTATTTACTCGGGATAAATAATCATATATCAGTTATTCAGTCAGGTGACAAGGCTAGTAATTGGAATAAAAAGAAAAACATATCATCCTTATCTCTTTCTATAACTAGATATAGCGCTAATAAGACTGCATCAATCTTATCTAGCAAATAAATAAAATAGACAAACAAATTCGCCTCCAACAAGTTAATGCGGTGTATCTGAGTGGAAAGTAGATATTTTCACGCATTCTGGAGATGAGGAGTGACTTTTAATAAAATCACAAGAAAAACAAATGTAATTCTGCAAGCCGCTTCTGGGAGCACCGGCACCCGCCCCCGCGCGCCGCGCGGCCCCGCGTCCTGCCTCCGGCTTCCGGGAGCGGCAGGCCCGGGCGGCCCGGCGGGCGCCGCTCCGCCCCTTCGCGCGGGGGGGGCACGATGCTGCCGCTCAGCCGTTTTCCCTCCCGGTTTTCCCTCCGCCCGCCTCCCTCCCCCCAAGCCTGGCTCTCCGTCCGCTCTTCCCCGGCCGCGTCCCTGTCCCTCCCTCCCTCCCGCTCGCCCCGCTTCTCCCTTCCCCCCTCCTCGCGACCCCCGTCCCCGTCCCTCGCCCCCTCCCGGCCGCCGAGCGGGGCGAATTCCGGGCGTCTATATTCACTCAATTAGAGAAATCTACAGAGAAGATCGATCTTCCATCTGCAGACATGCCAGCTTAACAAATTAGATTCTTGTTTCGTGCAGGTGATTTGGTGACAGTTGGGGAATTAGAAGTAATAAGTTGTTGTGTTTGAGCCCGGGCCCCCGCCCCGCCCGCGCCCCGCCCCCCGGGCCCCGCAGCCGCGCCCGCCCCCGCCCGCCCCGCGCCCCGCGCCCCGCGCCCCGCGCCCCCGCCCGGGCGCCCCGCCCGGCCGCGCCGCCGCCGCAGCCCGCGCCGTAATTAGTGCCGCTGCCCTCCATGTGGGCTCGATTAAGCCGTGATTTAGCCGAAAGAAATATAATTATGGCTGCAAATAAAATAATCAGCATTGAAGAGCGATTTCCTTAATGAGATGGAGCGGTTGCACGTCACGGAGTAAAGGGGGCTCATTAAGGGGTGGTAATGAGGCTCGGGCGGAGGGTGCCGTCGCAAAACGCCCGCTCCCCGCGGGCCCGGCCTGCCGCGCGCGCGGCCGCCGCGTCGCCTCCGCGCGCGCCGGGACCCGCGGCCTCCTCTCCCGGGTGGCCGCGCCGTCGGGGCGGACCGGGGCGGCGGCGCCGGCCGCGGCGCCGGCCGCCGGGCGTGCGCGACCTCCAGGACGCGGCCCGGAGGATCCCCGAGGCAGCGCTCCGCGGGGCGGGCTCCGGGGAACTTCGGGAGCGGCGGACCCTCCCGCGTGGACGTGAGTTCGGCCCGGGGAAAGAGCGGTACGAGAAGCAGGTGCCCACGGGCGGGTTGCGCCGTCCCGCGCCCTGGCCGGCGACCCCGCGTGCTCGCAGCGGCTCGGCCGCGGGTGGAAGGGCCTCGGGGGTCTCATGCTCTCCAAGCCAGTCTCCAGGTTTCACCACAGCACTGAAAAAGCAGCAATTCTGGGTTTTCGCCACCTCATTCAAAAAAAAGTCTCCAATTATTCCACGTGTTTCTTAAGTGGGTGCCTCTAGGCTCAGGACAGCCTATGAGTTCCTTCCTCACACTGAGATGTGCCCACGGGCATGTCCCCAGCCTCCAGAAGTGCTGACCCCTCCGTGTCTATTTCTCATGAGATTTGTTTGCCCCCTCCTTGGTTCATTTGGACCCATTCTCAACTGGACAAGGAAACGCACATTATTCACACAGTGAACAACGAGGCGGCCCTCACACTTTCCTTTGCTCATGAAAGCAGCATTTACTGAGCACCTGCCATGTGCTAGCCACTGTGTTGAGCACTGGGGAGGGAGAGACCGACAGTGGCAGAGCCTTGGTCTGGTGGCACCTGCGGTCTAGGGAGGCCCACGGTGATTTTCGCTCCAGAGTGAACTGTGGCCACCGGCATGTGCTCCCTGCAGGAGGCACAGAACACCTGGGAAGCAGCTCCGTTTGTTTTAGCGCGCTCTGACTCTCACCTTCTCAGTCAGGAGTTTCTTCTCACCTAGAAACCCGGATCTCGAGGAAGAGAGTATTTTGATAATCAGCCTTCTTAGGTGTTAGGAGTTGATGTAATACCCCTCATGCAATGTTCCCGCTATAAAAAGAGACGTCGAGGAAAGGCAGGTTGCCTGGATAAGTGGCTTTCTTTCTTCTAGTGTGGTGGGAGGCTTGAGACGGGAAGATTTGGGGTCACTACTGTCTAAGTTACTGGTTCCCGAGTCAGCCTCACTAGCTCTGATGGAAAGGCCTGCATATTTAACAAACTTGGGGGGGGGGCGGTGCCACCGATACCTTTGAGAACTGGATGAAAGATACGGATCTCCCATTAAAATGTGTATGTTTGCAAAAAAGCATTAGGGAGCGCCTCATGCAGCCCATCTATGGCCCCCTGGCTTACAAAAGAGTGCTATCGGGTGGACCTTTAGTATTTATTTTGGGGGACCTTCAGAGAAGAAATAATGCCAATCTTCAGAGGACTTCTGTCAGTAAGTCTGACTCTAGGGAGCAGCTGGGTCAAGAATCAGAAAAGGATATGTCAAACTAGCAAGCTCCAAGGAAACTACCGGTGAGAAGATACATTTATAACACGTAGTCTCCCCTCTGACCCAGATACAGGTTGAGATGAGTGCAAACCCACATTAAACTTTCTCATGTTGCAGAGAATTGTCAGGAAGCCCACTGTGCTGGTGGCAGCTCTCGGCCCTGGACATAGGGCCCGGGTAGCTGGCACTGTGGCCGGGGAGACAAGCCTTGGACAATGGTGGGTCAGCAGTAAGCAGACCTCACCCTGGGCAGAGGTGCAAGTGACTGTGATTAAAATTCACACCCAGGGACCACAGAGAGTTAAGGGCGATTAAAAGTCTGTCTTAAGCTCACTAAAGCTCCCAAATCCAGAGCTTATGCGAATTCTCTCATTCACTCCCCAAAGGCACTTCATACTTTCAGGCCTGAGAGCCAGAGGCAGAGCTGCCTTCCCCACTCTCCCATCCTTTCCCAAGTTGCTGACATGAGGCACCAGAAAGTCTTTTCTGTTGGGAAGACAGTGCTTTCCTGGCTGCTTTAGAGCAAGGATTTACTCTCCCCCCGCCCATAATTTCCGAGAGATCCTCAAGACACCTATTAGGAAGAATGCTGACTTTTACATAAACATTTTCCCGGCACAAGTTTTGTGTGTGTGTGTGTGTGTTTTAACCCCATGAAGCAGCTGCCATAGGGAAGAGAAACACAGTGAAGTATTAGTATTAGGATACACAGGCTGCTGTGACAAATACCCCAAGTCAAAATGGCTTAGAACAATAGAATTTTATTTCTGTCTCACGTAACAGCTCATGCAAAAATATTTCAATATGGCAGCTCTGAAAGACTGGAAACCTGGCTGCTGTCATTTTTTAAACCTTGAATTATCATTATTATTGCTTTAGAGTCGAGAGTCTCTCTCTGTTCCCAGGTTGGAGAACAGCGGCTGTTCACAAGTGCAGTTTTAACCCACTGTGGCCATGAATGCCTGGGCTCACATGACCTCCTGCCCCGGCTTCCGGGTAGCTGGAACTGCAGGCCGGCACACAGGGCCCAATCTTAGCACTTGCCATCCATCTTGGGGCCCAAGATGGCTGCTCCTGCTCCTGTCCTCACCTCTGCATTTTGCGTAGCTGGAAAGGAGATAAGGAGGAAGGCGCATTCCTTTCTTTCAAGGGCTGAGCTCAAACATGCTTCTGTTACTTCCCCTCACAGTGCGTTGACCAGAATGGAACCCACCTAAGCAGAAACTGAGCACTGCTGTTTTTACCCAGACTGGTCGAAACATAAGAAAGGAGGCTTCGCAGCGTCCCCACTCTGGAGAAACAGCACTGCTGTCTTCCACATGGCCCGTACTTGTGGCTGGGCCCCATCCTCAGTGTTCATGCTGAAAGACTGGTGTGTGTTGGCGGGAAGAGGGGTGGAAGGCTTAAAAAGTGGAAGCAGAGAGGCCAGTAAGAGCCTAAGGAGGTATCCAGGAGAGAAATGACAGTTGCTTGCACTGGGATGAGAGCAGTGGAGGAGGGGATAAGTGGTTGGAATCTGGAAATTTTCCTTCCAAGGCTTAGGATTTGCCAACAGATGTGGAGCATGAAAGAGACAATGCATTCATTGCTTATCTATTCATCTACTGACTGTTTCTTCAGAGATGGGGTCTGGCTATGTTGCCCAGACTGGTTCACAGGATCCTCCCACATCAGTCTCTTACATAGCTGACATCACAGCTGCCCACCCCCACAACTGGCTCCAAATTGTTTTTGAGCACTGGCACTGAACTAGAGCCTGTACATGTCATGCCTTTATAGTTGACAAAGAGGGCCAGCAGAGAAGTAAATACAGATATGATGTGTATAATACATGGCGAGGACCAGAGGCACTGAGATAATAACTCGGAGGAAATGACTCTTGACTAAGGAAGCGGTGTCTAAGCAGAGACAGGAAAGGTGCATAGAATCAGCCAGGAAGTGGCAGTGACATGGGGCAGAGGGAAGAGTGTCCCTGTAAAGGAATTCCCTCCCTGTCCTAATTCCTTCTATAGCTTCATATTGGCGATGTGCAATGGCACGTGAAGCCTAGCCCATGAATTCTAGAACCATGGACTTAGTTCATGCTCCGTCTTTGGAAAAGAAAATGCTTTTGAATTTCAATTCAAGTGAATTAAATTCAGTAAACATTTGCAGGTTCTGGGCCAGGTTCCCAGCCCAAAGACAATAACCTGTGGTACCATTTAACTGGGAGCAGAAAATAAAATTGAAATCATTGAATTTTGGAAACACAGAGCTGTTCTCTATGAGGTCAGACTGAAACTCAAAGGATTTCAACACAGGAAGACATGCTGTGAGTGACATGATCAAAACCTACACAATTCAGGAAGATGACAAAAATTATACAATTCAGGCAGGTCACGAGAGTGAAAATATGGATTAGGAGACAGCCCACAATCTTCCTTCTAGATAACAATTTAAAAGCCCTTTATATAACGGAAATTAAACTTGTGAAATTAATTCCTTCCAAGAGGTGGTGAAAGCATGGTACTTTTTGGGATTAAGGTTCAGTGGCTTAACCAATACAAACAACAACAGCAGCAGCAACACAAACCAACAGTGCCTGAAAAGAGATAGAAGTTTCTCTCTCAGCCGGGCTCGGTGGCTCAGCCTGTAATCCTGCGCCTTTGGGAGGCTGAGGTGAGTGGATTGCCTGAGCCCGTGGGTTCGAGACCCGCCTGGGCAACTTGGCGAGACCTCATCTCTACAATAAATCAAAATGAGCCGGGCGTGGTAGTGCGCGCCTGTCGTTCCAGCTACTTGGAAGGCCGAGGCAGAAGGATCACCGGAGCCCAGAAGGTCAAGGCTGCGGTGGCCGGGAGCGGCCACTGCACTCCAGTCTGGGTGACAGAGTGAGACTCCAACTCAAAAAACAAAAACAAAAACAAAAGTTTCTCTCTCATTTAGTTGTCCGATGCAAGAACCTCCAGGCTGCTGTGATAGGTCTATGGTGTCAGGGACCCTGCCCCTTCTAGCCCACTGTTCTGTCTGCTGGGGTGTCTCCTTTATCCAGGGCGTCCAGGAAGGCTCATCACCATGTCACATGTTAGCCAGGAACACTAAAAGCACAATCCAAAACTCACACACGTCACTTCTACTCAAGCCCATCCTCTAGGAACTCGGCCAGACGATCCCACCCAGCCACAGGGAAAGCTGGGCCATGGTGTTTCTGCATAGGATGGTCGTGTTCCCTAGAGTGACAATGCATTCCATTGCCAAAAGAGGGAAGGAGGAATGGATACTACGGTTCTCTAGCAGTCTCGGTGACTTAAGGAGTTCCTTTGCTTACTCAGATCAGCCAAAGTTAGTGTTGGAATGAAAATGTCCAGCAGTGTGTATGGAGAATCATGTACCACCTTCTCCTTTGGGTTCTTTCACGTTGGTTCTCACTGGCACCCAGATGCTGCCGCCTCCTTAAATATTCTGGCTGGAGCAAAGGGTTCCCCTTAGCCAAGACCAAATGGAGCTTTCAAAGAGTTTAATGTAGATAGATGTAAAGAAGGCAAAGACAGTAATAAACATAGAACATACAAGAAACGTGTCAACTTTCTAGCTTAGAGAGTCAAAGACTTCTGTCAATTCTTCCTCACCCTTGTCTGGAGGAAATTGGTTTGGTGTTGGGAGCCAACATCTATAGCTACATGGCTGAGGCCTGTAAAGGCCCATCTGGAAGATCGCCTCTGACATAGGATATCAGTTATACCTATAATATTGGCGTGTGATTAGTGACCAGTGTGCATACATGGCAGTAAAACTTATAAGTAAAATCTCTGTACACCTGATGAAAGGTTATACAGCAGAATGACCTTGTCCTTTCTAAGTCTTACTTCTTTCTAGACATTTTTTAACTTCTATTCCTGGTAGACTGGTGAGTCAGCTCTTGTTCCCAAAGGCAGTTTCTTCTAGGATTAAGATTAGAAACTAAATTATCATAATAGTTTTATTGCCCCGCCTTTTAGCCGAGCAGGGCGTTTTTCTTCAGGACGTCTTTCTAGTTTCGTTACATGCCGGAACTGTTTGCTTCAGCCCGTGGCCATTGCCATAGTAACTGTGCAGTCCATTATCCAAGAGTGTGGCAGACACTATTTGATTTTTAGAATAGACTTGTTCGGATAAAAACTTTCATTTAAGATGATATAATTTCCATTGGAAAGATTTAAACAGTAATAAGCATTCGTAGAAAACTTTTAGGTTTTGTTTAAGCTTTTTAAGTTTCCTTTTCTCAGATTATGACTTTAGTTCCTGTTCCTGTTGGCCAATTTTAAGATCCTTTGATTAGTATACCAAAACTTTCCCAACGCTGTAGTTTTTGCTTCTAATATGACAATAGGAAATTTTACACGTAGCCATGTATTAATATACTAGGAAAAAAGATTTAAGTTTTGGGTTAAAGTGGTAGTTTTATTAAAATAGAATGAGAATTATAGTGTTATGATTCTAAAATCATACGTCAATGATAATTATAAGATTTGATGATAAGGTATTAGCTTAATGAGATATAGCATAGTATTAAAGCCCAAACACTAGATCATGAAACTCATATAAGTCATGGTAAGAAATAAGTTTTGAATTAATTGTTGTAGAATTACAGGCCACTATGTTGAATCGTAATAGGTTAATGGAATAAATAAAAATTAAGTCATTTAAGTAAACTTATAAATTATAGTATAGTGTTAAGTTGATAATATCAATCGTTAAAAAATATTAGGAGTCAGTGAACTTGGATTGAACCTAGAGTTAACTAAGAAAGTTTTTGTATTAATCAGGGTTTAGAACAAAGAGTATAATATGAATGATTTGTTGAACACTATGGAAGACACTTTTAAACGAACTGTATTTGTGCACCTGTGACCTTGATGTGAGATTTGTAAGGCACGCCTGCTTGGAGCTTGCAAGTCTCGTGATGGTCTTGTGATGCATAGTTTGTAAATCGCAATATACATCGTGGAGTTTGTACACCCCCAGCAAGTGATTATCACACTGCTGGAGGGTATAAAAATGGTATATAAGTTGGAAGGAGTCCGAATAAAATTTGGCTTCAGTCCTGATCAGACTGTTCCCAGAAGAAACTGCCTCAGAGTGGTCTCTTCTCGCCATTCGGATTCTCTGGAGCGGGTCCTAACCCTTCCCCCTTTGGTCAGGGCTGGCACCCCGACAGTTTGGCCCAACTTCTCGGGCACACTAGCCACAGCCCTAATCCCTGGCTCCTGGCTTGTCTCTGCTTGAAGGATGATTACGCGACAGTCATCTTCCAGGAACCCCCTGCCGTACTTCCCTCATACCTGGGTAAGAAGGAGCACCCGTCTCCCCACACCTTGACTTTAGAAGGCCCCATTCGGACCTTCTTGAGTTGCATCCCACCCAGAGCCTGCCCTGCTGCAGAATCCCTTGCCTGATGGTCCTGCTGCTGTTTCCAGGGACTCTGTGGGTCTCTCCTACATCTGTCCATCTGCGACAGGCACACCCCAAGACTCGAGGGGCAGCTTTCCTGCTCTGGAGGGACAGCACTGCTATCATGACGGGATGAGGGTGCAGCTTGGGCATGTGAGCTGGGTGGCCCCTGTGTGTGTAACGGCCCCTGCTGAGCTAGATGCTCCATTCTGAAGCTGGGACTCCAAACGTTATAAATTTGAACTTCAAATTGCATCACTGTCAGGGAATAAGCATGCAGTGCACATATGCACAGAGAATGCCTCACTCTGGCTCAGGGCGCCAGCATTACCTGAGCCTTCTATCTCCCTGCTTCCACCTCTGCTCAGTGGACTGCACGTCAGTCACCTTGGCTTCTTCAGAATTCATCTAATGATTTTCACCCCCTCTGGTTGAAGGCCGTTACACGTGCTGTTCCTTTTCCTCTCAATGCTCTTCCTGCATTCTTCATAAAGCATCTCAGTTTTAATCTCACCTCCCAGACAAGGACTTCCTCACCCTCCCGCTAGGCCCTTTTTCTCCCTGTGGTCACCCTCCAGCAAGCACCCCTCTGCCCTCATGGCCCTCTCCCAAGGTTAGTACTGAGTTACCTGAGTGTGTATTTATTGTGCTGCCTCTTCCATCATAAGGTGAGTTCCCTGAAGGCAGGATCACGTCTGTATTGTGCCAAGAACACAATAGGTACCCAATAAATATTCACCCAGTCATCAAATCAAAAGAAATGAAGCCATCCCCGGGGTGTCCAGGAAGGCCAGACATCCAATCCAATGGCAAGCTTTCTTGGCTTTATACTTTCAGAGTAGATCCCTAGAGCTGCCCACTTCTCCTCTCCCTCACTGACTCAGGTCTGAGCCAGGACGTCTGGTACCTGGGTTATCGCAACAGCTGAACAACCAGCTGCTCTCCTCCCTGCCTCTGCTCTTGTGCCCTGCACAACACAACAGAATGAAGTCCCATCCTGTTGTCCCCTGGGCAAAGCCTCTCTTGTAGCCCACCACCCATAGTCATTAAATCTCTCTCTTCAACTTGCAAAGCCCACGTGACCAGGCCTCTGGCCGCCTCTCAGACCACATTTCCCGCTAGTGTTTAAGAGCAGCTAGGATTTCCTTTTCCTGTCAACCATCAGTTCATTTTTTAACTTGGTGATTGATATTATTTTTGATCGACTGAAATCTACACACAATAGGAAAAACAACTCTGTATAGATGAGTTATAAACTTTTTTTCTCAGTTTGACCTTTCTTTTGATTTTGCTTATGGTATTACGTAGTCTGACGCATCAATCTTTTCTTCTATGGCTTCTGGGTCTCCTGTGGTTTCTTCATCTTTAAAATTAAAACCTTTAATCTATTTGGAATTTATCCAGAGTAAGATAAATAGCTTGGGTCCAACTTTGTTTTTCTTTAGCTCACATTGCTATGGAATTATTTGTTTCCACAACTTTTTTTCCACTATAAATGTTTTATTCAGATTAAGATTTGGAGATTGACTAAAGGTTTCTCCACACTGACTAACTTCTTTAATCTCACACAGCCTATTATATGACTTTTGTTTTTAAAATATCTTAACATGCTAATATTGCTTCAAGCAATATTGCTTCCTCTCCTGAGTGCAAACTAACTTTGATTTCTCTAAGAATATTTACACTGATCTTTAATATCCTGGTCTTCCCATTTGCTTCCTATAGAAGCTAGGTTCCTGAAGGTTTCTTGCATCACATATCTGTAAAGATTCTTCTGGGAAGGATCCAACAAAGTCCACTCTTTGTAGTTGAAGTTCACAGAAAATCCTCAAAGGCAACTGAGGCCATTTCCCGACCTCTGAGGTCGTCCCTCCAGAACTCCAGGACTAGCGGATCATAGGGTGACACAGGCTGCAGCAGGGTCACCTGGGCTTCCTTTTACTTGCCCACCACACTATCAGGCATTTTAGAAACTTAAGATCAGTAGTTACGAGCAAGTTGAGTCCATCTTTTTGCACTGGAATGGTAGATTCAGCTGGATATATGCCACACTGATAGAAAATGCCGTTGAGACCAGATGCTGGAGAACCGCCGCCTGCGGCCACGTGCAGACAAAGGGGCACTTCTCTGGCACACCGCCAGGTCCACAACTCTTAATGGTACCTGAAAGATACTACATAGCTATCTGTTTACTTCTTTTTTGTTTATCATCACCACAAGAAATTAAACTGCATTAGGGCAGGGACCTTGGCCATCTTTATTTTCCACTGTATCTCCGAAGTCTCACAAGCCTCTGGGACAGAGAAGATGCTCAATCAGTATTTAGAGAATAAAAGAATGAACAAAAGGGTGTATCAGAGAGCTCCAATCACAATGAGGCTGCATAACAAACCACCCAAAGCTCACAGGACTCACAGAAAATAATACTGATACCTGGGTCCTTCCTCCCGGAGATTCTTATTTCATTGATCTGGGATGGAGCCTGGACATCCGGATTTTTTTTCCCCAAACTCCCTAGGAGAGAGTCTGGGAGTCTCCCTAGGAGAGTGCAGCGATGTTTGAGAACTGATATTGATGTTTGCCATTACTCTGATGATAGCCCAGGTTTGAGTTGCCTAGTTACAATGCTATTATATGAACTACTCGGGACTTAAATGTAAGCAGTCAAGCTATAGAATTCAGGTTCCAAAGAGTAGTGTTCGTTCTATGAGTATATCTCATTGGGAGGAAAGGATTTCTTGTCAACTGAATCAAAGCCCCCAAGTCTTAAGGACTTATGGAAGATCCAGGTCTCAATGATATTTAATGTCAAATATATTGAAGAGAAAATTAGCCTTTGCTATTGTTACGCTATTTGCTATTGTTAGGACAATCCTGTAATGTAAGGCCAAGATCATTTAATACTGTGACTATTTTACTTCTTAGGAGAACAAGATACAATTAAAAGAGGGTGAGGAGTTCTCTACTGTTCTTTGACAAGATACTGCCAATGACCCTGGACTTCTCCCCCAAAGACAGGCAGAATCAGCATATCCTTTGTCTGAAGCTTTCTTGTTTAGAAGTCCTGCTTGACTGACCTTCTGATATATTGCCTCCATAAGTAAACTGGTAAGAAACTTCTCTTTTTGTTATCTAAGTAAGCCAAAATAAAATTATGATTGGATGCCAGCATAGGACCATAATTTCTGTACCAAGAAGAGTAGGAATTAGAACTCCCCTCCCTCACCCTTGGAACAGTCACTTGGTTGTCACACAGGGGCTTAGCAGGGCTCTGGATTCCAATCGTTTATGCTGAAGGCAGGGCAGGTAATACAGGACGCTACTGACACTGTGAACAAGGAATAAAGGGAGAGAGAAAACTCTAGTTGCTGTCTCTCTTTGGGTCCTGCAGCCATCTCATTGTGATCAGAAGAATCAAAGTGCCGTCTAGCCCAGAGGAGTCATTTCCAACCAGCAAATTCTAAAATCACTGTGTGTTTTGAGTGGCATCTAACACTCAACAGGCACTTAATAAATATTCACTAATAAAATTAGGCCACTCAGCACCTAGCAGGAAGATAAGCCCATTTTTTGTTGTTTTATACTTGGGTAATAGATAAAAAATAATTGCAAAGCTCTAAATGTTTAGCAGTGATTAGCTAAAACCATCACCTCCAAGCCCTTCCCACTTGGATAAACGCATTCCCATGAAAATATTCAGAACCTGAGGAACCACAGGGAAAGGAGCCAACAAAAGCAGCCCAAAGAGTTTTGCATGATCTCCATAAGCTACCTAATCTAGCCATTTTGAGTGATCTATGTAAATTAATTACACTTTCTGATTAGGTGGTCTTTTAGCTTGCATATTGAAGTTTGCCACTAATTGCAGCGAGGCAGGAGGCCACTTGATTGGTATGGGAAACAAGAGGCCTTTATTTCATTGAACTGAAACACTGAACAGTTCCTGCTTAAGGGGAAAAAAAGTAAAATGTATGCCAGTTCTCAAAATTCAAACTGCGCAGCTCTTGTTCATTTTTTCCCCCCGATTCCAATCCCCTTCTATGGCTCACTGGGGAGTTTTCTTTATAAATGTCAGAATGACTTCTAAACACCCACTAACTCAAAACTATTACAATAGAGCAGCCCAGAAGCCTGAATTTTGCATCACTAATGTTAGGGGGAGAGAAACTCACCCTTTTGATATTAGTCACATTAAATGCCATTTAATTGCTAGTGCAGCTGTTTCCAGATGTGACTTTATTTTGTTTCTGCCAGCCAGCCAGTCTGTGATTTTCATTAACTTCATCATTAAGGGAAAAAAATAAATAAATAAAAGCTTACACTATACTTGAGGCCAAGCAGAATAAAGTATTCTTTAATTTTTTTAAAAAATAGTGGTTATTGTAGTGAACAGACTGTTTTTAATTCTTTGAAGTATTTCTGAATCACATTTTATGGCTCTTTCCCACCTCCAACGTTGCAGCCCTGCGCCAGGATACCACATTTCCATTCTTTCTCCACATTTGAGTGACCCCTGCCATCCAATAGTGAATCCATGGGTGGGGAGCTATGCAGGAAGCTTTTGCTGATTTAATGCAATCCTAGCAAAAGATAGATTCCTCATTACAAATCACAGAGGAGTTCTCCTGTCTGCTTCCCAGAGGGGTCCTCACCATACGCTGGCACACACACCATTGCAGGCCTGGCGCTCAGGGCCTCGCCGCGGGTCGTGCCCCCTCCAGGGCCAAGGGCCACGCTTCTGCGAGATGGCCTACCCATCTACCCGTGGGTAGGGGTGAGTTATTCCATCCTCTACATCTAGCTTCAAAGACAGCCATTTCAAGTCACATCCAACAGGGCAGTGCAGTGGGAAGGACTTCACTGGGCATCGGGAGGCTAGCATTCCAGGCTGGTTCTCTCCCAGAGCCGGAGGGCCCCAGGCTGGCTCTCTCTGCAGAGCTGGGTGTCTGCTCCAGCCCTTCCTCTTCGCTGGCAGCTCCCCTTTCCTGGCCTGTGAGGGTTTCATTTCAGATGCTCTCAAGTTCCTTCCACTTCTAACAACTTCCGAGGCTGCCTCTGCTGAAACTTCGCCATACTCAGGCTTTCTGTGTCAGTCTAAGGTAGGTGCACACACAGGAGGCAAGGGTCAGCTTCCATTCTCCTTATCTCCAGAGCCTAAAGGCTGAACCTTGCAAAAGTGCAATGAGTGTTTGTTGGGTGAAGGGGACTGTGAATACCAAGACTATGAAGTCATACACTTTTATGAGCAATATTCGTAGGTGTGGCAGCCGTGGCAGCAGCCAGCTTGCTTTTGGCGCACACACTATGAGCTGGGCACTATGCTCAGGGCCTGCATGGTTTGTCTCATTTAATTGAAAGAGACAAGCTCGCCTTTTCTTTTTCCCAATGTGGCAAACATTGCTGAGTAGAAGCTGTATCTACCTTCATCCTTGTCACTAGAACCTCAATTTTGTTTGGGGTGGCAGTGTAAATTTTAGAAACAAGACATTCCCCAGACACCCTTGCTCCTTGGGGTAAACCATGTGGCCCAGTTCTGGCTCATGGGATGGAATCAGAAGTCTACTGGTTGGGGTTGATGGGAAAGCTATCATTTTCTAGGGAAAAGGGGAAACCTCCGCTGGCCATGGACTTTTTGCCTCCCCTGACTTTCTGCCTGGGGCGTGGACACAATGCCCGCTGCCAGGTGGCTCAGCCGTTTTGCTCCCGCATAGACAAGAGCAGGTGGGGACAAGATGTGGAGCCTGCATCTTTGCGGCTTTCTCAAGTGGAGGCAACAGCCCTGCCCTATACCTCTGAACTCCCGGCTAGGTGGGAAAGCCAGACCTCCTAACCAATGGATTCTACCTTGCGGACGCGCCATTTATGAAGTAAGCACTGCACTACTGCGTGTTTTCCCAAATGTGAACAGTCCTGGCTTCTGCTTTCATCAGCTCTGACTTCCTCCTTCTTCCAAGAGCCACCTCACCCCTGTCTCAGTGCTGCTCCTCCACGACTCTCTGCCTCTCTATCTTGGGCTTTGTTGGGCTGCTTTCGTATTAACTACATGTTCTGTGTTCTTTGTACCTGAAAAAGAAAATACAATTTATACATCTGGAAAAGGAGAGGAGACTTTATTTCTTATAAAGCATTGCAGTCTACAAGATGGCCATCCCACAGGCTGGGAAGCATAGCCTCCTGCCAAGGCCAGAGACAGGCACTTTGAGGGAGGAGGAGTTCATGCAGGAGCTTTACGCCGAACAGGTTAGCGAAGCATCCGTCTTCAACAGTTACAGGAGAAGCGATGGATATTTATGAAGGTGGTCCTGATGCATGCACATTGAACAAACATGCATGTAACTTATGATCTTTGTTCACTTGAGGTGGTCACTTGACATTTAAATGTATGACAGTTAGGCCCTGTACATCAAAAGGTCTTTTCAGATACAATGGCTCTTAAGTGCACAGTCTTTGTGAACAGGCCAGAGCCAGTCCATGGTTGGTGGTCTTTTATCAGGAGGTTATTAAAATCAGTCTCTTGTCTAATGAAAGCTGTAGTTATGGCTGGTGGAGCAGGGGTTCACTTAATCTGTGAGCTGAATGAGTTGTAAGTATTTTAATACTGCTTATCTTGAGGCCAGTGCTTGTTTAGCTGCTAGAGAAAAATAAAAATTTTGAGACAGTTAGAACATAATGTATTCAAGTGTAGGGGTGTGTGATTTAACCCTTGCCTGGCATGATCTTAGGTCCTGTTTCTAATTTGGTATCTTGTTGCCACAAAGAGTATCTTCGATCAGACTTACAAACTCTATTTTAACATGAATACTGTCAGTTGTTGTGTCTAAACTGCAAAGGGAAGAAGGATATAGCAAGGCATGTCTGGCCTCCCTTCCCATCAGGTCTGGGAACTAAGTGGTCAAGGTTTTTCTGGGGTCTGGCCAGTCAAGAGGGGGATCTGTTCAGTCAGTGGGGCTTTGGATTTTATTTTTAGTTGACATCTTGATGCCCTGGCACCTGTGGCCGCACTGTCCAAGGAAAGTCTGCTCCTCCCAGGGCTGGCCATTTCTTAGAGAAACAACTATCTCTGGCCATATCTCCCCAAATGCCTCATCTTGTCTGATCTCAGAAGCTAAGTAATGTTGGACCTGGTTAATACTTGGTTGGGAGATAGCACACAACTCTGGGAAGTGCACCTTTCACTTGTGAACTAACCAATTTTGAATCCTTACTCTGAACCACCTTCTCTACCTAGCTTGTATATGCCAGGAGACAATATTTCTCTGCCGTAACCACCCCTAGCTCAGGGACTGGACAACTAGGGACACCACTATTGCTAGAGCCCACCAATATTCTTCAAAATGTCCAATCCTAATAACCCTGCTCAGCTGCACCCCCTGCCTCACCATGGAAACCACAGTCAAGCTGTGCCCATTCGTCCTCTCCATCCTGGTGTCTCCTGACCCTGGAGCTCTGGCACTGCCTGCCTGGTATGGCTCTCTCGCTTTGGGAACTGTAAGTTAAAACTATCATTACGACGGTAAAAGTCTTGGTGGTTTCACAGGCCTGAATGAAACCCCTGTTTTAAGACAATTTCCAATAGCTTTACCCAGCTTACCCACTCCACACACCAAGACCTTTGTAGCAAGGACAGGAAGAGGTACTGGGTTTTTGCATTTGCTATTCTTATTCTATCTTCAGTACTCCACTTGCTCATCAATATTAATCAAGGATTATAAGCCCCTTAACTGGGAGTAATTATTGCCTCTCTTGATAAATTAGAATTTTTTTCTTTTGCAAAAGATCTCAAGTCTCTATCAGGAGAGGTGCCTAGTGACAATATAATAACAATATAATATACACTAGTAAACAGTCAAAAATAATTAAAATAATTTAAAAACTGAGCACACAGATCTTAAGATGTTAAAGTTGAATGAGGCCTTAGGAATCATCTAGAGAATAGACTCTGGTCTCCTCCTATAACCCAGAGAGTTGAAGTGACTTATCCCAAGGTACTCAAGGAGCCAATAAGATTCAAAGTATAAATACCTTGCATAAGTAACTTCCTTCAATGTTGAGTGCTTCGTATGCACAAATTCATAAGTAGATGTTAGAAAGGAAGTGGCAAATGGACTCAAAGATAAAACAGATCTTGATCCTATCCCCAAGGAAGCTGCTGTCTCTTGGAGGAAAAAATCAGAATCAGTAAATAATTAGAACTCAGGATAGAAACCAGGCTAAGTACAGATAAGTAAAAGGACTACAATTTTGATATCCTCTCTTTACTAAAACCCCACTAAGAGAATACTAAATAATTTTAACTGGCTCACAAAGGCAACAAGAACAGAGCAGGAGGTAACAGTAAATAAAAGAATTGATTACAGTATTTTTATTATGCTTTGTACACCATAAATACATACAATTTTTATTTGTCAATCAAAAAGTAAAACACAAAAGATGACATCAGGAAGATTATTCACATTCTTAATTCCCAGCTGTGCTACTAAAACTTATATTGAATTTTACATCCATGTAGCAATTGCAAGATAACAACCATCTCTGTGAGTAGAATGATACCACCACTAGTCACATGATTGCATTTTTAGGCTTAATCTACCAATAAGAAATATCCATCTTAAATATATATGCACCCACCACAGGAGCACCCATATTTATAAAACAATTGCCACGTAAACTAAGAGAGAACATAGACATCCCTACACTCATAGTCAGAGACTTTAATACCCCACAAACATCCCTAGACAGATCATTGAAGCAAAAAACCTACAAAGAGATCCAGAACCTTAACTCGACACTCAATAAGTTGGACTTAATAGACATCTACAGAACACTCCACCTAACAAACACAGAGTATATGTTTTATTCATCAGCACATGGAACATACTCCAAGATTGATCACACTCTCAGGCATAAATCAAGCATGAACATATTTTAAAAGGTTAACATAATATCAAGTATCTTCTCAGACAAATGAAATAAAAATAAAATTATTACAACCAGGAACCCTCCAAAACACACAAAAACATGGATATTAATCAACTTGCTTCTGAATGACTTTTGAGTCAACACAGAAATCAAGACAGAAATAAAAAGATTCCTGGAAACAAATGAAAACAAAAATACAGTATATCAAAAGCTCTGGGATACCATGAAAACAATACTGAGAGGGAAGTTTACAACATTACACACACCTATCAAGAGGATAGAGGGATCTCAAGTAAATAGCCTAACATCACACCTAAGGGAGCTAGAAAGGTAAGAACAATTAAACCCTAAATTCAGTAGAAAAATTCACATTACTAAGATAAAATCATAATTGCAGGAAATAGAAGCCAAATATATCATAGAAAGGATCAACAAGATAAAAAGCTGGTTCTTTGAAAAGATGAATAAGATTGACAGACCCCTGGCCAGAGTGACTAAAAAAAGAGAGACAGGAAGTTTGAATAAATCTAATTAGAAATGAAAAGGGCAATGTCACAACTGACTCTGAAGTAATTCAAAAGATTATTAGAAATTACTATGAACATCTATATGCAAATAAAGTAGAAAACACAGAGGAAATAGAGAAATTCCTGGCATCACACAACCTCCAAGATTTGAAACAAGAAAGAACTTGAAACCACAAACAGACCGATAACAATCCCAGAAATCAACTCAATTATAAAGAAACCTTGTCAAAAAAAACACCTGAATTCTACAAGACATACAATAAAGAGCTGAAAGCAATTTTGTTGAAAATATTCCATACAATTGAGAAGCAAGGAATTCTTCCTAGCTTACTCTATAAAGCTAATACCATTCTAATATCTCAAATTGGCAAAGACCCAACAAGGAAAAAGAATTGCAGGCCAATTTTGCTGATTAACATAGATACAAAAATTCTCCACAAGATTCTGACAGATTGTATCCAATAACTCATTTCAAGGATGATCCATCATGACCAGGTGGGCTTCATTCCCAGGATGGTAGGGCTGGTTCAAGATTCATAAGTCTATAAATGTAATTCATCACATTAACAGGTGTAAAACCAAGAAACACATGATTATCTCATTAGACACAGAAAAAACATTTGATAAAATCCAACATCCCTTCTTGATTTAAAAAAAAAACCCTCAAATGCCTAGACATCACAGGAACACTCTTCAAAATAAGAGCCAACTATGACAAATTTGCAGCCAACATCCTGCTCAATGGGCAGAAGCTGGAAGCATTCTTCCTAAGAACTGGAACAAGACAAGGATGCCTACTCTCACCCCTCCTGTTCTACATAGTTCTGGAAGTCCTAACCAGAGCAATCAGGCAGGAGAAGGAAATCAAATAGGAAAAGAGAACTTCAGTAAAGTCTTAATATAAAAAATAAACCAAAAAAAGACAGTTGCATTTCTATACACTAACAACAAGCAGGTTGAGAACCAAATAAACACAATTCCATTCACAATAGCCACCAAAAAAATACCTTGGCATCCACCTAACCAAAGAAGTGAAAGACCTTTACAATGATAACTATAAAACACTGCTCAAAGAAATCAAGGATGATTCAAACAAATGGAAAAACATCCCATGCTCATGGGTTGGAAGAATCAATATTGTCAAGATATCCATCCTACCCAAGGCAATCTACAGATTCAATGGAATCTCTGTCAAATTGCCAACATCATTTTTCACAGACCTAGAAAAGACAATACAGAAATTCATATGAAAGTCAAAAAAGCACAAATAGCCAAAGCAATCCTCAGCAAAAGCAACAAAGAAGGAGGCATCATACTTACAGACTTTAACCTTTATTACAATGTTACAATAACCAAGACAGATGGTACTGGTACTGGAATAGACACATAGCCCAATGGAACAGGTCAGAGAATCTAGAAATAAAACCACAGTCCCTCAACCAACTCATCTTTGACAAAGCAATCAATAAACAGTGAGGAAAGGAATCCATATTTAGCCAATGGTGCTGGGAAAACTGCTTAGCCCCATGCGTAAGAATGAAACTGGACTCCTACCTATCACCATATGCAAAAATTAACTCAAAATGGATTAAGGACTTAAATATAAAACCTCAAACTATAAGAATCTTAGAAGA
This sequence comes from Cephalopachus bancanus, assembly GCA_027257055.1. Classification (NCBI taxonomy): domain Eukaryota; kingdom Metazoa; phylum Chordata; class Mammalia; order Primates; family Tarsiidae; genus Cephalopachus; species Cephalopachus bancanus. The sequence continues at coordinate 1,470,655 of JAPVLO010000328.1, forward strand.
AAATGTAGGGAACATTCTTCTGGACATTGGAGTAGGCAATGAACTCATGACCAAGTCCTCAAAAGCAAATGCAACAAAAGCTAAGATTGATAGGTGGGACTTTGCACAGCAAAAGAAACCATCAAGAGAGTAGAGAGGCAACCCATAGAATGGGAAAAAAAAATTTGCAAGCTATACATCTGACAAAGGTCTAACATCCAGGATCTACAAGAAACTCAAATGACTTGAATGAAAAAAAAAAACCACATTAAAAATGGGTAAAGAACATGAACAAACAGTTCCCAGATGAAGACATGCAATTGGCCAACAAACACGTGAAACAATACTCACCCTCACTAATCATCAGAGTAAAGCAAATCAAAACTACAATGAGATACCACCCAACACCAGTAAGGATGGCTATCATTAATAAATCAAAAAACAACCAGTGCTGGTGTAGCTGCAGAGAAAAGAGAATACTTCTACACTGTTGGTTCAGCCTAGTTCAGCCTTTGTGGAAAGCAGTGTGGTGATTTCTCAAAGAACTGAAAATTGAGCTTCCATACAATCCAGTAAACCCTTTTCTGGGAATATACCCAGAGGGACATAAATCACTTTACCATAAAGACACCTGCACACACATTTATTGCAGCACTGTTCACAATATCAAAAATATAGAACCAACCTAGATGCCCATCAAAAGTGGACTGGATAAAGAAGATGTGGTATGTATACAATTGAATATTATGCGGCCATAAAAAACAAAATCATGACCTTCACAGCAACATGGATGCAGCTGGAGACCATCATACTCAGTGAATTATCACAGAAACAAATCACTGAATACTGCATGTTCTCACGCAGGCCCTGATCACTGATCATACAAGCACAAGGGTGGGACTGGCAGGTTCTAGACACTGCTGAGGGAGAGTGGGAGGGAGGAGAGGGCACGTGGCAACACACTGGGCACCTGGTCCACTATCGGGGAGGGAGAGGGCCTACTAGAGACCCAAACTTCACCTGCATGCAACTGACTTATGTAGTAAATCTTCACAACTCTAAAATACCAAATAAAAAACCCCAAATGATTGCCTTTTTAGCTCCATTTGTCTCCCTACATAGACAAGTTACTTTCTGTACCTTATATTCCCACACTTCAGATAACAACAACTGAGCTCTTCATCTACTCAGAAGGGGAGAAGACTGTAAACACCATTATGAAACAAGTTCTCAGAAGCCTTTGGCGGCCATAAGGTATAGCCAGCAAGCAGGATAGCATGTAAGAATTTGATCTTTCCTTAGAACTATGAATCACAATTTTTAAACATTAGAAAATACAAAAAGCAGTGGTGACTGACTAAGCAGAATAGAGAAAGTTACAACCTAAGTACTTATAGGGGCACCAAGAAAGAGAAGTGAAACCCTTGGCCCCACAGCATCATTGGAGGAGGTCAGCGCTGGAGTCGCATTCCCTTTCCAACACCAGCACCCAGTCAGAGGCCTGCCTCAATTCTGCCAAGAAACAGAAGCGTTATTCTCTGGAGAAATGGAAGCTGAGGCAATCTGGATTTGGAAACATGTCAGAGAAGTTAGGGATGAGTAGGCAATGAAAATAGTGGAATTAGTGAAAAGTGGACACATGGTACCCAATCTTCCCCATTCCCAAAATTCCAGTTTCCTTTCTCCAACTGTTTACCAAGACAGCAGCACGGAGGATTCCTCTCTAGAGAAATATAAAAGTACAGAACCAGTGAAAAACCTCCACAAACTGTCACCTGGCAGGGGGTGGTTGTGTGGTGGTAGTGTCCCTAAGACAACTGAGCTTTCCTCCTCATCAACCCACATTGGAGCCTGTGGGTGGACAAGCCACCCATGCACCCACATTTCCAGGCAGCTTCGTGGTGCCTCTTGAATATGAATGGATGACCAAAAAACACTGGACCCTTGATGAAAGCTTCCAAGGAGAAAGAGACCAAATCAAGAGAATGAATATGCTGGAATAGTACAGGTAGCAGAATAAAATGTCAAGAGAACTATATTAGAAAATCAGAGACATGAGAAAATACTGTACTCAAAACACAAATGTAAGATGCTATGTAAAAGGAAGGCTAAGAGGTCAACAAACTGCTCCTGGAAATTAAAAAGATGATAGCTGAAGCCAGGCGCAGTGACTCACATCTGTTATCCCAATACTTGGGGAGGTTGAGGCAGGAAGACTGCTTGAAGCCAGAAGTTCAATACCAGCCTGGGCAACATAGCAAGACCCTGTCTCTACCCAAAACTTAAAAAATCAGTTGGGTGTGGTGGTGCATGCCTGTAGTCCTGGCCACTTGGGAACTAAGTTAGGAGGATCACTTGTGTCCAGGAGTTCAAAGCTGCAATGAGCTATGATCTCACCACTGCATTCCAACCTGGGAAACAGGGTAAGATCCTGTCTCTAAGGGGAAAAAAAGGATGATAGCTGAACTAAAAAGCTCAATAGGACTGGAAGGTGAAATTGATGAAATTTACCAGAAAATGAAACAAATAAAGAGAGGGAAAAATAGAACAGAAAAGATAATACATATTAGAGCAGTGCTAGGTTATAGAAATACATTACAAGCTACATTTGTAATTTAATTTTTATAGTAGCCACATTAAAAAGGTAAGAATAAAACAGGTGGGGTTAATTTTAGTAATATATGTTGTGTAGCCCAATAAATCCAAAATAATACCCATTCAACATGTAATCAATATAAAAATTATTAATGAAAGAGACACAATCCTCTTTTCATATAGCATTCCTCAATTTGGGCAATCTATGTTTTGAGTGCTTAGTGGCTCAAGGCTACCATATTGGAGAGCACAGATACAGAAGCTCCACCTAGATGTTCCAATGTCTGAATAATGGAGTTTCAGAAAGGGCAACAGGGAGGAAGATATGGGATTCTGGAAACAGAAGACTCAACGCAGGAGCAAAGCAGGAGGATGCTCTCAGGAGGATAGGTATGTGGCAGGGAGTGCCCAGGCCCCAGTGGAGCTGGAAGGTAGGGTCTCCGGGAGGGGGGCTCCGTGTCAGAACACAAATGTGATCTGTTTAAAGGTTTGGCGAAATTAGTTCACTAGTTGTTTGCCAGATTTGCTGAAGCATTTGGAAAAAGTTAGGCATTTACGGAAAGTGAAAATAAAAAACATCAAGGCTATCATTAACTATGAGAAAAATAGTTAGGAAAATCAAACACATAATCATTGTACAGTAATTGACTGAGGAGAACAAGACCCTCAGCTCTTATTAAGGAAAGTTGGCAAACACTGTGAAACATGGAGAAACCAGGAACCAAGTAGCATAGCCTGGATTCCAAGAAGTGACTCGTGTAAGGAACACGGAGGTGAACCTCCAAGGAAGCAGGTTACAAGAGCCACGTGCCTCTGGGAAGTGAGAGGGGAGGAGGCAGGAGGGTGCCGTCTTTGGCAACCTTTGGACATTTGGTTTTTTAAAACCTCTATCTATGTAATATATTGATACAAGTAAATAATTCAACAGTACATATTTTTAAAAGTAACAATGCTACTATAGGTAAATGCTAAGGGAGTTAAGAGTGGAGAGGTGAGATACTTCCAGAAAGAGGAGACTAGAGAAGTCTTTTTGGAGAAGTCGGAATTTTCACTGCTTCTTGAAAGATTCTTATAATTTCTACTATCCCCCAGCCTGGGGAGATGTTTACATTAATAAAAATATCGATCACAGGTGTCTTAAGAAGTCAGAGGGAAGGATGGCAAGGATGCTGCATTTTTTTGCAGTTATTTTCCCTTTTCAACAGCTCAGGTTGCTGTAACTGGTGATCTTGCTTTTAGAATTTGGAGCTGGAAGAATCTTCAAGATGCTCTGGTTCTGTAGCCCTCATGCTTGGTGAATCATGATACTCACCCACGGGATTGTTTAGTAAAAGTCCTGTTCCTGAGCCCAGACCCAGACCCCTGCATCAGGGGTGTGGAGCTGTATTTTCATAAAACTCTCAGGGATGTGATCCCTTCCCGAACAGTCGCTTCTTCGTTTTACAGTTTAGGGAAACTGACACACGCATGGGTTATACCAGTGATTCTCCGAGTGTGGCCCATGGACCGACATCTTCAGCAACATCTGGGAACTTGTTAGAAGTTAAAATTTGTCAGAACTTGTGAATTCTCAGGTCCCTCACTCCTGATCTATTGAACAGAAATTCAGTGTTTCAGTTGCGTATCCAAGTGAACATGGTGCCCACTCAAGTTTGCTATTATTATAGCAGTTTGTATAATATAAAGCTAGACCCCAAGGAGACTTTCCCCATGATATAGTCACATCCCTCACTTTATAAAAGAGAAACGGAGGCACAGAAAACCAAAACAACTTGCCCACCCCAGTGGCAGCAGCCGCCTTGGCACCAGAGGGAAGACAGTACCTACAGTCTGAACATATGAACAGCCTGAGTCCTAAACCACATTCATGAATGACTGGACCGAGCTCAAAACCATCTCCTTCCAGACTTCTCCACGGGTGCAGGACATCCAATAAACTTTAAATCAGTATTGGTCAAGTGTTCTGTTACTGGCAGCTGAACGTATTCCATATTCTATGATCCAAGGGTCTTCTAAAAACCCTCTGAGGCCTTTTCATATCATCATCATCTTGAGATAGCTTGGGCAGCTGTGGCTTAGTATATGAAATCCAAACTGAAAAGTATCTGTCTGTCCCTTCCTCTGGGTTTTCACAGGACCTTGTATGATCTTTATCACAGCACTTGGACCACTTGGTCCAATACTATAAGGGTTGGTTATTGGATCACAAGCCTCTCAACTTTGTGCCCCTAGAGCTTAGCACAGTGCCTGGCACACAGGGTGGAACTGAGTGAGTAAATAGTTGTGACGTGAATGGATAAAGAACAGGTTCTGTGTTCATGTTACAAATCAGCGTGTGGCTACTGCTCCTCTTTTATTTCATCTATAGGCCCAGCTATTTCCTCAACCAAGGGTTTGCTAACTTCCCTATTTATAAATAAGTTAACAGCCAGGCCAGTGACTCAGCCTGTAATCCCACGCTTTGGGAGGCTGAGGTGAGTGGATTGACTGAGCCCGAGGGTTCGAGACCCGCCTGGGCAACTTGGTGAGACCTCATCTCTACAATAAATCAAAAAATCAGCCGGCCATGGTAGCACGTGCCTGTAATTCCGGCTACTCGGAAGGCTGAGGCGGAAGGTTTGCTGGAGCCCAGCAGGTCAAGGCTGCGGTGGCTGGGAGCGGCCACTGCACTCCAGTCTGGACGACAGAGTTAAAATAATAATAATAATAACTTAACAATTTAATTTTCCCTTTGATTCCCCTTTATTCCAATAGATTTAGGGGTAGTTTTTGGTTATGTGTTTGCACTGTATGGTGGCAAAGAAGTCTGGCCTTTAAGTGTACCCACCACTCCCACCTGTGCACACTGTACCTGAGGGGTGATGTTTTTGACCCTCCACTCCTTCCCCCCACCTTCTGAGTCTCCAATGTCCACTATACCATTCTCAATGCCTTTGCAGATCCTTAGCTTAGCTTCCACTTGTAAGTGAAGACACGTGGTGTTTGGTTTTCTGCTCCTGTGTTAGTTCACTTAGGGTGATGTTCTCCAATTCCATCCAAGTTTCTGAAAACTACATTATTTCATTCTTTTTGATGGCTAAATAGCATTCAATAGTGTATATAACGGATTTTTATTATCTATGGATTAGTTGATGGGCATTTAGGTTGATTCCACATCTTTGCAATTGTGAATTGTGCTGCGATGAACATGCGGGCACTGGTGTCTTTTCTATATAACGACCTCTGTTCCTTAGGTTAGATACCTAGTGGTATCTAACTGGATCAAATGGTCAGTTGTTCTTTGGGAAGTCTCCATACTGCCTTCCATAGAAGCTGTACTAATTTACACTCCCACCCACAGAACATAAGCAGGTTTTTTTCATCACAACTGTGCCAACATCTGTTGTTTTTTGATTTTTTTAATAGTGGCTGTTCTTACTGAGTGGTATCTAAGTGGTAGCTTATTGTGGTTTTAATTTGCATTTCCCTGATGATGAGTGATGCTGAGCATTTTTTCATGTTTGTTGGTCATTTGCATATCTTCTTTTGAGAGATGTCTGTTTGTGTCAGTTATCCACTTTTTAAAGGGGTCATTACTTTTTCTTGCTTTACTTTTTCTTGCTGATTTGTTTGAGTTCTTTGTAGATTCTGAGTGTATAGTTTGTGACTATTGTCTCCCATTCTGTAAGCTGCCTATTGGCTCTGTTGATCATTTATTTTGCTGTGCAAAAGCTTTTTGGTTTAATTAAGTCCCACCTATTTATCTTTGATATGTTGCATTTGCTTTTGGGTTTTAGTTATAAATTCTTTGCCTATGCCAATGTTCTGAAGAGTTTTCCCTGTATCTTATTTGAGAAAACTCTTCAGTTTTCCCTGTATTTTTATTTATGATTTCAAGTCTGACATTTAAGTCTTTAAATTATCTTGAGTTAATTTTTGTATATGGTGACAATAGGAATCAAGTTTCATTCTTCTGCATGTCATTATATTTTCCCAGCACCATTTGGTGAACAGGCATTATTTCCCTAGTGTATGTTTCTGCTGCTTTCTCAAAAGTCAGTTAGTTATATGTACAAGGTCTGACAATTAAGTTCGCAAACTTGCCATAGTACACTTATGTTGGCAGCATTGTACAAACAACTCTGTAAGGTTTCATAATCTTGGTATATCAGGGTCTCACAGCTGTGTTTGTGTCGATGTGTTGTAGTGTCTTGCTGAGTGGCGTTCATATCGTTGTTGCATATTTTTGTGTGCTGTCATGAGAATGTTGGAACTTGAATTGGAGCATTGAACAAACATTAAATTTCTTGCTAAAATTGGCAAGAGTGGGAGTGAAATCAAGGATATGTTAGCCCAAGTTTATGAGGCTAATACCACAAAGAAAATGGCAGTGTACAAATGGATTAAAATGTTTTTCTGAGAGGGGAGAAGGCGTCACTAATGAAGAGAGGTCAGGACAGCCAGTAATGAGCAAAACATTGCAAAAACTCATTGGATCGTGTATCAAAATCGTTGACTATGAGAAGCATGGCAGACCAAATAAACATCAATAGAGAAGCAGTTAGAAAAATCTTAACTGAAAATCTTGGAGTGAGAAAGGTGTGTGCAAAAATGGTCCCAAGAGAGCTCTTGCATTATGACAATGCACCGGTTCACACAGCACTGTTTGTGAAGGAGTTTTTAGCCAGCAAACAAATAACTGTATTGGAACACCCTCCCTACTCACCTGATCTGGCCTCCCATGACCTTTTTCCTTACCCAAAGATAAAGGAAATATTGAAAGGAAGACATTTTGAAGACATTCGGGATATCAAGGGTAATACGACGACAGCTCTGATAGCCATTCCAGAAAAAGAGTTCCAAAATTGCTTTGATGGGTGGACTAGGTGCTGGCATGGATGCATAGCTTCCCAAGGGGAATGCTTCAAAGGTGACCATAGTGATATTCAGCAATGGGGTATGTGGCACTTTTTCTAGGATGAGTTTGTGAACTTAATTGTCAGACCTTGTAAGTGCGTTTGTTTCTCGATTCTCTATTCTGTTTCATTGGTCCGTGTATCTGCCCTTGTACTAACACCATGCTTTTTTGGTTACTATAGCCTTGTAGTGTAATGTGATGCCTCTAGCTTTGTTCTTTTTATTTAGGATCGCTTTGGCTATTCTGGTTCACTTTTGGTTCCATATGAATTTTAGGATTGTTTTTCTAATTCTATGAAAAATGATGGTAGTTTGATAGGGATTGCATTGAATTTCTAGATTACTTTGGGTAATACGGTCATTTTACCAGTGTTGATTCTTCTAATCCGTGAGCTTGGGATGTTTTTTCGTTTGTATCCTGTAATTTCTTTCATTAGTGCTTTGTAATTCTTCTTATAGAGATCTTTCATCTCCTTGGTTAAATATATTCCTTGGTATTTCTACTCTTTGGCTGCAACTGTAAATGAAATTGAGTTGTTGATTTGATTCTCAGATTGGTTGCTATTGTGTATAGCAGTGCTATTGATTTGTGTGTGCTGATTTTATATCCTGAAACTTTACCAAATTCACTTATCAAGACCAAGTGTCTTTTGGAAGAGTCTTTAGGATTCCCTAGATATAATACCATATTGTGTGTATACAGAGATAGTTTGATTTCTTCTTTTCAAATTTGGATACCTGTTATTTCTTTTTCTTGCCTAATTGCTCTGGCTAGGAGTTCCAGTATTATATTGAATAGGAGTGGTGAATGCATTCAACTTGTTCCAGTTCTGAAGGGGAATGCATTCAACTTTTCTCCATTTAGGATGACATTGGTTGTGGGTTTGTCATATATGGCTTTTATCATTTTGAGGAATGTTCCTTCTATGCCTGTTTTGCTGAGGGTTTTTATCATGAGAGAATACTAGATTTTATCAAATGGTTTTTCTGCATCTATTGAAATGACCATATGCTTTTTGTTTTTAAATATGTCATGTAGTGAATCATATTTATTGACTTGCATATGTTGAAGCATCCTTGCATCCCTCAGATAAAACCTACTTGGTCATGGTGAATCAATTTTTTTATTGTGCTGTTGAATTCAGTTTGCTAATATTTTGCTGAGTATTGCATCTATGTGCATGAGGAATATTGATCTGTAGTTTTTTTTGTTGTTGTTGTGGTCCTGGTTTTGGTATCAATTCTGTTTATCTTCTCAAAGAACGAACTTTTTGTTTCATTGATCCTTTTTTTAAAAATTTCAATTTAATTTAGTTCTGCTCTGCTCTTCATTATTTCTTTTCTTCTGCTATCTTTGGGTTTGGACTATTCGTGTTTTTCTAGTTCCTTGTTAGGTTGTGAATATGTCATCTTTCAGTCTTATTAATGGGCCTTAAGTACTGTAAGTTTTCCTTTGAGCACAGTTTTGGCTGTGTCCCAGAGGTTTTCATAACTTGTTTCATAGTTGAAACTTATTTCAAGAAATGTTTTACTTTCCATTTTTATTCCATTGTTGACTCAGGGATCATTCAGGAGCAGATTGTTTAACATCCATGTTTTTGTTTGGTTTTGTGAGCTCTTCTCAAAGTTAATTTCTAGCATTATTCCACTGTGATCTAAGAAGTTGCTTGATGTCATTTGAATTTTTAAAAATTTATTGAGACTTGGATTGTGGATGATCTATGTTGGAGAATGCTCCATGTGCTGATGAGAAAAATTTATATTCTGTAGTTTTGGAGTGGAATGTTCTGTAGATGTTTGCTAATTCCATTTGCTCTAGGGTCCGGTTTAACTTCAATGATTCTTTGTTGATGTTCTACCTTGATGATCTATCTATTGTTGTCAGTGGAGTGTTGAAGTCTCTCCCTATTATTGCATTGCTATCTACCTCTTCTTGTTGGATTGATACCTTTATCATTATATAATAACTATCGTTGTCTTTTTTATTGTTGTTAAAGTCTATTGTATCTGATAAGAGAATGGCAAGAATACCTGCTCATTTTTGGTTTACATTTGTGTGGAATATTTTTTCCCACCCCTTTGAGTCTATATGAGTCTTTGTGTGCTAAAAGGGTCTCTTGAAGGCAGCAGGTAGTTGCATTGTGTGTTTTTTAAAAATTCATTTTGTCAGTCTATACCCTTTTTAGAAGGGTATTGAGATCATTGACATTCAGGGCTAATAATGATATATAAGGTGCTATTCCATTCATTGTTCTGGTTGTTTCCTGGTTGCTTTATTATTTTTTTCTCTACTGTATTGGTGTTTTATAACCTCTGTGAGTTTTATGATTTATAATGTTTTTCTTCTGGTGTATTTTGACCTTTTGTTTCAGTATTTAAACTCCTTTATTTCTTGTAGAACCAGTCTAGTGGTAACAAATTCCCCCAGAGTTTGCTTGTCTGAGAAAGACTTTCTATTTCATTTATGAAACTTAGTTTTGCGGGATACAAAACCCTTGACTATTATTCTGTTTGAGGATATTGAAGATAGGCCCTGCCTTGTAGTGTTTCTTTAGAGAAGTCTGCTGTTAGTCTGATAGGTTTAAACTTTATAATTTATTTGATGCTTTTGTTTCACTGCTCTCAACATTCTTTCCTTTACATTAACTTTGCATAACTCCATGATCATATACCTGGGAGCTGATCTTTTTGCAATGAATTTTCACGGTGTTCTTTAGGCTTCTTGTATCTGGATGTTTATGTCTCTGGCAAGGCCAGGGAAATTTTCCTCCATTATACCCTCAAATCGGTTTTCCATACATGCTGCTTTCTCTTCTTCCTCAAGAACACCTATGATTCTTAGGTTTGGGTGTTTTACATAATTTCACATTTCTTGGAGATTTTATTTGTTCTCTTGATTCATTTTTCTTTATTTTTGTCTGATTGGCTTAATTTGAAAGCCTTTGTCTTCAAGTCCTGAGATTCTTTCCTCTGCTTGTTCTAGTCTACTGTTAAAATTTTCCACTGCATTTTGTACTTCCCTAAATTAGTCTTTCATTTCCAGAGTTTCAGCTTTTTTTTTAAGGTGTCTATCTCTTTGGAGAATTTTGCATTCATGTCCTGAATAGTTTTTAAAATTTCTTTATGTTGGTTTTCAACTTTCTCCTGAATCTCATTGAGTAACTTTATAATCAAGCTTTTGAATTCTACCTCTGGAATTTCAAAGTTTTCATTTTGGTTAGGGTCCATTGCTGAAGAGTTGGTGTGGTTTTTATGGCATATTGGCGAACTCTGTTTTTTCATATTGTCAGAATTATTTTCCTGGTTCCTTCTCATTTGGATAGACTGCTTTTTCTTATTTGAGAGTGACAGGGGGTTGACATAGGCACTACAGGTTCCCTTGATTATATATAGTCTTGCGGTGGGGAGTTTCTCAATTGTCAGCTGTACCTGCACAGGCTCAAGGCATCCTGTGTGGCTGGGGTGGCTTGGATAGTTGTGTCAGCGGGGCCCTGGGATTAGACATTCCCCAAAGCTGAGGTATTATATCAGATGTAATAGGCTGTGCTGTTGACCTGTGGCCAGGAGGTGGCACGTAGGTGTTCCTCCATGGTAGTGCCAAACCAGCCTAGATGGTGGGCAGGGCTTCAGGGAATTACCCAAGTTCTATGTCTGTTTTCAGCCTTTGAGGGGAGTGTTGGGGAAAAGGAACTCAAGTTCCCTATCAGTGGGGATTGGGAGGGAATCCTTGGTCACTGGGGTAATGTTGTGCCGAGGCTGCACAAAAGAGTTTAAATGGGGAGTAAAAGGTTGCTAGGGTAAGGAGTCCCACCCACCTTTCTCACCTCAGCCTCAGGCAGCGTGTATTCAAAATGTCTAGTACAGCCAGCCTCAGGTCTTCTCACAGCAGCCTGCCCTAGTCAGGAACTATCTGGCACGTTACAGTTGACCCTTGGGGTCTGTTCCCTCCCAGCCCAGCTAGAAAGCAGCCACCGACAAGGGTTGGGTTTCTGGCATATGGTGGTTGGAGCTTCTCAGGGATTTTTTTTCCCTGCACCATTCCATGTGGAGTCCAGAGCATGGCTGTGGGTAAGGCAGTTTCCCGTGAGAGACTGGAGTCCTGTAAAGCTTGGGGGACCTTCTAAATCTATGGCAGGAGCACAGAATTCCTGGATTATCCTCACTTACCTTCCTCACAGCATCCAGAGGCTGCTTGTGGTTTGCCTTGTGATTCAGGCAAGAGTCTGGCTAGTTCTAACCCAGGTGGATTGATTTTTCTCTTCTTTGCACTATCTGGTTATTATTACTTCTTTGATGAGTCATGGGGCATGCTGCCAGTTCTGTATCTCTCTACATGCTGAGAAAATTCTCTGCATTTTGGTTTATTCCACAGGAAAAACACTTTAGCTGCTTCTCGTTGACCATCTTAATCCCATCCTTTCAATAATTTCATTTTCAATGTAGCCTTTCCCCTAACAGAAACATGTGACTTTTGCTCTTAGTCATAATTCTCCCACTGCCCCTGGATATCTATTTCTTTGTCTTTGGTGAAAGTAGAAGTGATATTCAGAAGAAAACAACTCCTAACTGGAACTACCTGCAAACTAAACTATGTTCTGCTAGGATATGGAGGGGGTAGGAGTCTAGAATAAGCTAGGGGGAATGGAGAGTATAGATGCCAGGGCAATGGTGTTCCTGTCCCGCCAGGCTGAGCAATCTCCGGTAAGGAGGCCACAAGACAACCCTAGGGCCAACCCAGCTCCAAGGCTGAGTCACAGTGTCACAATATAGTATAAGGGATCCTTAAAAGTAGGCCTCACATCAGATTCTACCTGAATGAAAAATCATCATTTATTCTTTTAACGTGTGTGTGTGTGTGTGTGCGTGTGTGTGTGTGTGTGTGTGTATGTAATACACACCTTTAAGAAACACATTGGAGCTGGGCTCGGTGGCTCAGCCTGAAACACATTGGAGCTGGGCTCGGTGGCTCAGCCTGTAATCCCACGCCTTGGGAGGCTGAGGTGAGTGGATTGCCTGAGCTCGCGGGTTCGAGACCCGCCTGGGCAACTCGGTGAGATCTCATCTCTACAATAAATCAAAAAATTAGCCGGGCATGGTAGCGCGCACCCGTAGTTCCAGCTACTTGGAAGGCTGAGGTGGAAGGATGGCCGGAGCCCGGCAGAGCGAGAGCGAGGCTGCGGTGGCTGTGAGCGGCCACTGCACTCCAGTCTGGGCGACAGAGTGAGACTCCAACTAAAAAAAAAAAAAAAAAAAGAAAAGAAACACATCGGAGACACATATAAGAATGTTTAAAGAAGCAATTGATAATAATAAACTATGAACAATGCATATATATGTATACAGACACACACACACACACACACACACAATTCTGAGTTCAACTTTACCAGTTAATGGTGAATTTTTTTCCTTGTACCAATTTACACGCCCACTAGCAAAGTATGAATTTCCATTGTTTACATGTTTATTGACATTTCTTAATGGTTATACATTTTTCCAATCTAGTAGGTATAAAATATCTCATGTGGTTTTAGCTTTCCTTGATTACTAATGAAGCATGTGCTCCTTTGAAATATCTATTACTATTTTCTGCCTCTTTTTGAAATACCACTTTGAATTCTTTGCCTATTTTTCTATTGAGTTGTTTCCTATTTGTTTCTAGTGATTTACATATATATTCTAGATACTAATCTTTTGTTAGATGTATTCTAAATATTTTTCTATTTTATGACTAGTCTTTCTACTCTTTGGTATCATCAGATGGCCAGAAAGTCTCGCTTTTAATGTTAAAATGTCCACTTTTTCTTTGTGTATTTCACTTTTTTGTGGCTTAAAAAATTCTTCCCTACTTGAAAGTTTAAAAAAAAAATTCTCCTTTATTTAAACACTAGATATCCTGCTTTGAAACAACTCATGGAAAAGTTAGCTGAAATATAGATGTTAGTTGCTCGTTGTAATGTCAGATATCACATTAACAGAGACAGTTAACTTAACAAAGATTTTACTGTGCCATTTCTGTGATCCCTGGCACACCTCAGTCTCCACACAATAAAAAAAGAAATAATACCACTTGCTTTTTTCAAAGAATCATAGATGGTTTTAAAAAGTGAAAAATAACATTTGTGTTCCAAACTATAAGCTGAATGTGAAAAGTTTTGCACACAAAAGCAGTATACAAAATAATGTTCCAGTTTTATGTTACTTTATTCTTTTCTGCTATAATGAAAAGTTATATTTTTAAATCCCTTCTGTTCCCTTTATAGCCCCTGTCCCTTTTGCCCACTCTTCTGAAGCATCCAGTGTCATAAATAATTGTGTATTCAACCAGTGTCCTTATAGTCTTCCTGCAAAAGTGTGCATCGACAATGTTTGAGTGTTTCAAGCCTATACAGAAGTAGAGGGAAGAGTATGATGAACCCACACATACCTGAGTGAGATTCAGTGATCAACAAATGGTCGTTTGTTTCATCATATGCCTCCACAGTACACACCCCACCCACTACTGGGTTGTTTTAAAGAAAAGCCCAGCCATCTTATAATTTAGTTAACAAATACTTCAGTAGATTCTCTAAAAGATATGGAACACCCCTGACCTTTTTTTTTTTTTTTTTTTTACAAACATAATCATAATAACATCATACCTAAAATATTAACATTAATTCCTTAACATCATCAATTAATCAGCAATTGCTCAAATCGCCCTAAATGTTTCACAGATTTTTTAAAAAAGTGTTTAAGCAAGTTGAGAGTCCAAACAAGGCCCATTTATTTATTTGTTTGAATTTACTGAAAATACCAATCCCTTTGACCTGGAGAATTTCCACATTGGATTTCCTGATCGCATTCCTTTGCTGTTCCTCCACCCCGGCATTTCATATGTGTTGGTAGTTGGATCTAGAAGTTCAACCAGTTTCAGGTTGATACTTAGGCAAAACTACTTCAGAGATGGTGCTGTGTTCTTTCTATTGCTTTCCATTAGGAGCTGTGTAATTTCTGACTTTTATAGTAAGTCCCCTACATACAAATAACTTACGTTCCGAGAACACATTTGTAAGGCCAACTTGTTCATAAGTCCAACAAAGTTAGCCTAGGTACCCAACTAACACAAGCAGCTATACAGTACTGTAATAGGTTTATAATACTTTTCACACAAATAATACATTAAAAATAAAGAAAACATTTTTAATATTACAGTACAGTATCTTGAAAAGTACAGCAGACACATGAACTAACTTACGTGATTGGACATGCGAATGCACGTTCACAACTTTGAAAGTTTGCAACTTGAAGGTTCATATGTAAGGGACTCACTATATACTCTTATAGGGATGCTTAAAATGAAGCAGTGGGTCTAGCTCTTATCAGACTAAACCATTCATACAGTTACTAGTCTTTCACATAATGGGAATGCACATTTTTAAGGCATTATATTCCTATTGTTTATTCCTACTTCTATCACAGTGAATTGGAATATCTGCTACCCTCAAATTTGCCATCTTTATGTAAGAATTTTAAAAATTCTTTGTCAAATTGACTGATGGGGAATTTCATTGTTCAAATTTTCATTTCTTTACTTATTTATGAGGTTGACTGTAAGTATTCATATATTTGTTGACAAATTCGTACTTCTCCTTTTATGATTGACTTTTCGTGCTATTTGTCCTTTTTTCTTACTAATCTGTAAAATTATTTTTGTTTTGCTAAGAGTTTTTTAAGTGAATAAGAAGACTTTTATTTCTAAAACTGGCCTTGATTTCTAATTTTCCATCAAGACACCAGATGCTTTCAGAATATTTAGCTCACTAATAATTAGTTCACAATTCCATTTGAAGTGCTCCTCTGCCTTCCTTTGGGTAGAATCCACACAACCTGGGAGATTTACTTCACCACAGTTGGTTGCCAGCAACAGAAGCAGGGGCTGTTGTGGCTGCCTTTTTGATCCAGGTGGTGTTAAGAGCTTTCTCATATGTTAAAAAATTCACCCTATGGTGGTTTTTTTTTTTTTTTTTTTTTTTTGGCTTTTGTCAGATTTTATTTTGGAAATTGAGTAACTGGGTGAATACCACACGGCTGGCAAGGTGTAGCCCCAGGATTATGGGAGGCAGTAGGCCTATCAGCTGACAGTAATATTAGCTGATATACTTTCACATGTATCCATTAGCCCTACTTACTTCACCTTGCAGACAATAAGGAACCAAACAATACTCCAGGGTGTGTGTGGTAGGGGGTGAAGGAGAATAAGGACAGATGTGAATGGGTGTGTGGGTACTGTTTAGGTGAGGCTCTGGAAGACACAGATGGATGATTCGTATTTTTTGAGTATGTTAAAAAAAATTTTTGAGGAGAATTCAGTAAGTGTCTTTTCTCAAAATTCCCAATAAAAACAACTAGATATGAACTTAGACTACAGAAAAGACAGAATTAAAAACTTATGGACCTTTTATATATGTTAAAAACATTGTTTACTGAAATTTTAAATTTTCTATCCCAGTTTGATAGCTTGAAGTTTATCATATAATTTATTTTGAAAAATTGATATTTGTAATTTTTTGTTAACAATATGTAATCTTTGTATTTTTAGAAATTGATTCCACTTGAAGATTAAACATTAAGTAAAAATTTTTTTTTACATTTAACTCTGCACTATTATTGCAGCCTTTCTCTGCCACATTTTTGTCCCCTATGACTCAGTCTCTAAGAGCACAAGATCTTTATCAATGCTAATACCTCCCTCTCTCCCCCCCACCTCGTGCTTACAATCTTGGTGGCCTCTTATTAGAATAAGAACTTAATTTCTTACCTTGGTTTACAAAGTCTTATAAATTCTTCTATTTTCCTATCAGTCACTCAACTCTAGGCTCACTAGTCTCTCTTCCTTGAACTCACCAGCCTTTTCTTGTCCTGGGTGTCATAGCAGCTGTTCTTTTGGTGGAATGCATTTCTCTCAGTTGAGGTTCCGATTCCAAGCCCACCTCTTCAGAACAGCCTTCCCCAATCATCTGGTTCTTGTCTATCGCAACATCTCATCTGAATTCCACACACAGAACATGAGACCGACGTTCTCTTGTTCAGTATCAACATCCACTATCCATACGCTCCTCTAAAGAGCCGTGTCTTGCTCACTATGCATTCCAGTTCCAGAATAGTGCCTGGTTATAGTAGAGACTCAATAAGTATTCGTTACATACATTTAATTCTTTCATCCATTTAAGCTTTATCTTATTGTGTGGGGTGAGACAGAAATCTATTTTTATTTTTCTCAATAAGTAATTGACTTTTCTGATTCCATTTATTGGAGTGAAAGTTATTCACCCTTTTATCATAAGACGTTGCCTCTATCAGGTATTTACATTTTGACACATAATTGGTGTTGTGTGGGTTTTCTAGTCTATTCTACTGACAATTCAATTTTATACCAGTCTCACTGTTTTAAATGCAGTGTTTTTCAATTCCAGTATTTAATTGTAATGCTTCCCACATTTATCCCCTCTCCCTCATCAAGCCTCCATTTTTAAGATTTTCTTGACGTCTCACTTGATTTTTTATATGAGTTTGATAGTTGTGGCATTAGTCATATGTTATTTGTGGAGAACCGCCATTTAAAAAATATTATCAACCGTGTTAGATTTTCTATTTCCCTATATTCTCCTTGTATATCAATTTAAAAATTCTTTGTTAGCCTATTAAATTCACCAGGGTTTTCTTCTAGCTTTTCTTTTCTTTTCTATTAAAATATTTGACTCATTTGGCATTTATTTTGGTGTGAGAGGATGAAGATCCAGCTCTATTTTTGCCCCAGATAGCCAGTCAGTTACTGAGTAATCTAACTTTATCCCAGGGATCTGAAACAGCCCTTATCATATGCTAAATTTCTATCCACAAAAATTTGGGATTACTTCTTGACTCTATTCTTTGATCGTCTATTCTCTTACAATATATTTAATTATTGTCACTTTACCAAGTTTTGTTAGTGAGCAGAGCTAGTTCCCTCTCAGCACTATTCTTTTTCATATTGACTTCCAGTCATTTTTACCTGCTTAACAATTTTTAAGTTGGATTTTTGAATCATTTTCTCAAATTCTCACCTCCCCTCCAACTGTCTTCAACTTAATTTCATTGAATATGCAGACTGAGATGGGGAGAAACCACACTTTGGCAATACTAAATCTCCATACACAGTACAAGTCATTTTTTAAAATGTCTGTTTCTTGGACTCTCAGTGGGGATCTTTTTTCCCATTATATTTGGTTATTGCTGGCATATAGAAAAGCTTTTGGGTTCTATTCTTTTTCTGGGACTGCTGTAACAAAATATCACGAACTGGGTGGCTCAAAGCATCAGAAATTTATTGCCTCACATTTCTGGAGATTAGAAGCCTGAAATCAAGGTATCAGCATGGCTCTACTATCTTGCGGGCCCTGTGGGACAATCTGTTCCCTGTCTTTCTGTCAGCCTCTGGGTTCAAGACCCACCCCCCCCTCTAGTATGACTTTATCTTAACTATTTCTGCAAGAACCCTATTTCCAAATAAGGCTCCATTCTGAGGTACTAGGAACTTCAACATCTCATTTTGGGTGACATGATTCAACCCCCAAGAGTGCCATGTGTTTTGCAAGTACTCACTTTAGTTTCCTCACTGCTTCCAATTATTTCAGACGACTCTCTTTGTTAAGCCACGAACAGTTTATCATCTGCATATAATCAAAGTGTGGTGGCTCATCATCCCTTTATCCAAGCTGATTGGCTAGTACTTCATCACACATAGACAACAGGTATTCATAATCTTTAAAAATTTTGCTTCATTGTCTTTAAAATTCGAATTTGATTACTACCAGAGTGTAGCATTAAAAAACAAAACGAAACTATCCATTTGTATTTCCTCGGTGAACTTTGTGTTTCTATCCTTTGTCTACTTTTTATACTGGGGATATCAAAAATTAATTAGAAAAAACTCTTGTGCATTAAAAGTTTTAACTTCTTGTAACATGTTGAAAATATTCTCCCCCAAGACTTTGAAAGCACCTTGTCAACTACCCAGTGGCCAATAGTACAAAACAAGATGAAAGGTAGAGATCTACTGAAACACAGATTAATCAATCATATCTTTCCGTGCAAGTCCAATACAGGCACAAATACCTCTCACAATGTAAGAGCAGTAAGATGAATAGTGGCATGCAATGTAGATTTTTATGAAGCACTCTTGAAAATTTCAAGTACACTAATATTTATAACTTGTCTCCTAGTATACTATTTCCAAACCATTCAATTTCTTTTCCAGCTAAAGCACTCAAAGGAGCTTCAAGGACTAAATGATCTGATTAACCCTTTAGTACCAAATGCTTCACAGCTCTTGCTCTCACATACTCATCAAGTTTACACTGACATTTAAAGGTCCTAATGCCATCAAAGAAAGGATTAATCTGTCCTTGGCTTATCTAAATGACCAAATAATAAGACTTAAGTGATAACTAGCTGTAGGATATGTCCTTATTAAATTTGATAGGATTTTTAAAAAGCCAAGTAATGTAATAAAGTTTGCAAAATGATTTAGATTAAACAGGTTTGACTGCTCAATTTGGAAGTGATTCAGTGCACAGGTATAGGCATAAAGATACTTTCAAAATATTAGGCTTTGAATGCTGCTGACCAGAAAGTTGAGAAATGTTCAATGAACGTTACAATGTATTGTTTTTACCAGTTTTCCCTGCTTACAAAATAAAAATGTGCTTATTTTAGGAATATGCATTTTTTTTCTCCCCACAAGTGTCACTCCTTCCCAAGAACTATTTACATAACTTATCAATGTGCTAAAAAAAATAGGAGAAAGGAAGGACAACCTTGATCTTAGTAGGTTAACACTCACCCAGAAATATAAATGCCCCAACAGCCCAGCCAGAAAGCCCCTGAGTACTTTGCTATTTTGTGGGCAGAGTACTTTGACAGCTCCCACTGGTCAAGAGCGTACAAACGAAGATGCTAGGACTTGGAAATGTTCCTAATGACATTCAAGCCAGCCTGGATTTGGTCACTTTACTCATCCCACACCTTATAGCTTTCTTTATTCTATGCACATTCTTACTTGCTTACGAAGCAAAAATATCTAGACTTATAAATAAAACCTAGCAGATTTTAATTCTTGGTCATAAGTCTATGTAGTTTAATGATAAAAGATTAAAAATTTTGTAAAGTATGAAACAAACAGTTTTATTAGATGAACTCATTTATTTGACACATTAAATTAGGCAAAGAAATATCTATGTAACTGCATAAAAAGAATCACATTCTCATACTACTTGAACACACAGCAGTGGTCAAAAATAATGAATTGTAGAATGGACCCCGGGACTTGATGAAAAAGACACTCTGTACAGAAAAGTTTCAGGCTTCTAACTTCACTGAGTCCAGTACTAAACGTGCTTCCTTATATTCTTCAGCTTCTTCCAAGTCTTTTTCACTTTCCTGAAATGAAATAGAATACAAATTAGGTCTCTCATTGTTAAATTTCAGTACTTTGTTATTTATTCAAATATTACAAACCATTAATGTAAGTAACTCAAAAATTAAGAGAAAAAAGATCCCAAACCTTGTTTAAATATACTATAATCCCCCAGGTAGCTTGCTTCACTGTATATTTTATTACATGTATATAATATATCCTTATATATGAGTTATCTAAAGCTACTGACATTAAGTAAAAACCTCAGAAAAAAATGTAAAGAAAATTTATGTTCTCATTTTATCAACACATCATCATTATACAAAGGGGAAAAGTCAAAAGGAAGATTTACAAACATGTTACATACATGACAACATTCAGGCCAAAATAATACTCCAACACTCACAATGATAAAGAAGAGTACTGGTGTCATACCAGAGTTAAATATAACTTTAGAATTAGAAAAGTGATTTGCCTGCTTATTAATGAGTATTACATACCCTATACTAAAGAAAACAAAATGTCTTTCATTGACTGATATTTAAAGATTGAGTTTTTCTATAATACTGATATACAAGAAATGTTTAACTAATATACTGTAATGGTAACAGACAAGCAAAATAATATCATTTACATGATTACACACAGGAGATTTTGTTTGATTTTTTAAATGAAGTTATGTTCAGCAATTCATGTCAGATCAATAAAAGATGGAAAATAGTTACAGAGTAGAGGGAATGCAGTTTGTGCGTATTTAATATGAAAATTGCCAGGTGTGGTCGCTCACATCTATAATCCTAGCACTTTGGGAGGTGGAGGTGAGAGGACTGTCTGAGCTCAGGGGTTCCAGACCAGCCTGAACAACATGGCAAGACATCATCTCTACAATAAGTCATTAAAAAAAAAAAAATTAGCCGGGTGTAGTGGCACACGACTGTAGTTCCAGTTACTTGGGAGGCTGAGGCAAAAGGATCTCCTGAGCCCAGCAGGTCCAGGCTATGGTGGCTGTGAGCGTGCCACTGTACTCTAGCCTGGGCAACAGAGTGAGACTGACTCAAAAAAAAAAAAAAAAAGAAAGAAAGAAAACTTAGACCAGGCACAGTGGCTCATGCCTGTAATTCCAGCACTTTGGGAAGCTGAGGTGGGAGGATTGCTTGATCCCAGGAGTTCAAGACCAGCTTGGGCAACATAGCAAGACCTCATCTCTACAAAAAAATTAAAAAATTAGCTGGGAGCCAGACTCGGTGGCTCAGCCTGTAATCCCGCGCCTTTGGGAGGCTGAAGTGAGTGGATTGCTTGAGCCCACGGGTTCAAGACCCGCCTGGGCAACTTGGCGAGACCTCATCTCTACAATAAATCAAAATGAGTCAGGCGTGGTAGCGCCCGCCTGTAGCTCCAACTACTTGGAAGGCTGAGGCAGAAGGATCGCCGGAGCCCAGCAGGTCGAGGCTGCAATGGCCGGAAGCGGCCACTGCACTCCAGTCTGGGTGACAGAGTGAGACTCCAACTCAAAAAATAATAATAATAATAATAATAAATTAGCTGGGCATGGTGACATGTGCTTGTAATTCCAGCTGCTCAGGAGACTGAGATGGAGGGATTGTCTGTGCCCAGGAGGTCAAGGCTGTGATGAGCTGTGATCGTGCCACTGCACTCAAGCATGGGCAACAAAGTGAGACTGACTCAAAGAAAAAAGAAATCTTAAAGCAAAAGAATGAGAATTTGCTTAGCTTACACTATAGGTAAGAATTTCTTTATTTCTTATAATTTAAACATGTCTTTGTTCTCTGTCAGTAAATATAAGTTCTTTGAGGGTAGAGATATTGTTGAATATAATATTCACATGCAATATTCATCCAAAGACATTACTTTTTTCAAGCAATTTCTATTACTTTCTCAGATACTAGATTTCATGAGAGAAAAAAGCATTTAAACTGTCAAGAAATACAAATGGTACTTCTTGTCTTAAGGAGCATTTTAACACAGTAATTATTTCCTGCTTTATCTATGTTCTGTATTATAGGCATTTATACCAGTAACTCTTAAGTGCTATCCAGCTCCACGTTAATATGAGGGGACTGCCTGTATTTTTTTTCTCTCTCTAAAATTCACTTACATTTGAATCTGGAAAAATTCCAATCCTTTTAATAAGGACCCAAATTCATTTGAAACATCAGATCTTTTAAAATTACAAACGGTCAACTCATCCTTAATGTGTCAAAAAGATCTTCATATTAAAAAAAAATAATTCAATATATTGCTGGACAATATTGGTTTGATTATAACTTAAATATATTTAATTATTTAATATTTAATTAACGAAATTTAAATGAACACAATAAACATTCTAGAAAACAGTACTTTTACTGGCTATATAACTCAAAACACAAATTAAACTCCATTAGTGATTTTAAAATATGCTGGTATACAGGGCAAGTAAATAAAAAATATCACCAACTAGTTCTCAGTATTAAATATTTAAATTTTTGGCCTTCCATGTATTTGATTAAAAAAAAATTTAAACCCAAGACAGACACATTCACTTACTAACACCTGCTGGAGATCGGCGTAGGCTGCTTCCAACCTGCGCTGGCAATCTGGGATCATCATCCGGGACTCCTGCAGGATCTCTGCCTGTAATGAGAATCTCTG
Organism: Cephalopachus bancanus; assembly: GCA_027257055.1. Lineage (NCBI taxonomy): Eukaryota > Metazoa > Chordata > Mammalia > Primates > Tarsiidae > Cephalopachus > Cephalopachus bancanus. The sequence goes on from JAPVLO010000328.1 coordinate 1,493,213, forward strand.
TGAGACGTGCAGAGACAGTAAAGCTCATGTGTGTGGAGCTCACACCTCGGTAAGCAGCTAATATCTCAGAACAGAAAAAATTATGGTCTGTTAAGTGGCTCAAATTTTAACTTAAATTGTGTTTATTAGAAGTTAGAAAGAAAGACTACCACACTGTAAAATCTACAAAGTACAAGTTTTAAAACTAAACCTTTTTCATAATCGCCTTCTTATGCTAAGTGAAAATTAACTGGAAAAGCTTTTCATAGAACATTTATTTTAAAAATCTATTTAAAATAAACTATTTCCCCTGCTGTCACAAAGCACCTTTATTCAAAATGGGATCAGCTGGCTATATAAATATCTCCTGCATCTTTTCAGTAATAAAGAAAAACAGTGTTCAGATAATATCACATGGAGATAATTACTGCATGAGGAAAGTTATTGAGTTATTGATCACATTGTGAGCACACTGCAGGAGGTTCTCAGTGAAAGACAGAGGTAAAGATAAATGAAAAGCAAAGACCAGCAGGTTCATATTTTTGATGCTTATCATGCATAAAAAGTTATTACTTATCCTTGTGCTTCATTTTAGGAGAAAGATTATTCTCCCCATGCAGTTTGAGCCAAATTACCAACGTGGCACCCCTCTGAATCTGAACCTCTTGCCTATTTCTCCTGGAGACATACACTACAGAATTAAACACAGAATATTTATTCTAGAGGACATTTCTGGACTTAAAATCCATCATTCAAAACTGGACTGTAACACATCAAATCACAAAACAAGAAAAAAAAATCAAATCAATGACTGGAAAACACAATCAGTAAGAGAGTAAATAAGTTAGTGCTAGCTGTTGGACCACAAATAAGACTTTTTCTTGGGTAACAGAAAGCTTTATTTCCTTTAACTATTCTCAGAAAAAGACAGTGAGATCATCTAAACATTCAGATCTAAAAAATAACATTTGGTCAAATACCTTGAAAGAAACGGGTTCAAGATCTGAGCTTTTTACTGAGATTATTAGTGAATATAAAATAAAAAAGAAAGTCATACTTTAAAGGCAATAATATTGTATTTTAATAGAAACTTTAAGTCTCAGTACCTTCCTCCTTTCCCCAATAGTTGTCATAGCTCACACTATAAACAAAAAACCAGAATTATAATATATAAAGATGTTCTCTATCCACATCTATTTTCTCACATGAATATCTATTGCTGATCTTACAACTCTTTTACTAATAAGGTATATGTTGAAAATTTCAAACATAAGATCATGACTTTACTTCAGAGTCGATCATACTATGCTTAGATATTTAACTACTGTCACTAAATCATTTTTGCATATCTGGTTAGTTTGAATATATGTGAAAAATCAGTGACAGGAACAATTCATATTGGGTGATTCATATTTCCTCTCTTATGGAATTCTCTTCAGAATAGTTGATAGGAACTAAACAAGATAAAATAAATATAAGGAAGTAGGTCAAAGCCATGACAAGTCAAAATATTTATTTGTAAAACATTTTTTCAAAGCTTTAGTCACTGAAGTGAACCTTAAACAAAGATATCTAAAATAATATCTATTCATTATTATTTTATCTATTACTACAGAGCAAGAATCCTCAATTAGTCTATCAAAACAAGACACTGATTTTAGCAGGGTCAGAGTTCAGTTTCTCCCATATACCACCCCAATTCATTCAATGTTTACAATATGACTGCAGGATGACAGCAGATACAGGGGTACAAAGATGAAAAGGAGGTCTCTGTCCTCTAGTCCAGTATGGCGCATAAACATGAAAATAAACATCTGACATTGCTTCAAGAAGACCATGCCCCAGAAAGTCAAAGGAACACAGGGATGACTATGATTGGAATAAAAAAACCCCACATCTTTATCAAAGTCATAAATCACAGTTTACTTTGTAACAATGAATTGCAACTGTCTGGCATAATTTTTAAAAACAGTATATGAAGTGTGATTATATAGTAAAGACACCTTTCAAAACACATGAACTTAACTAAATAAACATTATCTTGCAAAGTGTTTCCCTTGGGAAGTAGTACTCAAATGAATGGTACCTCTGTTTAAAATATCTGAATAAACTGTCAGTTAATTCTATGTTGACTATGATAAGACTGAGGTTAAATCATGACCATGACACAGATTGGGAGGGAACACAACAGGATGTAATCCTACTGAAGTTGTTGTTTTAAAAACAAGTTGTAGAGAGCTAGGTTTGGGGTGTGGGGGGAGGAGGAGGAAGAGTACAGGGTGAGAGTGAGCTAGACACTTCAGGAGGGAAATGGGGAGAAAGAAACAAAAGTTATGATATTTTTTGGTAGTTATTCAGGTTAAATGGAAGTTGTGGGAGGTTTAGCAAGGCTCAGATTATAACAATGAACAAACTGCTGAATACAAAATCGAATCAATTTCCTTTATAGTCAAACATATACATACTGGCGGAAAATACCCTAATGAACAGATCTTCATTTTTTCAGAAAGAAGAGTTCTGTGAAATAATCTGGTCACTGTCGGTCAAGTTATTCCGCTAATGCTTGACGACTGGGATACAGTTTCTAGCTTCCTTAGTGATCGAGACCATTTGTCAGAAGCTGGCTATAACTATAGCTATAATTTATAGATACTCGAATACTGGCTAGTAGCTGTCTCTGAAACCAATGGCAACCACATAGTTTGCCACACGGAGCTCTAGAGTAATCCAGAGATTATAGAAACAATGGTTAAGTACCACCTTTAGATGGAGGTAAAATGTTAATGTGCTTAACTGTCAAGAAATTCATTTGACTTGTATTTTGTAGTTACTGCTGAATGGGTAAGACTGTAAGAAGAATCCCACGAATCAAAATTAATTTCGGCCCTTAAGCTCTAACATATATAATTACTTTAAATGTAAAAGATCTAAATACACCAGTTAAAAGTAGAGATTCACAGACTGAAGCCAACTACATTCTATCTACCAGATACTCCCTTCAAATATAATGAAATATGCCTGCTCTGGTGGCTTGTGCCTGTAATCCTAGCACTTTGAGAAGCCAAGGTGGGAGAATTGCTGGAGCCCTGGAGATCAGCCTAGGTAACATAGTGAGACCTCATCTTTACAGAAAATCAGCCAGGAATAGTGACGCATGCTCATAGTGCCAACTACTAGGGACCTGAGGCGAAAAGATCACCAAGGTTAGGATGTAGAGGTGAGCTGTGATTGTGCCACTGCACTCCAGCCTGGGTGTTAGAGTGAGACTCTGACTCAATAAATAAACATAAATAATAAATAAATAAAAATTAAGACTGAGTTAAGTGTGTATTGTTATCAATTGTAACATAATTTGCATGAGAAAAATCACGATGCGTTTATAAAGCTGACTTAAAAAATAAATTGTGAGATATAGTCTGTATAAACTGGTTCACACTCTCCTTTTTCTCCTCTCTTTTAGTGTCGTCAGGATTTTATTGTAAATGCTTCAGATACTGGATTTTAAGTAGAGGAGCAAGTGATCTGATGTTCACTTTAAAGAAACCAATTTGGCTGTTGTGGTGAGGAAGAAATGGAGGATGTCAAGACTCAAAGAGATATGCCAATCATGAGGCTTCAACAACAGTACAATCAAGAGTTGATGGTAGACTGGACTAGAATGATGACAGTCAAGATACAAATAGAGGGAATAAGAACTACGACTTCATGATATGGGATGTGACTATTAGAAAGGGAAAAAAATATCAAAGAACTCATTAAATTTTTGGTTTGGGTTAGGGTTAGTGAATGGAGGTACCATTTACTGAGATGGGGAAAATGGAATCACTTTTTGTTTGGGAGGGTAGGTTGGGCTGGGGGAAGATCAAGATTTTTATGTTGGACACCCAAGAGGATATGTCAAACAGGTGGTTAGTTGAATGTGTGTATCTGAAGTGATCAGGCCCAGAGACATAAACTTGGGAGCCGCTGGCACTAGAACGAGTGCCAAGTAAGGAGGAACCCCGGTTTTTTTGTTTTGTTATTTTAAATGCCATGACTAAAAGAGTGCTGAGAACAGTATATGGCATCTAGCAGATGTTTAATAAATATCTGCTGAATGAATAAATGGTCATAAAGATGGTATTTAAGGCTATAAAAATGGTATGAGACTGCCTGGGAAAGAAATTATAGATAGAACTCTTAAAGCTTAAAAAAAAAGTATATATACAGAGGGTGACAAAAAAATGTCAGAGATGTTATCTATGTATTACTTTTTGAAGATAAATTAGACTACAGTAGCAATGTGTAGTATGATGTTCACTCAACTGTGCTTCCACCATTATCTTTGTCCTGCCTGTCACATGGCGATGCTAGTATTTATTTGATTAATGCCATCTTTTAAGCAAACATCATACTTAAACAGTGAATACATTTTTTGGCATTCCCTGTACATGTGTTTAATGGGGGAGAAATTCAGCAGGACACTGAGACATGATAGTAGTGAAACAGGGAAATCTAGGAGGCTGGTCTATCAAAGATGCCAACATGAGAGAGTTTCAAGAAGAAAGTGGTTATTTACTTGTGTCAATGCTGTCAAGGTATGTAAGATGAGGAAAAAGAAGTTCTAATGTTAGCTGATAGTTACAACAAGCACTCGGGCACACAATCCACTCTCACAGCAAGGAAGGTAGTACGGGTACAGATGCAGACAGGTTGATTTTGTGGTGGGAATTCTGTGATGGGAATGTGAGAAAGTTCCCTGATAGCATCTATCTTCTCAAGGAATTATGAAGCAAGTGTCAGCTAAGAATGAACTTTCAATAAATGACATGAAGAAAGGTATTATGAGAATGCAAAGGAGGGGCATTTAACTCAGTGCAGAGGTAAGTGTAGAAGAGATCAGAAGGATGAACAGAAATTAATAAGGTGAGGGTAGGTAGGAGGAACAAAAAGAATATTCCAGATGTACAAAATCTCAGAGACAAAGGAGAAAGAACATGTTGAAGGAGCTAAAAGCCAGGAACCTAAAATGCTCAGGTAAGAACTGGTAAGAAAAGAGGTTAGGGGAGATAAGCAAATGCCAAAATCAAAAAGAGTCTTGTATGCCATGCTAAGGGCACTGAAATCTGTTATGAGGACAATCAGAAATAGCCACCGAAAAGCGTAATACATGTTTTATTTTGTTGGTCTTCAAATCAGTTTGGAGAAAATATCTGTGAATTGAAATATGTAAGTATATTTAATGTAAGATTAGCTCATTTTTATATGTAATACTTAAGAATACAGATTATAGAACCCGTGTTCAAATCTAAGCCATATTATTACAGCATTTGTGTGATCTTGAGCAGTTATTTAACTTGTGTTTCAGTTTCCTTATCTTTAAATGGATGTTTTAGTAGAAAAGTATAATAGTATCCTCTCGGAGGTTGCAAAGACTACATTAGTCAATAAAGTATTCCGTAAATGTTAACTATTATTATTTATGATACAATTTTACCTGCTTTTTAATGGCATAATTTTCACCATCTTCAGCTCTCATTTTTTCAATCTTTTCTTCTTGCTGTTTTGCTTCTTTTTCATACATCACTTTTTCTTTGACCAATCTAAAAATAAGCCAAAAATGTTCCAGAGAATTAGCTTTCTCTCTACAGAACAGACAAGAAACAAAGAAACGATGTAAATATAAACCATACTTATATTTAAAATGCTGAAGGAGATATACTAGATGGGGGGAATGGAGGAAGGGAAGAAAAATACTTTAGTCATAGATCCTTGTGCACTTGAGTTTTATAACTTGCCTAATGCAAGTGTAATTTATCAAAGCATGAAATTCTCAAATTAAAAACCCATTCCATTATGTTATAAAGACAATGTGAAAACACACTCAAAATTATTATGTACTAACATTTCTATCTTGTTTTTATTGACACATTTTCCAAACCTTTATACAGATATTTGAAACAGCTTAATGGTTAAAAACTCAGTTTACTGGGGGGGAAAAAAATCAGCTGTATTTTTGTGTTGTATGCCAAATCCAAAACAAAGAAAGATTATTTTCAACAACAAAATTGTTTAACAAGTATTTATTATGCACTTAATTTTATGCCAGACTTTGCTTGTGCAAGGAGCTGGGGTAGATAATTTAAACATGGTTTTTTTGCAGACAAGTAGTGAAAACAAACTAGTATTTACTTACTAAAACAAGAAAAAGTAGTGATATAGATTAGGAAGATTTTCAGTAATAAGGAATAGTGCAAAACAAAGTCCTCCTGATTATTTCTTAGTTAAGCAAAACTCAGCCATAATAGCTCAATCTCCCTTAATTCTGGTTAATCAAAGTTTTAATATAAAAGAAAAGTGTAGCCCAAGAAAGTAGTACATTCCTATATACACATTATTTAAGCAGCAGAACAAAAAGCTTTCAGAGTCCATACACCTTAAAAACAGCTTTCTCAGCTGGGCTCGGTGGCTCAGCCTATAATCCCAGCATTTTGGGAGGCTGAGGTGAGTGGGTGGCCTAAGCCCACGGGTTCAAGACCCACCTGGGCAACTTGGCAAGACCTCATCTCTACAATAAATCAAAAAAAAAAAAAAAAAAAAAATTAGCCGGACATGGTAGCATGCGACTGTAGTTCCAGTTACTAGAAAGGCTGAGGCGGAAGGATCGCCGGAGCCCAGCAGATCGAGGCTGCAGTGGCCGGGAGCGACCACTGCACTCCAGTCTGGGTGACAGAGTGAGACTCCAACTCAAAAAAAACCCCAAACAAACAAACAAACAAACAAAATACAGCTTTCTCCATGTGGCTTGCTTGCTTACTTCTATACCCATGTTGCTAGGCTGGAACTTTAAAACTTAATAACTATATTAGAGTGTAGCTTTTGTTTAATTTTTGCAATGAATATTTTTTTAAAGTGCATTTCAAAATGTGACTTAATTTTCATATTCTAACAGGACTTAATATAAGTTCACATAACTAAAAACAAAAATAGAAACTAACAACCAAAAAAACTTTTGTCATAGTACCTGAAGGAATTTAAAGTAAGAATTTAAATCACCACATAAACTACATATGAAATACTAAATGTTCCAGGTTGGAACTTTGAGATATGCTAGCAAGGCTCATCCTCTCCCTCATGATCTTGTATTATTTATACAAATAGGAGGAAATACAAAAAATGTTTACAGTGACATAAGGTAGCATATTATGTGACCCTCTTACACTCACCCCAAAATACCTCCAAATGAAAAAACTGAAGTACAAAATACAGTATGTATTTTATGCTGTCTTACATATAAACAAAAAAAAGGATACACACGAAACAAATAACAAAGGACACATAGGAAACTACTCGGTGGACAAAAGTCCCAATGATTTTTTGGGGGTGGTCAGTTAGGGAATAAATAGAGAGGCTTAATTTTACATTTTTCAATAAAGTTTGTGGGTTTCCCTCATGTATAAATATTTCCTTTATCAGAAAAGATAGATGCCAACATTATCTCTGAGTGGAAAATTTTTAATAATTTTAAAATCTACTTTTCCTGTAGTTATAGTTCTCTGAATTTTCTGGAATAAAGTAAGATTCGATTAGAAAAGATAGCAAATCCACTGAATTCTCTAAGCATTGCTGTTGCAAGTTCTGTAAATGCTACTAGTTAAGATAACAAACACAAAGTAATAACTTCTTATATTGTGTAGGTATAATTAACCAAAAATACTTCTCATTAGTTTTACAAACCAACAGAAAAAACATAACAACTTCAAAATTTGCTCACTTTCAGTAGTCAGACACATAACTACACAAGAAGAAAATAAATAAGAGCAAGAGAAAAAGACAACTATAAGAAGGAGTAATATAAAGAAACAATAACAACCAGGATGATAATCAAATGAAACTACTTAACTGTGTCTGTATAAGGTATTACAATTTAATATATCCAGTCCAAACTAATTTGAACAGTTTTAAAAATTATTCCATGGCAACGCAGTGGTCAAATAAGCTTAAAAACACTGCTTGTCAAATCTTAAAGATTAATGATTGTTAAAGGTCCTGAGAAGTCTTATAGGAAGGAAATCTGTTTAACTTTGTTCAACTGCAAATTTACTTGAACCAAAGAGGACTTCTTCCACCTCAGCATTCTCCAAAACAGTTGCCTCTCAACACAAGTTTGAGTGAAAGTGCTTTGTACACTTTTCACAAATGTGCACAGAACACATTTAAACATTCTGTTGATAAAATGCTAACAGAATAAAATTTGGGGGCAAATTAAGAATTTAGAGACCTTGGACTAAAAACATTTTAGACAGTCATGATTTTAATTTTACAGTTTTTCTTATTGCAAGTAAGATTTTCATAATTTCTACCTGACACACCAACACAGTTAATAGCGGTAAGAGGTGGCTCACGCCTATCCATCACTTTGAGAGGTCAACGTGGGACAATCACTTGAGCCCAGGAGATCCAAACCAGCCTGGGCAACACAGTGAGACCTAGTCTCCACAAAAATTTAAAAAATTAGCAGGTGTCATGCACTTGTAGTCTTAGCTACTTGGGAGACTGAGGCAGGAGGATCACCTAAGCCCAGGAGCTCAAAGCTGCAGTGAGCCATGGTCGTGTCACTGAACTCCAGTATGGGTGACAGTGAGACCTCAACACAAAAAACAAACAAATGAACAACAACAACAAACTTTTAAAAATGGTAAGAAACTGTAATAGAATGATATTTAGAAAAATATTTTGTCATGGATATTTAAAACAAAAAATATAGAGAAAAACAGCATGATGGATAATACCATGTACTCACCACCCGGCTTTAACAATTATTAATATGTTGGTAGTCTTGTTTTATCTATCTCCTACAACTTATTTATTCATTATTGTATTCTTAAAGACTTTATCTTCAGTTTGATTTTCTGAGGTTAAAAAGCCTGTATTCTCCCTATCCCCTTAAACAATATATAAAAATTAACTCAAAATGGATCAAAGATCTAAATGTAAAAGAGAATTATAAAACTCTTGGATGAATCACAGGGGTAAACCTTGGTGACCTTGGATTTGGAAATGAATTTTTAGATGAGACACCAAAAGTAAAAGCAACAAAATAAAAAAATACATAATAAGTTGAGTCTAGAAATCTTACTACTGTCTTTTAACATTTTCAATTTAAAAAGATATATAAAACAATTCTGAGGTAGAACAAAAGTGATTCACAAAAATTGAGGAATAAGAACAATGTGAAGATTTTTGAAGAAGTATACAATAGAAGAGGAGTCTATGCCTAGGCCAACAGACAATTATAACCCACGCCACCCTAGTTCACTGTGCTTGTATATGGAAAACAGCAGCAATGGCACCAGCAAAACTGGAGAGACACTTAACTACTAACCATATCTGAAAAGTAAAGGTGCTGAATATTTGCATGACTACTGGACTATAAGAACAAACGCAAGTAAAATTTTTGTGAAAAAAGTCATGTTTTATGAAAAGGTTCACATATAGCACATACTGCCCTGAAAAAAGAAAAAGCAATTATTCAGTTAATGAGAATCCTGTGATGCCAGCATGTAAAACTATTGTGAATAAATGCTAGGACAAGATGCAGTATGAGAAATAGAAACAGTTCTGCTCTCAAATAGTATAAACCAATGTACTGATGTCAAGTCGCATGATGCTGAAGAAGTTTTAGAGTATAGTTCACTGGATATCACCAAATTGCCTTCCCAAATGGTTTTTTTTTTTTTTTTTGAGTCGGAGTCTCACTCTGTCGCCCAGACTGGAGTGCAGTGGCCGCTCCCGGCCACCACAGCCTCGACCTGCTGGGCTCTGGCGATCCTTCCACCTCAGCCTTCCAAGTAGCTGGAACTACAGGCATGTGCTACCATGCCCAGCTGATTTTTTGATTTATTGTAGAGATGAGGTCTTGCTGCCCAGGCAGGTCTCAAACCCGCGGGCTCAGGCAATCCATCCTAAATGGTTTTATCAATTGACACCCAATCTGCAGTGTATGAAATTTTCTACTTCTTCTTGGCATCCTGGTGGACAACTGAAATTGTATAGTTTGAAATATTAACTACCCTAAAATTGAATATCTTTATCTATGCTTATTAAAATAAGTTACAAGATGAGTATTTTTTTTAAATCAATGAAGGAATATCTTCTTCTCTTTCTAGGGAAGACTAAGATTTAATATGAAAATTTACCTTAAGTTATGTATAGTTCTAATTTTTAAATTTGCTATGAAAATATTTTTCTGTAACATATATATGAGAGGGAATCCCCAAAAATTGTAGTACAGGCTCCCCTGCTAGGTAAGTGTTTCAGGAATCCATTGGCATCAGTGTACCAGCTAGTGATGTTGTGAGGCTGTATTTGACTTCAGTGAATTTTTTTTTTTTGGAGAGTCTTTGAACAAGTTTGTCTATTTCATGATGGGTGATTTACACAAACAGCCTGCCTATACCACACTGAGTATTCAGAAGTTTTTGACCCAAAACAGCATGACTCCCGTGCCCCACCCTCCCTATTCAACTGAGTGAGTTGTGTTTTTTTTTTTTCTCCCAAATGAAAAAAGTCATCAATGGGAAACGTTTTGCCCATGTGGAAGAGGTAAAACAAAAAAGGGCAGAAGCACTAAAAGGCACCCAAATGGATGAGTTAAAAAACTGTTTTGAGTAATGGAAAAAGTATCTCAATAGGTGTATTGCATCAAACAGAGAGTATTTTGAAGGTGAATGAAATTTAAATATGTAATAATAAATACACAATTTATTAAATAAATTGTTTTTTGGGGTTCCCCCTCATATATAGTCCTCTAAATATAGAACATAGAAAAATTATAGAGAACAAAATTCTAAAAATCTCATTGGTCAAATTAATTACTTCTGATCCAAAATACACATAATTCTGAAATTCAAAAAAGTAAAAAAAAAATGAAGTTTTTTATTAAGTTTAATGCAAGCTCATTTACAGCAAAGTGTGACCCTGAACAATATAAAATTATTTAGATTTTATGCATATCACTTAATGTCATGTTTCACTGTATAAATGTGTTTGATTATGGAATTATTCTCTAGATGCTATGAATGCATATATTACTGTTCTAAAATCTAAAAAATTTGGCATTCAGAAGCACATATGAGCTCAAGGGTTTTTAAAATAAGGAATTATAGACTTGTTTCAACATTTTGAATATCTACCATTAGTTTTTCTCCAACGTGTGTGAAAATTTATATTTAGATATGTTAAACTTTTGAATAAACTGTTTCCGATGTCATTAAATGCTCTTTGAAAATATAGCTGTTAGTGGTTGTAAAGCAATTCATAATACTGAGATGATAGCACATTGAAGTCTTATCCTATTAGAAATTTAGGTCATTTCCATATTACAAATAATATTGTGGTAGACATCCCTATAGTCTATCACAACAAATTGCATAGACATGAAATATTTTCTTACTAAAAAATGATTAAAATATATAGTACATAATGTGAAATTAGACTAATTCCTTTTCCAATCAACCAATGATCATTTACTAACACTTCCTTTTCCCTACTAACATGATAATCCACCTTTGTCACTAGTTATTATTAGTAAGCAAAAGTACAAATAATATATCAATCTACTCATATTTTAGCCTACTATTTGGTATTTATCTTAGTCAAAGAAAATAGGATGCCGGACTTCACTGCTTAAACATTAATAAGCATCTTAAAGCATATACTATAGAGATATGAAATTAAAAAGAGAAAAATGAAACATCAAGGAAAAAGAAGATAACTCTGATAACTTCACTGTATAACCAACAGGACTTGCAGACAGTACAGAAAAAAAGCAGGGGAACAATTTTATTTTTAAAGAATAAATTAGCCGGGCTCGGTGGCTCAGCCTGTAATCCCACACCTTCGGGAGGCTGAGGTGAGTGAATTGCATGAGCCTGCGGGTTCGAGACCCGCCTGGGCAACTTGGCGAGACCTCATCTCTACAACAAAATCAAAAAAATTAGCCGGGCGTGGTAGCGCATGCCTGTAGTTCCAGTTACTTGGAAGGCTGAGGCGGAAGGATCACCACAGCCCAGCAGGTCGAGGCTGCGGTGGCCGTGCACTCCAGTCTGGGCAACAGAGCGAGACTCCAACTCAAAAACAAAAAACAAAACAAAACAAAAGAATAAATTTCCCAGAGCTGAGAAAAACAGCAATCTTAATTGGAAGGGCTTCATAATTACCAAGTAGAATCAATGAAAAAACCCCACATCTATGTACGTTAGAAATTTCCAGATCTCCGTAAAAACTAATGCTTTCAAAAAGAAATAGGTCACCTATAAAAAGAAAAAGAATCAGATTGACATTATATTTATTAATAGTATACAAGCAGTACCAGGAAATGGTGCGATCCCTACAAACTTCTGAGAAAAAATAATTTATAATCTAGATTTAGGAGTATAATAGAGGGTGTGGAAAAAATTCATTATTTAGCAATTATTTATTGAGGGGCTACTTACTATGTGCTAGGCATGACTTTATGTACTGAGGATATAGTACTGGACAAAGGAATAAAAATCCCTGCCTCATAGCACTTTTTAGTGGAGAAATAAAAACAATTAAATAAGCAAAATATGTATGTATCATGTCAAACTGTGATAAGTGCTATAGAGAAAAAGCACTTATCACAATAGAAGACTGATAATACAGGGAGGTTGCAATTTATTTAATTTTATTTCAAAATTGTGGGGTACAGTTAAGGGTTAGGTATACAAGTATTCATTGTGCAGGTACCCTTGTTGATGAGGTGTGCCCCCCTTTCCCCCAGATATTGACTACCGTTAATCCCACCTCCCTTCCCCTCCCTGCCCCCCTAGTTTCCCGCCACTGTCAATCCTTTTCTTACAGTATTACGGTAGTTGTTTAAGGTCCACTTATGAGTGAGAACATGTGATACTCAGATCTTTGTTTCTGTGAGAGATCACTCAGTATTATAAACTCTAATTCTATTCAGGTTGCTGCAAAATTCTTGATTTTGTTCCTTTTTATGGCTTGTAATATTCCATTGTGTATATATGTACATTTTTAAAATCCAGTCCTCTTTTAATGGACAGCATGGTTGATTCCATGATCTTGCTATTGTGAACAATGCTGCGATAAACATATGTGTGCAGGTATCTTTTTTATAGAGTTATTTGAGTTCTTCAGGGTATAATCCCAGTAGGAGGATTGTGGGGTCATATGGAAGGTCGAATTTTAGAGCTTTTAGGAATCACCACACTGATTTCCACAGAGGCTGTACTAGTTTACACTCCCACCAACAGTGTAGAAGTGTTCTCTTTTCACCACATCCTCTCTAGCAATTTAAAATAGGATAGTTAGGGAAGGTCTCTTTGAAAAAAGGATACACAAGATTTGAAAGAGGCAATAAATCGTGAATAACTGGTGAAAGATAGGCCAAGGAAACTATTTTTAGTTACAAAAAAAAATTTAAAAGAGTATCTATCGTGTCTCTTTTCTGAGAAATTTACTTAAGAATGTATTACAACAAATTGATGACTAAAACCATGGCCAACATAATACAACAGTTTAATGAAGAAAAAAATATCCCAAGGTTAAAACTGGAAAACAATCTATCTAAATGAGAATCTTAGGGTGACTTCTCATGGTAACATCTTTAAGAGGAAGAATGGAATATATTCTAGGAAACAGAGACAATGAGTAAGATGGTACAAGATATTAACAATATGATTTTAAAAAGTCATTGTATTTTCTCTCTCAATTACACAAATGAAACAATTAGAAACTCCAGGAACTCAGTGTGTCTGTGTCACACATATATGTGTGTGTGTCAGTAGGGGTGGAGTTCCTGGAGTTTCTAATTGGGGGTGTGTGTGTGTGTGTGTGTGTGTGTGTGTGTGTGTGTGTGTCAGTAGGGGTGGAGTTTCTGGAGTTTCTAATTGGGGTGTGTGTGTGTGTGTGTGGTGTGTGTGTGTGTGTGTGTGTGTGTGTAATGGTTGTAATATGAATTGATGAAAAAAAGAGAATCTATTTAACCTGGATTTATAAGAATAATCTCCTTTGGGCAGCAGAGGATCCACACAGAAAGAAATATAATCCTATACCTTATTTTAAATGACATAGATATAATCCATTTATTCACTTTCAACTTTTAGAATAGACCTATGAGCAAAATATAGCTTTCCTCATTTGTTTGAAATATTCAGTTTGTGTTTTTAAGTTTGCTTAAAAGCCAAGAAATGTCTACCAGATTTTTCCTCATTATAACAACACCTCTGTAATCAATTCCTTGTATTATACCCCTCTGTTTGAAATCTCCAGTATGATTTCCTTTTTCCTGATAAAGTTCTCTACTGATACAAACTGATAACAAACTCTCCTGGCTCTGAGAAACAATACTTTTGAGATCTCCACTGTGTGAAAGATGAAGGAAAAGGAGAAACTTATACTGAGGGTCTAATATGAATAGAGCTTTGAGTACTTTATTGCATTTGATACTTAAATTCTATTTAAGTAGTATTATCTCCATTTTACAGTCTCGTTAATTATGCTTCCCCACAATGTTTTTAAGAGTCTTTAGATTAAAATAGAACTGAACTAAGACTTACCAAATTTCAGAACTGACCGAAGCTTAAGCTACCACATTTCATGAAACTGGTCAGTAAATGATACTACAAATGAAAATTAAGCTAAAGACAGTAACATTAATGAAAGACAGTAGGTAGGATAAATGATTTTTGAGGTTTTATTATTTCCAATGGCCACCACCAAATCTGCTCTTCCTAAATTTGGGTTTGGTGAAGTTCAACAGATATGATTCAATATGAGCTAGTTATGATATTGGTATCTCATAAAACATGATATATAACATTTAGGCAAAAGCTTGAGTCATTCAAAATAAGCTAAAATTAAATATGGCAAAACAGGCCATATTTGACCATTTACTATGAGCCAAGAAGTATGCCAAAGCATGATACAAGCATTATGTCATTACCTCAAAACAACTCTATATTATTCCCATTCTAGTAATAACTAAATTACTTCAGTACCTTAAGTTCTCGTACTTGTTAAGTGCCAAAGAACTGGTTAATTCTAAATTCCATACCTTTAGGCGCCTTTTAGGTACACTTCTTAATCAAGTAATTCTTAAACTTGCTTATGATTGTTATATCTTCAGCGGTTGGCTCTTGCTCCCTCCACAATCTCCTTGGCATTCCACGATAAGTTTGTAAATCTACATTTTAAATGTACTCAATTATAGTAGGCATTGTTAACTGTGTAGCCAACAGTCATTCCTCCCCTTCTTTCTTGCCATCAGAACCCACTTCTGTTTCTGGTCATCCAAGAAATCATGTCTTTCAAAGGAAGAAGTCAAGCACAATGGTTCTATCCTCTTTGTCAAAAGTTAAAGCATGTGCAAGTGACCCAAATTCTGGCCAAAGCTACATAGAGGACATCTGCTGGTGATTCTGAGAAGGTTGTCATTGCTCCTAAAGGAGACATAATCCCCTTTTTCTGTCCTGGACATTGTCACCTCTGTGTGACATCTGCCACTTGTGGCAGATACCTTGAGATTATGAGGAAATCTTGCTTAAAAAGACAGTGTGGATGTCAGAATTTCAGTCCTTGATGATGGTACAGAACTACTGAATAAATCAAACTTGTTTTTGTTTTTTTCAGAATTGCTGCTCAATACTGTAAATTTACAACAAAATAAGATATAATCAATTAGATGAACTACAATTTATATCTTTAAAAAACTATTTTAAATCAAGCTTGACCATAAAATAATGATAGGTCTATATAAAAGTGTAGATTTACAAACTCACCATGAAATGTCAAGGAGATTGTTGAGGGAGGAAAAGACAACCATTAAAGACATATCCATCATAAGTAAGGAATTAACTCTCCTTACTGGCTTGGGTATCTGGGTGCTCAAAGAATGTGTACACACTCCCTCCAGTCTTCTTATTGTATGAAATAATGAACATCCTTACAGTCTAAGCCACACACAGTTTGGTTTTCTACTACTTAAAGCTAAAAACATCTGAAGTGATAGAGTCATTCATAGAAGATCATTCTGTAGGTACAGAATAATGCTTACCTATTCTGGACTAATTCATTCTAAACTGATAAATCATTTAGAAATTCAGATAACTATCTTCTTTTCCCCATATGCAAATTGATACAGAGAAAGTAAAGATAAAATTACCTAGGTAATTCCCAATTTTATGTTTTCCACTGTATTAAAAAAAATTCCGAGTAAAACTCTGTATTTCACTTATAACTAAAATGGTGTAAAAGCTTTAAAAACTTTTGTTCTCAATCATCATGGTGGTTACTGGAGTATGATATTCAGAATAAATACTGTCTTCCATCTATGTATTTTCAATTCATAATGTATCTCTGTAATTTACAGAATACTGGGTGTTAAATAGTAAAATACCAACTTATAGGAAAGCAGGAATTAAGTAGTTGGATGAACTACTTAATTATTATGGGGGTAAGAAGTTTAATGGTGCTACAAAGGAAACATTATGGCACCAGGGAACATGTACCCTTACAACTTGGGTGCAAGAGGAAAAAAATCTACTCATTAACTGCATTAGTTAAGAAATTTGATCAGGTGCAGTGGCTCATGCCTGTAATCCCAGCTCTTTGGAAGGCCAAGGTAGAAGGATCACTTAAAGCCAGGAGTTCAAGACCAGCCTGGGAACACAGAAAGAGCTGTGGGGCTGGGTATGGTGGCTCACGCCTATAATCCCAGCACTTTGGGAGGCCGAGGTGAGAGGACTGTCTGAGCCTACAGGTTCGAGACCAGTCTGAGCACTTTGGCGAGATCTCATCTCTACAATAAATCAAGAAAAATTAGGTGGGTGTGGTGGTATATGCCTGTGGTTCCAGCTACTTGGAAGGCTGAAGTGGAAGGATCACCTGAGCCCAGCAGGTGGAGGCTGCAGTCGCTGTGAGCATGCCACTGCCCTCTAGCCTGGGTGACAGAGTGAGACTCCAACTAAAAAAAAAAAAAAGACCCCATCTGTACAAAAAATAAAAGTAAGCACAACTTAAAAAATAATTCTCACTAGTTCTTTAGCATGGAAGAACTGAAGGTTGACATCATAGTCTGATGGTTAAGTGTTCAAGGCCTATATAGTAAAATGTATGTCTTTAAAATTCAGTGAGTTTTAGTCAGTTTCTACTAATCCTTTTATGGTCACTATAAAGGTCCAAGTGAGATTTTCTGCATTCCCAAACTTCAACCGATAATTATAGTCCATTTTGGGATCAGCAAAACTAAGAAAGAACTTGCTACAGTATCCTTTTAACAAAACTTAAATAAAACAAAAGTATGCTACACACACACCTAAAATGAGAAGGGGCTAGACACGCCACTTGTTTAAGCAGAATGCCTCTTCTCTTCCTCTTGCCCCACTCATTCTTGCCTTCTAGTAGATCCACTCTACAACAACCACATCACTCTCCCAAGCTGACATTCAGATGCTATGAGCTTCACAGCACATTTACCTCCATCATCCCAAGAGACTGAACTTTTGCCTACTTCCACACTTGAAAGTGAATGCCCAGATAACTAAAAATGTGCCTTACATCAACACATGGCAGAATATATCTCACAGATAGTTTATTGAATGAAATAACTCATAATTACCCTGTGAGGTAAGCAGGATAACGATCATCATCCCCATTTTCAAATGAGGAATTATAACCCACAGAAGTGAAATAACTCACTTAATTTCCCTTCACCAGGAAATGATGAAATCAGGATTTGAAATCATGACTTCCAACTCAAGTGCCAATATTTTTTTTTTTTTTTTTGAGACAGGGTCTTGGTTTGTTGTTTAGGCTAGAGTGCAGTGGCACAATCATAGTTCACTGTAGCCTCAAATTCCTGTGCTCAAGCAATCCTCCTACTCAGACTCCTGAGTAGCTAGGACTACAGGCACTCCACTTTGCCTGGCTAATTGTATTTTTAATAGAGACAGGGTCTTGCTATATTGCCCAGGCTGGTCTCAAACTCCTGGCCTCAAGCAATCCTCCCACCTCAGCCTCCCAAAATGCTGAGATTATAGGCGTGAGCACCTGGCCTATCTCATGTTTAAAGTAAATGAAGAAATTTTTAAAAATTAAATTTCTTTGACTTGTTTCATAAGTAAAATCATTCCATAGGTCAAAATTTGAATAGCACAAAATAGTACATTGTAAAAACACAATCCACCAGGCTTGGTGGCTCAGCCTGTAATCCTACACCGTTGGGAGGCTGAGGTGAGTGGATTGCCTGAGCCGCGGGTTCGAGACCCGCCTGGGCAGCGAGACCTCATCTCTACAATAAATCAAAAAATCAGCCGGGCATGGTAGCGCATGCCTGTAATTCCGGCTACTTGGAAGGCTGAGGTGGAAGGATCACTGGAGCCCAGCATATCAAGGCTGTGGTGGCCGGGAATGGCCACTGCACTCCAGAGTCTGGGCGACAGAGTGAGACTCCAACTCAAAAAAAACAAACACACAATTCACCACCTATACACCCTGTCCTCAGCCACTCAGTTTCCACCACTGGAAGTAACATGTTATCAATTTCTTGCTTCAATTTCTTGTCTACACTAAATGAAAGAAAATGAATGTTTAATTTGATGGTATTTGTTACCTTAAAGTCTTCCAGTACCCATTAATTGATCCATTAAACTGGAGATGGTTCAAGTTCTATTAACTGCTCATGTAAATATATGCTTTAATTAATTTTAATAAATAATTGGACAAGACATTTTATAAAGTGATAAAATGATGCACGCCAAAATACAGAATCAATATCAAGTTTTCTTAATACTATGAATCTTTAGATTAATGTATGAATGAATCTTAAAAATTAATAATTCAAAAAACACAAATACAAAGCTAATTATTTCACTAATCTTCCAAACTGTCCTTTAAGGACCCTCTCAAAGGTTCTGAGACATCAGTGAAATTAAAAAGTGCATACTACCGAAAAGGGGTAAGGACACTGAGAATATCTTCTACTTGAGTTTATATGAGAAAGCAACAGTACCTCCCACAGCTGCTTCATGTCCATACAAAATACTCTGACAGTTTTAATTACCACCCAAAGTCATAAATCTTTCTGTACATTTGACTTCTTATCCTCTGTCCAGACCCATATCTCTAACTGCCTTTATAACATCTCTATTCAGACATCCCACCAGTAACTGAAGCAGGTTGAAAACTCAGCTCATCATCATCCCTCTCTGAAATGATACCCTTCCCAACTTGCGCTGTCAACATCGTAATCATACTCTCAATCTTGACAACCTCCGTGATACTGTTCACTGGAAACCTCTCAGAGCAACTGGTCTGGCTAAGTCTCAGAAGGACAGAAGGAAGCACAGGTGGATGGAGGAACACTCTGCATGTGAGGGGTTTTGCTGCTTTTGATTTTTAAAAATTATGACTGTACATGTACTACACAAAGCAGGACAGGCTTGTGGGAAAAACAGCTAAGTTGTCTACAAACTCAGGACGAGCCAAGAATATGACATAGTTTCTTAAAAAAAAAAAAAAAAAAACCCACGTCTATCTTAGATGCATTAAAAGAAGCAGAGAACCTAAAATATGAATAAATAAGACTACCTTGGATGAACTGCATCTGTGCTATTATCATTTGTAATTTACTTCCAAAATTGTTATACATAACTTAGATCCAAAAGAGATTTAAGGCAGCATCTGAAAGAGGACACTGGCAAGCCAGAGCATTAGCAGAGGAATATTCAACACTGTCATTCTATTCTGTGAGATAGTTGTTTGCCTAAAACATTCAGCCGATGATTGGCTATACAGTTATTCCAAACTAATACAGATTGTGAATTACCATAACATTTAAAATGGGTAAAGAAAGTATCATTTGATGCAAATGACTGCAACCAACTGATGACTGTCACATCTCATAGATAATAAAAGTTAGTATCAGTTAAGATACATGATTTTTTTTTTAAGAGATGGAAGCTAGGCACAATGGTTTACACCTTTAATCCTAGCACTTTGGGAGGCTGAGGTAGAAGGATTGCCTGAGCTCCAGACCAGCCTGGTCAACATAGCAAGACCGCGTCTCTACAAAAAAATAAAATAAATGAGTCAGTCATGGGGGCACTTGCCTGTAGTCCCAACTAATTAGGAGGCTAAGACAGAAGGATCACCTGAGCTTGGGAGGTCAAGGCTGTGGTGAGTTGTGATCAAGCCATAGCATTCCAGCCTTGGTGACAGAATGAGACCTTGACTTAAAAAAAAAAAAAAAAGATGGAGTCTCACTCTGTCACCCAGGCTGGAGTGTTGTGTGCAATAACAACTCACTGCAGCCTCGACCTCCTGGGCTCAAGTCATCCTCCTGCCTCAGTCTTACAACTAGCTGGGACTACAGGTATGCACAACACCCACCTAATTATTTTACTTTCTGTAGAGACAAGAGTTCACTATGTTGCCCAGGCTGTTCTCAAACTCCTGGCCTTAAGCAATCCTCCTGCCTAAGCCTCCCAAGTGGATATCTGAATGTTGTCAAATTATAAAATAAGCCCAATTTTGTGATTTTTCCTATAGCAATTATTCTTGGTGACCCAACTCAGGATATGATTGAAATTACTGATCAGAAAATGTGGGAGAATCTGAGATTTCATAGTTGGAGAATTCTAGGATTCAGAGAACTCATGGCTTTGAAATTATTGGCGTTCTACAGAGACACTTTGATAAATAACGTGTTTATTCAGTGTCTTGAACTAAAATGTGTTCATTAGGTCAAAATGGTTCAAGAAGATTTATTATATTTTCATATTACTGACATTGAGGTCTTAAGTTCTTTTGTACAAAAGAATGACAAGATAATCATTAACTCTTAAAAATTTCCATTCAGAAAAATGCAGGATTGCAAATAATTTTCACACCATATTCCTATCTAACAATATACTGTATATATGATGAGTTGGTGTATATTAAAGGGCTCGCTTCCAATGTACTTTTATTTTGTACTTTACCACATAGAAAGTAGTTTAAAAAAATTTCAAGTTGAATTTCTAAGCCCTTAATTATTACTTTTAGATAATATTTGGTAATGACACTTGATATGTACTTGACACAATTGTAACAGTAAGCAGATCTGGCTTCAAAACTCAATATAGTAACATTTTCTTAATTATCCTAAAATTAGACTAGCGATTCTCAAAGAATCTGATGTACTCCAAAACTTTGTCTAACACACCTTAATTATAGTCTGTACAAGAAATTTCAAAATATCAAATATCCCACTCTCTTATTCTTCAGTCACTTATTCAGAGTAAAACAGTCTATTACAGCCTGATCTACTGAATTTGTCAGTGAACAGTGTTTTAAAATGTTGCATTTTCACAACTAGAGGCCCAAACAAGATGACCACCTTTGCTCTTGTCTGATGAACAGCATTGTGTTAGCATGTTAAAAACATGAAAACCTCTTTTCCTCACACAAACAGGAGAATATATAAATGTCTTTTATGGAGCATCACAACTTATTGCAAGTTGTTTTCTATGCCATCTTCCCAAGCTATTTCAGATGAGTTATTTGGTAGTTATTTCAGGATCCTGATTCTGTGGATAGATTTTCAGGATCCTGATTCTGTGGATAGATCATCAAGATTATATATAAAAACACATTTATGACAAACATCCCTTTCTCTGGTCAACCTAAAAAGCCTAAGGAACTTTGGGGTTAAAGAAAGACACAGGAGCCAGAATTACAGCAAGCTGACTCAAACCTGTATATATGTATGGGGGTAAAACTATCCCTGAATTGACCATGTAAAC